>PVHT020000175.1:20848314-20884502 GCA_004024745.2 Catagonus wagneri
GTCTTATCGGAGCTGTAGCCACTGGCCTACGCCGCGGCCACAGCAACGCAGGATCCGAGCCGCGTCTGCGACCTACACCACAGCTCACGGCAACGCCGGATCGTTAACCCACTGAGCAAGGGCAGGGACCGAACCCGCAACCTCATGGTTCCTAGTCGGATTCGTTAACCACTGCGCCACGACGGGAACTCCTGAAGGGTGTCTTAATGAAAGAATAGCATGTCAGGAGGAACTCCAGGACAGAGCCCAGAGGGTATTTGTAGGCAAAAGTGACTGTGCTGAGAACAAAACGGAATTCTCAGCGCACCGGAGATGCCATATCTAGAGTCTCAAATTTGAGTGTGTATTAGAATCTCCTGAAGGGCTTTTGTTTGTTTGTTTGTGTTTTTACAGTCATACCCACAGCACATGGAGGTTCCCAGGCTAGGGGTCGAATCGAAGCTGCAGCTGTGGGCCTAAGCCACAGCCATAGTGACACCGGACAGAGCCACATCCGCGAACTACACCACAGCTTGCGGCAATGCCTAATCCTTAACCCACTGAGTGAGGCCAGGGATCGAACCCATATCCTCATGGGTTTTTAACCAGCTAACCCACAAGGGGAACTCCCTGACGGAATTCTTAAAAACACAGACTGCTGCGTTTCACCCCTGGGTTTCTGATTCAGCAAATCTGAGGTGGGGCCTGAGGATCTGCACTTCTAAGGAGTTCCCTGGTGATTCTGGTGCTGCGGGTCTTCCCTCTCTACTCGCCTGTGTCCTGACGTCTTACAAGGACACCAACCACATTAAATTAGGGTTCACCCCAGTGACCTAATTTCAACTGAATTACCTCTTTGAAGACCCCCGACTCCAAATTGAGTCATATTCTGAGGCACTGAGGGGGCTAGGACTTCAACATGTGAATTTGGGGGTTGGGGAGGTACCCAGAAAAGCCAGTAACAGATGAGAAAACTCTACCAACACAGCTGTCCCTGAAATCACGGCCAGCCTGGAGCCAGAAAGCAGATGCCACGCACGGACAGACACCCCACACATCACTCCATGAAGTGCGTCTAAGGATGAGAGGTGGCCTGGGGAAGAATTCCGGAGGACTTTGTGAGACTGTGGGAGGAAGACACGAGCCTCAGACCTGACGGAGTGGCTGTTTGAGTCACTGAAATATATTTGCTGCGGAACATATTAGTTTAACCTAATTGAGATTAACACCCAAATGCTTCTCTTTTTAATTTTTATTCTTTTTTATTTTTGATTTTTTCAATTTTCTATTATAATCGGTTTACAACGTTCTGTCAGTTTCTGCTGTCTAGCAAAGTGACGCAGCTATACATTTACATACACTTTTTTTCTCACATTATCCTTCATCATGTTCCAGCACAAGTGATTAGACACATCCCATTGACCATCCACTCCAAATGCAACAGTCCAAATGCTTCTTAAATGGAGAGCAAAAGTCAGACAGTGGGTTTCTGAGTAGGGGGTTACTTAAGTAGAATGAGGCAGCAAACCTAGAACTTAAACCCACGAACTTCTGCACAGGGCTCAGGCATTGATGCTCTCCAGCAGTGTTTCTCTGCCTCAACATTACTGATTAAATCCAACTGAACAGTCTCTGGGATGGGGGTGGGGTGCGGTTCTCTGCATTGCAGGATGTTGAACGGCACCCCTTTAGACCCCAGATGCCAGTAGAAGCTACCCCCAGTTGTCACAACCAAAAATGTCTGTAGCCATTACGAAATGCCCCACACGCAAGGGGATGGAGAATACAAAACTGTTCCAGTTAACAGCCACTGCTCCGTAAGTTCTGTTTTCGCCCCTTTGGGGCTGTTATAGCAAAAATACAAAGATCAGGGGCTTAGACAACAAACGTTTATTTCTCACAGTTTTGGAGACTGGCAAGTCCAAGATCAGGACACCAGCAGGTTCAGAGTCTGGTGAGAACCAGCTTCTTTGTCCACAGATGGCCTGGCTTTTTGATCTGGCCTCACTGGGTGGAAGTGGCCTCACTGGGTGGAAGGCTCTGAGGTCTAAGAAGGGCACTAATCCCATTCCTGGGGGCTCCAGCCTCACGACCTGATCGCCTCCCAAAGGCTCTGCCTCCTCATGCCACCACCCTGGGAATTAGGTTTCTCCATACGAATTCAGGGAGAACACAAACATTCAGTCTCTATCAGGGTCCCTTTCATAAAGTCCGGGCCCACTATCTCCGTTCTCACAACAACTCTCTGAAATAAGTAACATGCGCAATGCTTCTGGATTAGGAATCACAGACTCATTGATATTTGCTCAGTTTCACACACCTAAAAAGTCTCTCTGATTCTCAGATCTATGCCCTTTTTAACTGGCTGTCTCCACGCACTAGACTAGAAGAACAATCAAGTTCCTATAACTGAGAGTCACTCTAATTCCCAGAACTCGGAAAATGGAAAGATCTTAGGTCCCAGGCCCGTAGAAGAGGTCACATAGCAGTAAAAGTGGGGCCACTTTTCATATCCAGCCACGTGGGCAAGCAGCAGCATTGGGCTTCCCCAGGGCTCCCTCTTCTTGCCGCAGCCTGACAGACATCTGTCAGGTAGAGGCTCAAAACTGGCAGGGTATGAAAAACACACCCAGCCCTCTGCGATTTATCAGGCAAAGCACAGCTTGTCAGTCTGTCAGTTACTATCATGACGGTGCCAGACTGATTTGGGTTCTTTCATCATTACACATGAAATACTTTGTGTTTGCAGGGAAACCCTTTTGGGAGTCAAAGTCCTGTTTCTTTTTCTTTTTTGGAATGTTCCTTGCATGTCAGAGGTAATTCGTTGCTTCAGAGGAAGTAGAAGAATAAGCAATCTGTCTAAAGATCACTCGAAGAAATGGGCTGAAAGCCTGTGTGGCCATGCCAACAGGGCACTCATTTATTCATTCACGTCACAACTTCCACAGAACACCTAATGTGTGCCCAGTCTTGGGCGGCTGGGCACAGGAAACTCAGTGAGGGACACAACACACTCCACGCCCTTAAGATTCTCACTGGCAGCTGCAATGTGATGCTTAATCAATTAACTTAATACAGCGGTGCGCAGGTGTTCAATCTCAGAAGAAAGGCTAAGGAACCATATTAGGAGCAAAAAGAACATGGGATACAAATTCAGGAATGCCTCGCTTAATTAAACCTTGATATGAACTGTTCTATCCAGAGGAAATTCAGAGGAAAACAAGTGCACTGAATTGGAATTATAATCCCATTTGATTCTTCCCTTTATAATCAGTCCTTTAGTCCCATGGCTTCCATCTCATTCAGTCCAGGCAACCACTGGAATCACCGCCCAATATCTGGGTACCAACCTCCCTTCAACAATTTTTTTTTATCTTGTTTGCAAACTGTCAATAATTATCCTGAATAATCCTTTTTCCTACTTACTGTTTTTCTTCATTCGTTTACCAAATACTCTCACTATTCTTCCTGGTTTTAGTTGCTTTTTATTGCATCTATGAAATATCCCACTCCCACTGATAATGCTCTTTTCTCTTGTAGATTTTCTGGTATGAGTTTGCATTCTTTCAGCAAAAAGACACTTGAGAACTAAACAGAGAAAGACATATTGTTTCTGGTTCTGCTAATTTTGCCTTATTGTGCCTGCAACAGTAACTCGGGTGAGATTTCCACAAGGACTTATTTAAAGTTTTGGGTATGCGGAAGCTAAATTAAAGAGAACTGCAAGCATTGATCTATTTTGCCCTTTCAATGTGAAATGGCAACCTCTCTTTGAAGCCACAGTTTATATGGCACCAGAATTGATTGTGAGTTTAAAGTGATTATAAAGGAAACAGATTAGAAGCCAACAGTAGGAATGAGCAAGTTAAATCAGTCAGTGAAGTTTATTTTGCCTCAAATATAGGGTAAGACAAGATTGGCTTCTAAGTGTTTAGAAGCCGGTGTTTTACGACAGGAAGGAGAAACATAGGAGCCCTGTTTATTGATAGCTTTTTAAATTCAAATAACCTAATTTGATGTTCCGACCTTAACAATGATGTGGTCAGATGATCTTATACACAATCTCACCCCAGCTTTGCCTGACAAGGAAAGAGCAGTAAGAGAAAAGAGAGGTCCTTTCCCAGCTCCTGGCTGGTCCAGCACATGTCCTGTACACAGGCAGAATCAGGCTGAGTAATTCAGGTGCTCAACATGTCAGATAAGAGGTTGGAAGAAGTTCAAGAAAACAGTCAATTTTCCTCACTAATTTTTCCATCTTATTTTTTCCTCTCACCTTGTGGGTAACAAAGCAAGAAAATGTTAGGTATTTTTACCCCCTCAACAGCAATGGGTAAACAAACAAATAAGCAAACTGGATAAGGATATATGATGGGGTTCCCATTGTGTCTTAGTGGGTTCAGGACCCGTTATTATCTCCCTGAGGAAGAGGGCTTGATCCCCAGCCTTGCTCAGTGGGTTAAGGATCTGGCGTTGACACAAGCTACAGGGTTGGTCTCAGAGGCAGTTTGGATCCAGTGTTGCCATGTCTATGATGTAAGCCAGCAACTGAAGCTCCAATTCCACCCATAGCCTAGAAACTTCCATATTCCACAGGTACGGCCATAAAAAATAAAAATAAAATAAAAGTGAGTACTTCCTTCACGCTACACACAACATCCACTCAACTGAACCAGTAAGACCTATCAGTTTTGAGTACTTGCTATTTGCTAGTCATGATTCTTAGTGCTTTATCTACATTTATATACTTTGTACGTTTATAATCAAAACAAAAATCCATGATTTAGATCTGGATAGCCTCATTTTACAGATTAGAAAACTGAGGCTCAGAGAATTTAATAAACGAATAACCCAAGGCCACTCACACCCACAGGAAGTGATCAAACTGTGATCTGAATCAAGATCAGTGTGATGTTACACTGCCCTGAGCATTCCCCCTGGCATGCACTGGATACAAATCTCTACTGCCTCTCTCTTCTTGGACCCGCCATATGCAATTCTCCTGTACTGCTATATTCCTGTTCATTTCCATTCATCTAGTCCTCCCATCCTAGTCAAGGTCAATTCAATTCCCGTCTCTTTCACAGAGTTTAGTCCAGTCTTTCCAGTAATCAATTGCTCCTCTGAAATCCTATGGTGCTTCTTAACTTGGCATTTAACAAAGGCAACCTTCTGTGGTCCATCTGTTCTGCAGCAGGGGTTAGAAGCCAACATAAGCTGTTTATCCACTGAATATTCAGACAGTTGAGGCTGTAATTCTTCCTGCTAAGATGCATGATGACAGAAACTGGGACTGTTTCCTCAACTAGTATATCTCCAAGGCCTAGCAGAAGAACTGACACATAGTAGGTACTCCACTTATTACTAGCAAAATAAATACATTTGTAGAGGGATGTAAAGGTTGAGAGAGCAGAGCATGACCTACATGCCTAAAAAGCAAAGAAGCATTCTGTGAGAGTAATTTATTGCCAGCAATGGTTAGTCCCAGCCCAGTGGGTCATGTAGGAAAGGAAGGGTAGTTGTAAGTGTCACTTGAAGTATCTTGTTCCCCTTTTCTCTTGGCCCATCAATCACCACCTTACACATTAACTCTAGCAGAACTCAGTCGAAATCCAGGGGACTTAAAGTTTATACAGTGAAATAAATAAAAGTACTCCTTTATTAAGATCTCTGTCAGGCACAAAGCACACAAAGCACTTTTTTTTTTTTTTTTTTTTTGGCCCAGGCACTAGACTGCAGCAACAAGTAGGCACAGAAAGCTTTTCCTCTCTTGAATAAGGCAGTCATGGGAGGGAGAGATGCACGGTATGTGAGATGGGAGAAGACTGCAAAAGCCTGAGTAGGGATCTAGACTGACTTACTCCTGAAGAGAAGACAAGAGGACATCACAGATCTGCACTAGCAAGAGACACCCCTGAAGAACCAAAGCGAGGGGAGAAAACATGGGTACCCTCGCAGGGTGGCCAAGATGCTTACCCAGTAATGCATGATGAGGACCTCCTGGGCTCTACCTCGTAGGCAAGAAATCTCTATTGGTTAGCACATTTGAGATGCTCCTTAAGAGCCTGAAGTGGCTGGGAAAATGTGAGATGGGAATGGATGGTCAAACTATACATGGTAAATGAACTGGAGAACTACTGCTGCTTTTGCTATTTGCTTTTTATTATTACTGTGAAGTTTTTTTAATCTGTGTATGCTGAGTATACTGTGGTTATACCAATAGGTGCCCCGACTTCTGTACAAGACGGCAATCCCTGAGAAGTTGGGAACTGTGTCATTTTAGCATTCCCAAGTCTTGGCAAGATGTTCTCTATTAGATCCTACTAAATAAACATTTGATACAAAGATGATAATGGTGACATGACTCTTAAAGAGATCATCCAAAGACACTTTAGTTTTCTTACATGCAACTGTAATTGCTAAATTTTTAAACATCTTGCTTCTGCTCCAAAATATTCCAGTAATAGTATATCCATGACAAATAATTATACATTAATCAATCGAGGAACCCTCCCCCCCTCAAAAAAAAAAAAGCCTTTTGTATTTTAAAAAAAAGTCTTCAGTGTATATTCTGTTGCCTCAAAGAATGACACTTGGAGGAATCCAGGGTCAAGCAAAGTTGCCAAAAACCACATAAACACAGTACCCCTAGACATCACAAAACAAAGTAGAGAGCTCAACCTTCCCCAAAAGTAAACAGATAAAACATGAAAACAATCTGGCCACTGCAGGGGCCCATTTGTCCCACAGTAGAATGTCAGATGCAGCTAAAGCAACAAGAGTTTATGGGACTCTGGGTTGCCAGGAAACAGAGTGTCTTTTCTACACTCTAATGCCTTTTCAGCACATTGAGAAAAGTGCAATGGTATTCAGACCCGGATGGGAAAAGATGACTCCTAATGACTCTCCTCTTCCAGAATTTGAGCTAGCCATGTTCTCAGCTAGACTATCCTAAAAATAGGTGGATGTTCTTTTGAATCAGAGCATTAATGATAAGGTGGAAAGTGGACATTAGCCCTTGTAAGGGCCTCTGCACAACTACCTAATTCCCTTAAAATTCTGTGGATCTTAAGTCGTTAAACTTAACAGATCAGCTTCTGCTGCAAATGATAGAAGCATAACTTAACCTTGCATGGCAGAAGCAGGGACCTTTGGCAAATAGCCCTAGGCTAAAGGTGGACTTAGGGTGGGGTGGGGGTGGGGGGCTAATCTTACCATGATGCTCTCCAGTCTCTCAAAGCAGCTTCTCTCTAGATTTCTAACTTCCTTCTTTCTGACTGGCTTTGATTAGAGGGTCACAGAATGACCATGTACTACTCCTCACTTCAGGTCTCACTGCTTCAGTCGCTGCCCAAAAAAGATTGCCCCTCTTCTCTTAAGTCCAATTTGAAAAGCCCCTGGAATGGACTGGTTCAGCCTGGGGCCCATGTTCACCCCTACACCCAGACATGTGGGTTACTATGATGCACAATTTCCACCAGGAACACATAATACAAGTGGAGATTGGAGACATTTCCAAAAGGAAGGGGAATACTATTCCAGAAGTAGGGAGGGAAGTTGGCTGGACCTTATAGTCTATTGTATCATCCTATTCTAAAACTTTGATTTTTACAAAAAAAAAAAAAAAAGAATATGCATTTAAAATTAATTTCATGTACTATCCAGGATATTCTATTTGAAACTCAGTTTTCTTGTTGTTTTACTTGCCGTTCTGTTATCAAGCCAGATACTAGATAAATTGCTGACTAAGCACTTTATAAGCACAAATAAGAATTTTTTACAAGTAAATAAATAAGTGAGCTCACTGTGAACTGCAGATTGGCACAAGGATTGAATCATGAGCCACTGCAGCTGCCCACCCTCAACACCCTCTGAAAGGAGCTCAGGGTGAAGATCACAGAGTGCTCCAGGAAATCTGGCAGAACAGGTCTTCAGATAGTTAGATATTTGCAGAGGGTTTTATGATCCCAATTCTTATATCTCCTCATATTTAAAAAGCACTAAAATCCTTCATGGTGACATCTGCTCCTCGTTACTAGCAGCAACCTTCTGCAAAATACGTCCTTGATTGTATGTACCCCCCCTTCACCAAAATCACATATATACTGGCATTTCCCCTTACCTCTTTGGAGTAGTTTTTCAGAGCTATCTGAGATGCTGCCTCCCGGGCTATAGTCCTGATCTTGCCCCAAATAAAACTCAACTCTCAAGTTTTAGGTTGTGCATATTTTTTAAGCCGACAACACCAAGCACCTTATTGAATGGTAAACCTATAGTCTCCTCCCTGTAGTCTAACCAATTCATACTTCATGCCCTACACATAGTTCTAGCCTTGCATACACGCTGCTTTCTCTGAATTGTTCTTTCTCCTTGTTGCTATTCATTTTCACCTGTCCCTTCTTTCAAAGTCAGTCTAAAAGCTCCCCTTCTCTATGAAGCTTTCTATGATTAGTCTGACTACTCAGCTACACAGTGCTTCTGTTGCAATATTTCCTCTATTATCTTAATTACTTCTTATAATCAGGAAACTTTTTTTCTATGAATATCAGAATCTCATCTCTTGAAGACACCAAGTACCGAGTCTCAGTGCTGAGTGTGAGTGGGTAAATTATATATGACTTTCAGCTATGGTTCAAAAAGACAAAAGAGACTAAGGCAAGATCTGAGTGTACTCAGGAGAAAAAATAAACATATTATTTTTATTTAAATGATTAATTATTATTTAATATTATGCAAGTGTCATTAAAACAAGCACCCCTCGACAGCAAATATAGTTCCAAACTTCAGTTTACCTCAGGCAAAATTCAGTACAATGTCCTAATTCAACCACTGTACCAGGTGCCAAAATGTGCCAAGCTCTGTGTTAGGCAACTCTGGGATAACAAAGATGAGAAAGAAGAATCTGCTTATCACAAAACTCAACCTAGCAGAATCGAAAGATCTTAGTTGTAGAACAGCTGAACTAAAGGTGAGTTGGAGAAGGAAAGCAAGTAGCAGATGAGCCTTCTCCAACTTTCCCCGATGGATTTGGTCAACACTTTCACTGTGTCTTTTGCATGCTCCCATTACAACCTATGTAATGATTTCTCTTCTTGTTCTCTTCCATTCTACCTACTCCTCCCTCACACCCCTACTCTTACCTGGGCAGAAACTGCGCCCATTTATATTTGTATATATTTCCATAAAGCAGCCAATAAAAATTTATTGAATGAGTTAATGAATTAGAGAACGCCTGCTAAACGAGTTGGACAGAGACAGTAAAGTACCCTATACGCTTTGCTCAAGGGTTGATTTTGTATTCTGTAAGCAGCATATAGGCACTGTAGCTTCCTAAAGAGGGAACAGAGACCAGATTTGTATTTCATAAGGAATGCCTGGGTGTAAACAAAGCAGGGACTGGGTGAGGCAGGAAGAGTCCAGAGACTGTTACAATATTATAGACAATATGAACTAGTTCAGACAAGGGTCTGAGCTAAGGCAGTAATAATGGGGATGGAGAAGCCAGGACAAATATCTGCAAGACAGAATTTGGTTTCTGCACGGAGGTGGAGATAAATAAAGAGTCCAGGATTAAAACCTTTTTGATGTGAACAAAAGAATCTGGGCAATTCCTTAAAGGTCATTGTAAGAGGGCTGCTCTTTGTGCAAACAGAGATGATTGATAGTGTAAGTTGCACAAGCCCACATAATCAGCATCCCTTGTCAATGCCAAATTTTTTTTACCCTTGAATTCCCAACTCCTGCACTAAGACAGACTTGGCTCACAAATTTTGTGAACTGCTGCAGTACATGTTAATTTTATAACTTACATAATTATTCCCTTTTATGTGTCTTAAATGTCAAGGTTCCTGAAGTAACAGCCAAGGAGCGAATTAAGGAACCTTTACTGAACTTACAAAGTCCTAAGTATTTCAGCAAACTTTCAACATCGGCAACTTCTACAGAATATTATAAATTCTTGGAATCTCCCCCCAAAAGAATGCCTCTAACAAGGTGTAATTATTTCACCAAAGTCAGAAAACAATTTGCAAGCACCAACTGGAGTATTGTTTCATCTCAGCCCCCCACAGACGTCACCCTCCCCAGTGTAGGCTGGAAGCCCACAGGCCATTTTGCTCTAAGGCAAAGTTTCAAAAGGAACAACTGTACCAGTAAACTCAAACATTTCAGATCCATGAATAAGACCAAAGGATTAGGAAGTAGATGTTGTCAGCCTGATTCAGTTCTCCACCCCCACATCAGTCTAGAGACAGTGCTGTAGGCTGGGGAGGAAAAGGTACTAGAAACATAACAGATACAAACCATGCAAGTTAACCATTAATCAGCTAGCTAGGAAAGTGATGTCCTCCCTTCTTCAAGCTCAGCCTCCATGGGAACCAAAAATACTTTCAGCCCTCCAATTAAGTTGTTGAATTCGAAGTTGCGAAAATCGAAAATCTGCGCCTCCACTTCCCAGAGAAAGTCCTTGAAAAGGAAGGACCTGTGCTAGTGTGGGACGGGCACCGCAGAGCATAAAGGAGAGGGCTGGGTTTGCAGCAGCATGGACCGACCTAGAGATTATCGTACTGAGTGAAGCAAGTCAGAAAGAGAAAGACAGATACCACATGATATCACTCATATGTGGAATCTAAAATATGATACAAATGCCTACAAAACAGAAACGGACTCACAGACCTAGAAAATACACCTACGGTTACCAGAAGGGAAAAGGTGGGGAGAGGGACAAACTAGGAGTTCCTGCTGTATACTATAGGGAACTATATTTCATATCTTGTAATGGACCATATGCGGGAAAGAGAGAGAGGGCTGGGGACAACCCTGGACACCCCTTCTGCCCCAGAATCAGTGGGAGAACATCCGAAGGTTGCTGTCTCCCAGACCGGGTACAGCTGTTGGCCAAAGGACAGAGTGCTGGCAGATTACAGGGGAATTACAGCAGGGGCACCAATGCAGAGCCCAGGAGGTGCCCTGTCCACTAGCAATTCCCCTGAGAAGGGCTGTTTAAATGCCACAGGCACCATTTTGGTGGAGACAAGCTAAGGAGCCAAATTAATGAACGACAGCAGGCCACCAAGACAAACCCAAGTCGTGAAACACAACACCTGCTCACTATTTGCAAAGCCTTCTGAGCACAGTGTTAACTCTGGGGAAAAGGAGGAGGTGGCTCAATAACAACAAACCTGAAACGAGAGACAATAACTTAAATATGACTGAGTTTCCGTGGTAATGATTAAATTTAAATGTTTGCATCAGAAACAACGGGGACTTGAGATAGAAATTACATTTTGATCAACAAGTGAAGCAATTTACATATTTGTTCACCTGAGTAAAGGTCACCACGATATTCGTACATAAGTTCATAACTTCGAGGTCAAGGACAGGAGCTCTAGGGTAAGAGACCTGGAGCTGAAGCCAGCTCTGCCAAATACCAGCAGTGTGGCTCTGAGCAGTAACCCATGCTGTCTAAGTCTCCGTTTTGTCACCTGACAGTGTCATCTGACTCAGACGTCTGATGTTTATTCATCTACCAAATGTAATTCCTTGCCTCTGTATCCGACTAGGCCTGGCAGGGAGACCCCATCTTGTGTTCCTGATAGCTTTTCCTGTTCTATATCTGCATCAATCAAGATCCTTATTTTCCAGTTCCGGGCTCTTATTTTCCAATTCCAGGAGAATTCCAGAATTCTAATTCTCCAATTTCCCCTTTTCTAGTCCTTCCTAACCCAGAGCCATGCCTCACAACAATTAACCCAGTCAGGAGCATTCAGCCGAGGCCTGTACCTGAAAACCCAGTCTCTGACATCATTGTTGGAGCAGGCTTCCTGGAGAGGATGGACTTTCAAGTGTAGTAAACTGTGCTCTGATTCTGAGGTAGAATCACAAAAATTTCAGGAGGAGAATAAAGTGACTGGATTAGATGGAGCCTGTAAAGCATTTGATGTTAAAAACTTTATGCCAATGCTGTTAACAGTAGCCTGTATGTACAACGAGTTCCCAGAGAAGAAAATAATAAGGACAGAAAATATTCATACCAGTGAGGAACATAAGCACTATCAGAAGGTGCAAGATGAAGCACAGAGAACCAAGTCACAAGAACACATGCAGAAGCCAACTGTGCTTGAAGAGTTCTCATCACCTTGGGGTTTGTCAGCTTGATCTTAGTAGATGATCTGTACACCAACTTTCTCAAGATCACTCAGCATGGAATTTATGTCATTGTACAGAAGCCTACCCGCAACTGATTTCCCCTATGTCCATTCCAATATTCCCAGGACATCTAAAGCCCTCTGGATTCTCCTTCCCAAAGTCCTTTTTCTTTAGCGTGAATCAGCAACCTGAATTTGCTATTTTTTGTTGACATGAATTTTTCTATTCTTTAAAGCCATGAACATACATTTCTAAACTATATATATATATATATATATATATATATATTTTTTTTTTTTTTTTTTTTTTTTTTTGCCTTATCTAGGGCCACACCCATGGCATATGGAGGTTCCCAGGCTAGGGGTCTAACAGGAGCTGTAGCTGCCGGCCTTCGCCACAGCCACAGCCACGCGGGATCCGAGCCGCGTTTGCAACCTACACCACAGCTCAAGGCAACACCAGATCCTTAACCCACTGAGCAGGGCCAGGGATCGATCCCGCAACCTCATAGTTCCTAGTCGGATTCGTTAACCACTGAGCCACAACAGGAACTCCTGCTTACTTTTTACACAAAGGATTTAGGGTAGCTTATCATGAAACAGAAATCACAAAAACCATAATAAAACATAAATTAGAATTAAAAATTAATAACAGAAAGACTACAAATAAAAGCAGGAAATTAAGATTTGAGAAAAGAGAAATAAGCAAAGTGGTTATACACAATGAAACATAATAAAACTGAATTTCTATTAGAAAATTATGATTTAGATGGGTGAGATTATTCAGATTCCTGTTGAAAGCATATTTGGGAGGATTTCCCAAAATATATATATGTGATATACCCCATGCTTTCTCATGGAATGATGACAGTCTCTTCTAATCTTAATCTCCCCCTAGAAGAGCTCATCACTGATCCTTACCTTTGGAAGCAGAATTGCGATCAGAGTGGTGGAGGATACAGTCAGGGTAGAGGACAGGGCTAGTAACAACACAAACAATTACTAAGACTGACTGAATACTTACTATGAATCGGACACTGTGCTGAGCTCTAAAAATATAATCTTTGACAGAATCCTCACACCAATCCTTGAAGCTGCCCCGTCTCAAAGAGGAGACGGAGACTTAGAAAGGACAGGCATTTGCCCAAGATTAAACAGTCAGTAAATGGACATCCTGATTTCCAGATTTGTTGTATTGACTGATAATCCACGCACGTGTGTTAAACCACTGTGCCAGCGTGCCTAGAATCCTGAATCCACTCCTCCACCACCTCAATGTGTATTTGGAGCTTCCGTCTTGGCAATTAAAATCCTAACATGACCATGCCAACGTATTTCATGAATATTATTTTCACTCCAGACTTTTCCAACTTCTGAATAAAATCTCAGACTCCTCTTAAGAGGTGACCGTACGCATTCCAGTTAGTTCTGAACCGGTAGGTGTCAAAGCCCTGCAACCATTTCCCTCTGACCTCCCCAGAGGCCTGAGACAAATTTCCCCGAGAAAAACTGGAATTCTCTTCTTTGGTATTAGGACCAATTACATTAGCTAGAAAAGACTTCGCCCTGAAGATCATGGACCCTGAATCCATCCACTATGCCCCTGTGAACAAAATGCATCCTTTCAAAACTCTTGGGATATTTTGCTTCTTTTGTCTTTTAAAAAAGACTGAAAATGTTAAGAACTTATCCACCTTACTAGGAAGTATTTAACATTGAAAGGTATCTCAAGAGGTACATCTGAAAAATCCAGAAACAGATATTTTACATTTTACATTCAGTCTATTTTCCTGTACTTAATTGATTCCATTATTCATGTTTTCCACACCCCAAACTTACTGATTTTTTTTCTGAGTGCTTATGCACTTCAAGAATGCATAGTTATTAATCAAAGGATCTGTTCTTCACTTAGCCAAGCTATCCACATTAAATGCTTTTCATCTTCTGCCATAAATCAGTTCTTCCAGCTCCTTCATCATTTTCATTACTCATGTCCACGTTCTTTCCAATTTATCTGAGATGCTTGAAAATTCCCATGGTTACATATTACACAGAAAGGTATGCTTCACTTCCAAAACCATGATACTGTGATCCCCAAGAGTAAAGTTAAATTGACACAGGCATTTTTCACTGTCTTCTGCTCAACTCAGATCGAATTTGCTACTTTCCAAGATGGCAGCTTTTCGGATTTGACTTCTCCATGAAGAATCTGTTTCTGGTTTTTTTTTTTTTTTTTTGTGCCTTAATTTGGGATGAGACCCTAACAAAAAAATAAGACCATAGCTGGGTGTTTAGAAGCCAAAAAGGGCTAGAGGTCCAAAATACTTGATTAAACTAATTCACTAGAATCCATCTCAATACCAAGAGCAGTGAGTCTAGAGCTTCCAAATCTTGCCTTTATAGAAACAATCACAAGATTGTTTTCAGGCTGTATTAAGTCAGGCATCCATGTATAGTCGTGTTCTCTGTCTCCAATCATTTTCAAGACACCCTAGTAGAAAATGGCTCTTGTAATATTGGAGGGTTAAAAGCAGAAATATTTTTAGGTGAAAAGCTAGTAGAATCTGCTTAGCCAAATTTGGTTTGGGAAACCAAGATGTATATAATTACTAGTTAATCCTCCACTGTTTAACCCTGATTGTTCAATAAAGACACAGCCATGGTCATTTCCTCCTTCCTCTCCTTCCTTCCTCAGCTTGATACAGACACTCTTATCTATCAAAGGATGGAGGTGGGACGTGAAAGCAGTAAAAACAGGAAACAAAATCAACTCTTCATTGATCTTCTGTTATGTTTCTGAGTTCTATGACAACAGAACTGTGTTCCTTCGAATACTCAGGCCAGCTTTTCCTGTTCCTAGATCTAGTAGAAGGCACTTCTCAAAATGCAAAGAAAACTCCACAAGTGACAGCTAAACAAAATATGGTTTCATATTACCTGCAGGGTTTATCTACTAAAGTTAGTATTACAATGTTTGGCTATGGACCATTCAGAGGAGATTTAAATGAATCACCCTTATCAGGAAAACCAGCGCTAAGTGGCAGAATAGAGAATTAAATATTATCTCCTAGAACCAGACTAATAACAGAATCACAGTGTATTAGGAATGGATGTTTTCTACTGAGACTCCAATTCCTACTAAACATGCTAAATCTCAACGCAGAACTTTGGTCAATTCTTAATGGATTTTCCAGTCCACTGTAAATCATTATAGATTCACCCCAATGAAATCCTGCCATCTAATAAAACATAAAACGTGTGATTATAATGTGTGGATAAGTTCTTTTCTGAATTAGAAAAAAATAATGTAACCAATACATCAGTAGGATCATGCAGATAATTTTGCCTGTCATCTATTACCTTTCCCTTCTTTATATTTTAACCTCAAATTACTACAAATGATAAGCAAAGCTTAATACTCTTATTTAAATCAAAAATGTATATAATTTGAGTTAAAAGGAGGCTGAAATTTCTAATAGGATCTTGGGTGCAATTAACAGTTACTCTCTGATTAGAAGTTTATGGATGTTTTCTACAGCTGTCTTGAAATTAATCATCAGAGAGTCAGGATCCATCTCTGGCAACTAATCTCCATGTTCTGAACAAAGCAGTGGTTACTGTTGTTGATTGGATATTTATTTAACAAAATTTTGAAATACTGGAATTTTAAGAATTCGGAATTCTCTGACTATCAGAATATCCTCAAACATGAGCACTAATAATGAATGTAGTATTTCCTTGATAATTAAGGGTCTAGGGGTATTCACAGTCAATATGCAAAACATTCACTGGTGACCCCAATGCAATAATGTACCTGAAACTGAGATCACTCTATGTATAAGTCCTCGGTACATACCATGAAATTCCTTTTTCACTTCAGCTGATATGACAGTCACGTCCTAAGTTCTGTCATTTATCTTGTTCAGCAAAAGCACAGGGTTGAAAAAATCTAGCTAACTAACAGGTCTCATTAGCTTTTCTCTGGTCAGTACTGCTGAGCTGTTGTTCTATATATAATTCAGCATGATTTTCTTTGGCATGACACGCAGAGAACAGATGGCAGAATCATCCCTAAGGATGACAAATTGTGACAATTGTTGTAAACATGAGGAGAAGGAAACTAGTGCCTATGATCTGTGAAGTGATTTCCAACTGTAATTTCATTATTTCATTTTGTCCTCAGACTAACCCTGTGAGATAGGAAACATTACCCCCATTTGGAAGATGAGAAAAACTGAGGCTCAGCAAAATTAATTAAACGCAAGCTGTTGGCTGAAGTTCCCATTGTGGCTTAGGATTAAGTACCCCACATAGTATCTGTGAGGATGTGGGTTCAGTCCATGGGCTTGTTCAGTGGGTTAAGAATCTGGCGTTGCCACAAGCTGCAGTGTAGGTCACAGATGTGGCTTGGATCCAGATTGCTGTGGTTGTGGCACTGGCCACAGCTGCAGCTCCGATTTGACCCCTAGCCTGGGAACTTCCACATGACGCAGGTGCAGCTGTAAAAAGCAAAAAATAAAAAAAAAAAAATTTTTTTAAAAGCAAGCTGTTGGCTGGGGGAGAAAGAAGGGCATAGCCAGAAAAAAAAAAAAAAAAGGAACATCTCTTCTTCTTGAATGAGCTCTTTGGGTAGCTGACTTAGCCATGACTAAACACCCAGATGGTTTGAAGTGTCTGAACTAAACCAGCAGCACCCTGGAAACCAGAGGCTCTTCTGAGGCCATCTGACATTGGTGAGGGAGTCCTAGAGAAGCCATCTCCTCCACAAGCCCGCCCAGACTAGCTGGGCTGGGGGTGGGGGGACAGTGACCGACAACCACCCTTTTATAACCCTCCCACACAAAACGCTAACTACACACCTGAAGGTTGGTGCCAGATTCTATGGCTCCAGGATCCCCTTGATGTTCCTTAACAACGTTTGCTTTTATCAGAATTCCAGGCAGGAGATGAAGAGTCTCATTCCCCAACAGAACTGTTCTGACAAGAGATGGTCAGGGAAGTGGAAACAGCCAGAGCAGAAGCTTGGCAGGTGAGAGGAATGACTTCAGGGTGCATGGAGGCACTGCTGTGACAAAGCTGCCTCAGTCACCCAAAGACAGAGCAAACAATCCCATGAGCTGTGAGGCAGGTGGAGCTTGGAGCCAGCCTTTGTCAAGCAAAGGCCAACAGCACATGATAAGCCCTACAAATGGCCCTGGCCACGTGCAGATCCCTTGCTCCAAGATACTCTGTGTTACACTCATGTCTCTCAAACCTTCAAATTTAAAGGAGGTGGGTCCTTAGACATGATACCAGCTCTTAAAGGTCTACACTTAACTTGTAACTATACTGCTTTATGCATGTGCAGGTTTAGACTCAGGAACTGCAAGTCTTAGGACGGTAGCAAATTGTTCCTCTGTGAGTACGTGGGAGGGAAGAGGGCAAAGTGCTGATATGTACCGTATCCATAGCGCTGCGGCTTGGGAGCAGGAAACAAGGACAGAAATAAAGGACTGCTCCTCGTTCCGGGGTGCCCCACACTTCCCACGCTGCCTTTCCTGAAAAATCTGTATTAACTGCAATACAGAAGAATCTAACATGTTTCCCTTTCACCATATAAAGTCTTTGGCCTGCACAGCATCTTCAATTACATCAGAAGAGTTTCAGAATCGAAATCGGTTCATCCCCTCCGAGATCTTCCTGTGTCAGGTCTCTAGGCACAGAATTCTGTATACACGACCTTGAGATTTGCTTTCCAGTACAGCCCTGTGAAGCAGGTCTTTGGTCTCAGGTCTTGGTTTCCCCACTCCCACACATGGGGAGACGGAGGCAAGGAGGATAAGAACACCCAGCTTACACACAGCTGGGGAGTGGGCAAGTTAGGGGAGCTGAAATCAGAGTCTCATGACTCTAAGCCCAGGGCTCTAAAAGATACACTGCTCTTTGTTTTTCTTCAAAAATAAATTGTATTGGCTTTTTTTTGCGGGGGGCGGGGGGGGGGGCGCACACTTGCAGCATATAGACGTTCCCAGGCCAGGGGACAAATCAGAGCTACAGCTGCCAGCCTACACCACAGCCACAGCAACGCCACATCCAAGCCACATCTGCTACCTACACCACAGCTCGTGGCAACACCGGATCCTGACCCACTGAGTGAGGCCAGGGATTGAACCCACAACCTCATGGTTCCTAGTCGGATACATTTCTGCTGCACCACAATGGGAACTCCCAGGACTTTTTTTTTTGTCTTTTTGCCTTATCTAGGGCCGCACCCGCGGCATATGGAGGTTCCCAGGCTAGGGGTCTAACAGGAGCTGTAGCTGCCGGCCTTTGCCACAGCCACAGCAACGCGGAATCCGAGCCACGTCTGTAACCTACACCACAGCTCATAGCAACGCTGGATCCTTAACCCACTGGGCAAGGCCAGGGATCGAAACCGCAACCTCATGGTTTTTAGTCGGATTCGTTAACCACTGAGCCACGAAGCGAACTCCTCCCAGGACTTTTTTATACAGCTTTTTATTCTTTGTGGTTTGGGGAAAACTAGAAATTCTCTAAAAGCAAAATTAAAGGCTAACTGCACATAAAACTTTAATACTTATGATCAGAAAACCTAAATACTTCCACCAAAAAAACAAAAGCAAAAACAAAAACCACATTATGAGGAAATAATGCCTCAATCTGGTGTCAAAGTTCTCTGAATTTTAGGACTTTTGTAAATGCTTCCATTCCAGCTGAGGGACTGATATGTTCCCCAAACTGGCTGTTCCTTGCTTTCCAGAGGAAAGGCTTTTCATACTTATTGAACACCCTTGGCACATGCTCCTCTGGAAAATGAATGAAAGAGTTAATTCTGTGCATGAAGTCAGACCCAATGCCCACAGAAAGTCAAAGGAAAGAACACATGTGTTTGCTTGAATTATTAACGACTAACTCATTTGCAACTTTCTGAATCTAGAAAATTATGTGCAATGCTAAGAACATCAGGCATTTAAGGCCCTAGACTCTACACTTGTTAAGAAGCCTCTAAACCCTGTCTTCCCCTGAGCTTACTGGCCTGATTCTCACTGTCAAACTCACTGGACCTTCATAAGTTTGGGCCATAACGTCTGCTTGAGGTTTTTAGATCCAAGCAACAGCAGCTGACCCTGACTGAATAGGTAGAAAATAAGATTAAAAATGTCAGGTAGTTCCCAGAATCACCGGGAGTACTAAGGACGCAGGCTCAATGCTGAGCTTCCAGGAACAATGCTCAAAATTATGCCATAGGACTGATGTGATGAAGTAAACACTACAGCTACCATCAAGCACTGGGCCCCACACTGTCATTTCTATGCCAAGAGCTAAGCACAGCAAGCACGGCTAGCGGCCTTGTTGACAGAAAGAGGGAAATAGAGTGAGCACCTCTACTGTGTCCTTAGGTACAGAGTCAACAGCTGGGGTGGGTGAATCTGACTGGCAGATCTTTGTCACATGCCTGTGCCCAGTGTCAAGGTCATTCTCCAGCTTTACCGGGGTAGCAGGTCTTTGCCACCCCCCAAAACTTGCAAGGTAAAAATGTCCCCAGTGTCAAAAGGTACAGGGCATAGAAGAGATGACAAATGTAATGGCCATTTCTTGGCACAACAAAATAGATTATGACTATTCCTGTTTTTGAACTGAGAAAGCAGAGAAGTATAATAACTTACAAGAATTCATAAGGACCAAGCCAGGATAGGATTCTCGGGTTTTCTCATTCAAAAGCCCATGCACTTTCAACTAAGCTATGTTGCCAGCTTCTTTTAATAAAGTTGGAATTGTTTCTGGTGCAATACTCTAAACCACACTAAAAATGTCAAACATATAGGAAAACTAAAACATCTTAAACTGGTGATTGTGTTTATCTATAAGACTTAGGCTTGGTAATTCCATACTAAATAATTACTGCTGTTCAAATAAGGTAACTACTTTTTCCTCTTTGGGTTTAGTATGAATCAAACATTGAATCAAAATGGTATAATTTTATATTTGGAACTCATTTATTCCTTTCCATACAGGACATGAGGAAGCGAGCTGCAAAGGTAGTTTAATGTATAAGACTGTCTTTTTTATTAATTAAAGTACAGTTGATTCAGCATTGTGCCAATTTCTGCTGTATAACATAGTGATCCAGTCATACATACACATACATTCTCTTTTTCACACTGTCTTCCATATGGTCTGTCCCAAGAGACTGGATAAGTTTTAGGTCTATATGGATAAAAGCACTTATAGACCATGCTGTAAGTTTCAGGTCTATATGGATAAAAGTACATACTCATTAAGCTGCTATGTAAAGCACTGTTCTAGCCACTGGGAAGAAAGGATGACTCTGCTGTGGAGAAGCTCAAAGTTAGTAAACAAGTCAGAAATTAAGCTATCATTTCAACTGTGCAGTGAGTGTTGTGAAAGGACCATACAGGATAGGACAGAAGCTCTTAGGACATCCAACCAATACCGAGGCAATCTGGGAAGGCTTCTCCTAGGAGTTTCCAGTCATCAGAGGGGCCCCAACCATGTTCACGCATCATTCTACATCATTCTTCTAGCATCTATGTAACATCTCATATAGGCTTTGCTAAGAGTAGGGGGTTTTCTACACAAAATAAGTACAGACTCGACCCACGCGGAACTTAGAATCTAGTGAGGAAGACATACATCAACAATGATACTAGCACTTCACGAAATATAACTGGAATAAATGCCAACCGCAAAAAAAGTTTATAAGAGTTTAAAACAAGGGAACCTATCATAATCTCTACAAGGTAATGAGGAGGTGTTGGGAGACCATACTCCAGGACTCTCTCATTTATGCAATCTTGTCTGAGCTTTTGTTCCATCCTTTCTTCCCAAGGACAGACAGTATATAGAGTACTATATATATATATATATCTGTACAGTAAGGGCCTCCCTCCAGAGCAGAGGGAAGATTTGTTTCCCACCCATCCAATAAAGACCATGTCCCTCTCTGTGGCAAAGGAAGGGCAGGTTTGCTCGCAGTCCCCCTTAGAAGGCCAAGGTTCTCCCGTGTGAGGTTCCTCAGCTGTGAGGTTAACTCACCACACGTACAGACAGCATTGACCTGCACTGCTCTTCATCATCCCCTGAGACTGAAGAAACAGGGAAACTCACAAGAACACACAGCTCTACTGCCTGCAGTACTGTGAGTAATAATGAAACTGAGGACAAATCTGATTAAGCCAGCCAAAACCAACCTGCCTCACTGGCTTTTAGGTGCTTGCTTTAGCTGATTTTATTTATTTTTGTTAAAGTATAGGCGATTTACAGTCTTGTGTCGATTTCTGCTATACAGCAAAGTGACCCAGTCATAAATATACATACATTCTTTTTCTCGTACTGTCTTCTATCAAGTTCTATCCCAAGTGACTGGATATAGTTACCTGTGCTAAACAGTAGGACCTCATTGCTTATCCAGCCTAAATGTTTTTAGCCAATTTTAAACTAAACACCTACTAGCTTCCTTATAGAGAACACCTCTGACATATGGGTCACTATAGTGATGATTGCTTAAGTTATTTTTCAGAAACATGGGAGTTGGTTTTTGCCCAGTTCAGACCAAATAAAACCATGACCTTTTGACATCAAAGGTCAAAAACTCCATCCTCAGAACATGCGAATGCTGCCATTTTCTGAACACATGTCCTTGAAGAGCCATGAAGCTTGACTACACTTGCACAGATCACCAATTACCTCACTTTTCTTACCTCCAATACCTTTCTCCATGCCTCAGACCACCTGGCCTCTTTATCCCTTAAATATTCCCAAACCCCACCTCCTGGTAGGCAGATTATTTTTCTGCACTTCCATCATGTGAAAGTTCCTGGGCCAGGGATAGAACCCGTGCAGATACTGCCTGAAGCAATGCTGGATCCTTAACCTTCTGGACCACAAGCGAACTTCCTGGGAGCCAGATTTGAGGTTTGTTCTCCTGTCTCCTCACTTGGCTGCCTCATAAGTACAGTTTTTCTCTGCTGAGAACCTTGGCTTCTCAGCATTTGGCTTGCTGCATGTTGGGCAAAGAACCTGGTCTGGTAACAACAAAGACCTTTGTTTCTGATGATAGCATTTGAATAATAGCAATAAATTTCTCTACCAAACCACTCAATAAATTTCTCTCCTTAGGAAACTTAGCTGTTGAAGAGGACTGAGAAAAAGTTTCAAGATGAATTTGCTCTTGACCTAAAATTATTTATTGTTGGGTCACTGACAACCATTTGTCCATTTGTGACAACCTTGGTTTGCTCTTTCTCAAAGCTTTGCCAAACTCAGGGAAAATGGTTAGACCAAATGCATTTGACATTTGAAAATATGACCCACAATCTGGAGGCATAATGAATTTCTTTCCCATAACCAGTAACATTACATATCCTATAATACCAGTAGTCGGTACATGAAGAAGTATGGCCATAAACCACTGTGACTGTCTCTGTATCTCCAGACAACCCTTAGAGGCACAGCTGCTAAGACACTGCAGATGAAGCCATATGTCAATTGCCAAAAACATGTTGAATTGAATGCCAGTCTCTTAAAATGCAAGTAGCAGGTGAGTTTTTTGTTTCTACTTTTAAATAGCAGTGAAGCATGCTCTCAAATTGATGAAGCCTAAGTAAACAGTAAAGCTCAGGACTAAGTTGCCTCTTAAGAGTTTTCAATCTTCTGTAAATTCTGAGCAAAGAAATGTGCCTTTCCATTCCACAGTGATATTTTTCTGGCACTCGCTTGAGATTATAATAAATCAGCAAAAAATTGGTCAATTAAAGCCTCAAGCTTAAGGTAACCAAACACTTTGGAGTGACGTTTCTTTGCTATTTTGTAGACAGGAAAATAATCTGAGAGGCCAAGGGAATTTGCAGCAAGCCTGGCCTGGCTGGTCCCAAGTCTTAGAGCCAGGACTTTGTGGACACTGAGGTTGACTTTGGGTATTTTCAAAACTCACTGAAAAGTCATTTCAACTCTGATATCTGACCTTTCTTTCTTTTGCCTCCAATCTTTCATCTTATACATAACTTAGAGAGGTCACTTTATGCCACTTACTGGTTTATCTGTTAGTTTCCTTCCTTAAAATCAGGGCCTATAAAAACAGCTTTCATTAAAAAGTCTACAAGTAACAAATGTTGGTGAGGATGTGGAGAAAAGTAAACCCACATACATTACTGGTAGGAATGTAAATTGGTACCGGCACTGTGGAAAACAGTATGGAGATTTCTCAAAATACTAAAAACAGAACCACCATATGACTGAGCAATTCCACTCCTGGATATATATCCAAAAAAGCCAAAAACATCATTTCAAAAGGATACCTTCATGCCACTGTTCATAGTGGCATTATTTACAATAGTCAAGACATGGAAACAATCTAAGTATCCATCAATAGATGAATGGATAAGGAGGATGCGGTATATATACACAATGGAATACTACTAACTCATAAAAAAGAACAAAAATTTGCCAAGTGCAGTAACATGGATGGACTTGGAGGACATTAAGCTAAGTGAAATAAGTTAGCAAAAGATAAATGCTGTATGATATCACTAATATGTGGAATCTAAAAAAATAAAACAAACTAGTGAATATAACAAAAAAGAAGCAGACTCAGAGATAGAGTAAAAAGCTAGTGGTTACCAGTGGCTGGTGGGGGGGGCAATACAAGGATGGGAGAGTGGGGGGTACAAATTATTGGGTGTAAGATAGGCTCAGGGATGTATTATAGAACATACGGAATAGAGCCAATATATTGTAATAACTGTGAATGGAAAGAAGCCTTTAAAATTGTATAAAAACAAAATTTTTAAATAAAAAAATCAAAAAAATCAGGGACTGTATTTATTTAACTATTCAACTATAAAGTAGCTTAACAAATGTTTTGTTCTTAAATTGAATGAATCAGTGAATAACATACTACTAGTCTGACACATTTGAGTCCAAAATACAAGCAGGGAAATTGCCATCAGGATAGTGCTGGAACAGGACACTCAAGTACTAAGGCATTGCAGCAAGCAAAGTGAGTTGGATTCAGGTTTCAAAACTCTAATTGAAGTTCACTTCTCTGTCTTCCAAAGGGAGAGTTTGGCCCCAAGGCTATTTGGAGGAAGCCAGAAGAAAAAAGCTGAAGACTTTGCCTTCTTTCTTCCACCTCTAATTACCAGACCACAAAATAAAGCTTAGACCTTAGGATTGTGAAAGGCTAGATATCCCTGAGGGTGGCTGGACATGTCCCAGCAGAGTACTGCTTCTGGGCTCCAAGCAAACAGGACATGGAAGACTTGCTCCACAAAGAATTCTGAGAGAGAGCAGGCCATGGAGTCACTCCATCCTAAAGATGTTCTCCCAAAATATTTATTCATTCTTTCTTAATTTTTTTTAATTTTATTGAAGTATAGTTAATTTACAAGGTTGTGATCATTTCTGCTGTACAACAGTGACCCAGGCATATGTGTACACATATCCTCTAAGAGCCACAAGTTGGCCTGTGGTTCCAATGACCAGGACGAGCATCAGATGATACTCATCGACCCATGTGCCCAATAGCACCCATCTTCTCAGTTTACCTGCCTTGACAGATGGTTCTCTTATTTTTAAAGGTACTTAGTCATCTCCTAATTCATGCTCAACATTTTCAATAAGCACTCCTCTCTTCCATGAACTTATACAATTCTAAGAGGTAAACTTCAACCAATATAAATTACTTCCAAATGTATTATTTGTATACACAGTGAACATTAATCATATTTTATATATCTACAACCCCACTGAACCAGAATTAACATCTTTACCAACTGGGTGTAAAGGTGGGAAGGACTCTGATGAGTTCAGGATTATTTCCCAAATTTCTCTTTACCAGTAAAGGACAGAGGCACAGGAGGCACTGCATATCAGTGAGACTGAGTAGGAGGTCAGGGGCTGTTCCAGCAGGTAACAAACCCACAGCCCTGATGGACTGAGCATCAGGGGGACCTAGTGGAAGGAAATAATGACCAGTCATGGAAACTACAGTTCTAAGCAGAGAGGACAAAAGTCCCAGAACCAAGCTAGGATCCAAGGAACTGAGGTACCAGACAACCTTTAGGACCAGGAGCTCGTTCTAAATAAGGCTTTGGTCTGCAGAGACAAGGAAGAAGCCCATTTAACTGAAAAAGGCACAAGTGAGAACAGACTCATCCTCCATAAGCAGGAAGCCTGGGTTGCAGGACCTGACTTGGACTCAGTCTGCAAATGAGTACACAGAAGGCCCAGCAGTAGACACTAGAGCTCTTGCAGAGACAGACACTCTAGCCTCCCAAGTATTATAGTGGGAGAAACAGTAAAAGGACAACTTGCCAAAAGACACCTCCTTGAAGTAGGAAATTTGGAAAGTCTTAAAATGCACATCATGATCTTGCTAGGGGCCAAACATCACAGGCGCCCTAGGAATATACACCTGTTTGCAAAATGCATGCCCCACTTCCCAGGTGCCTCAGCACAGAGCCGCCCCCTCACTGGTCCCCTAGCTCTCTCTTGACTTTGGCCCCTCTTCCTCTGGTCTTCCCTTCTTCAGTCCTCTGTTCCTCTTCAGCCCACTGGCCCCCAGGTACATAAGAAAGAGATGCACTACCTAACTACCACAGAAAGCAAGATACTTGTCCTAACTTTCAAGTTTTAGGCCCTGAGTAAGCCTTTTTGAAAAACTTCCTGAAATGTTAAAGCAGCATGAATAGAAATGTTGCCCACAGTCCCCTGTGGGATTTTTTAAAATGGCTCTTTTCTACACTTCAAAAATAGCAGCAAACACAGGAGAATTCCTTTTGGTTTTAACCAGGTAAGATCTCAGAATTCAAAAGTAATAATCCAGTTGAAGAACTCTGTGCCATTCATTGACAGAGGATTGGATAATGGAGATGTGGTACATGTATACAATGAAGTATTGCTCAGCCATGGAAGGAAGGGGACCGATGTCTTTGAGACAACATGGATGGACCTAGAGATTGTCATGCTAGGTGAAGCAGGCCAGAGAGATAAGGAAAAATACCACATGAGGTCACTGAAGTGTAGAATGTAATAAAAGAGGATGCAAAGGAACTTGCTCACAGAACAGAAACAGATGCAAAGATTTTGAGACCAAGCTTGTGGTTACCAAGGGAGCAACCTTTTGGGAAAAGATGGATTGAGAGGTTGGGATCAGCATGTACACACTGTTATACACAAAATCTATCAGTAACGAGGACCTACTGTGTAGCTCGGGAAGTCTATTCAATGCTCTGTTATAGCCGACATGGGGAAAGAATCAGAAAAAGAATGCATATATTACGTATATGTATGGCTGACTTACTCTGCTGTACACCTGAAACTAAGGTAACGTTGTAGGTCACATATACTCCAAAAAAATTTATTTAAAAATACATTATTTTCAAGAAAAAATATCTAAGAAGATATGATTTCTGTAAGACTATAAGATAAATAGTAAGTATCTCTCTCTTATCTACTGATGCATGCCCAATGCCTACACAATGGTTTGTACATGAGATACTCAACAAACATTGGTTAAATGAGTTAACAAATGATCTTCCTATATTAACCTTTATCTGATTTTGCAACTGTAAAGTTAGAATATTACTTTAAAACTAATGAAAACCTATCATCTAAACCCATCTTTAATTCATGTATGTTGGATAGTGAACACATCTTATACCTCTATAATACTCTTTTTGGATACCCCTCTGCTCTTCTACTATTACATAAGTAAGCCCAAACCTTTGACCTCTCCTTAACAGTCTCAGAACCTTGGACTCTAAGTTCAGAACCCACAGGCTCAGATTATTCCCATACTCTCCCCTTTCACCCTGCATGATTTTCTTCTCTTTCATTTTATGACTCCTTTCCCTATAGCCTCTCGTCTAGCAAATAAACTACTGCATGTACTTTTAAAACTCTTGGTTAAAATTTAATTTTTTTTTTGGCTGCACCTGTGACATATGGAAGTTCCTGGGCCAGGGACTGAACCTGAGCCACAGCAGTGACAATGCTGAGCCCCATGATTGAGGATGCTGCTAGGGTGCCAGGGAACTCCTGAAATTTAATTATTAATACGATAATAATGAAGTGGTAACAGATATTTCCTACATTGCTCCTAAAGAAAATGTAATTTATGTGACTTGGAGTTCACATATAACTTACTTTGTTATAAATAAACATATATTTATTTTATTATAAGAAAACTAAAAATAAAATCTGCCAGGAATAATGACAAACAGATTTAATTAATTTTGTGATTCATTCCATTTTAATAGATATGTCAAGATCGCTTTTTTACTCACTAATAGAATTATGCACACGGCCCAATTTATATTGAGAACAGAGACCTTTATAATTAGCGCTTGGGCCTTAGAGACAGACTTTCCTGCCTTGTAATCCTGTCACTAACTTCATACACCTGACCTACGCTCTCTTCTGGTCAGCTTCCTCTTGCATAAACCATCACCATCAGTGCCTATGTGACTGAGGTTATTAATTTTAGGAAGTTCACCAGCACGGTTCCTGGCAAAGTATAGGAGCAGTGAAATATTGTCCTAAAATAGTCATTCATGTGCTTCTCTTTATACATAATCTTACTGCTCAATCATTTTCTCATGGAAAACTAGAACTGTTCTAGGATGAAGACAAAGAAGAGACAGCACTTGTTCTGTTTTTTGTTTGTTTGTTTTTTTCAACAGCTCACAAATGGGATTTTGAAGCCTAAAGAAGCAAGATATAGGAAGTTACAGGCTGAGTTGCGTTGCCCCGATAATCATACATTGAAATCCTAACCTCTAGTACCTCAGATTGTGACTACATTTGGAGAAGAGGTCTTTACAGAGGTAAAGTTAAACAAGGTCATTAGAATGAGCCTGAATCCAATATAACTGATGTCATTAAAAGAGATTAGGACATGGACAAGCACGGAGGAAAGACTTTATGAAGACACAGGGAGAAGACAGATACCTATAAGTCAAGGAGAGAGACCAGACCACAGAAGAAATCAACCTTGCTGACACTTTGATCTCAGACTTCTAGCCTCCAGAACTATGAGAAAATAAACTGATTGATGTTGCTTAAGCCACCTGGTCTGTGGTATTTTGTTACAGCAGCCCTAGCAAACTAATACACAGTATATGCCATAATAATAGATCAAAGGGAATGGAGGAAGCCAAAGATGCCTCTGGCTCTGCAGGGGTCATTCAATTAGGCAGAGGCTGAGTGTGAAGGAATAGATTGGAACATTGCAGAAAGAGCCCAGGATAAGGAGGTCAGATCTAGGGGAGACACATCGAAGGCTGTCCCTCTATAGAGAGATTCAACAAAGGTTAACCCATTTCACTTCTCTCACCATCACTCCCACACACATTCATTTCAATGCCCAAAAAAAGTGCAACGTAAATCATGAAAGCCCCCTGCAGGTTTCACTTAATATTTTTGCGGGGCTCTGCCCACAGCATACAGAAGTTCCTGAGGCAAGGATCGAACCCAAGTCACGGTAGTGACAACACCAAATCCTTAACCTCTAGGCCACCAGGGAACTCCTTAATATTTCATTTTTATCATAAATACCAAGAAAGTTTTTTAAAGTGAAAATTCCAAATAACTATTAATCTAGAAGAGGAAGAAACAGGTGCTATCTAGGTAGATGAATTGTTTAATTAGGAAGGTACTGGGAGGAAGTGGACATTTCGTTTACAGACTAAGAATAATTCCTAAAGGGAAGTTCATTAGAGTAGATACTGCTAGATAGACGTTTAGAAGAAAGCTCTGGAGATTAATCTGCTGTTCAAATACAACAGATTTAATGAACTTCCTCAAAGAAAATCCTTGGAGAGGGCCTATTTGCAATGCAATATTAAATTTAATTAATTTTTTGTGAAATGGTTGAATTTTGAATGAGAACTTTAAAGCTGTCTGTAGTTGAAAGAAATTTGGTTGGTTTGTAGATATAAAAACACAATTTGCTCTTCTTTACTCCTAATCAATCACATCAGAGATACTATATTTTATCTATTAAAGTGTTTTTATGGTATTATATTTAAAACCACTCCGTCTAAAATTATCATTTTAATAAAAAAGATAGTAAAAAATTTGCTTCTCCTGTATTCCACTTATTCAGTTTTTTTCATTTAACCTAGACTATCTTTATCAGCTGCTTAGTATGTTCTAAGTAATGTGCTAGCCACCAGGAGTACCCAATAAACAAAATAAGCACTTTCTCTACTTTTCCGAAACTTAGTCTCCCAGTGAGGCAGGCATTTAAACAGAGTTATATGAATAATTATTGAAGAAAACTAATACTGGGCCAAGGTACAACAAAACAGTCCTCAATTTCAGAAAAAAAATTCAGGTGGAAAAAAAGGGAAATTCTTCAAACTGAATATCTCTTTATATATAATATAGTATAATATAATTTAATATTAATATAATATATATGTCATGTACATATAACATTCCATATAATGTAAAATAAAAAAATATAAGTAATGCATCTCATTTAGTGACCCTCTATTAGCTGCAATTTCTTTTTAAATCACCTTCAAGAAATTCTGAAAACTGAACTTTGCCTGAGATTAACCAAGTATTTCTTGCTTTGGTTTACTTCTAAATTTCATCTATTTCTGAACATAAAGCCTGCTGTTTCACATTTTGCTGGGAAGTCAAAAAGGTGAAATTATTACAAAGTGGGAGAATTCAGATACGTGCCTCCATTTTGCAGGAAAGATCAAAGTGACAGGATCCCAGTTAGCAATCCCAGGCAAGCACCTAAAGATTTTCTTATTTTTCTTATAGGAAGCACATTTTGTATCAGCTGGGATTCTCCGTTATAATTGATAGAGACTTGACTCAGTGAAAAAGCACAGCAGGAGAGCATCTGTTTAAGGATATAGGGTAGCTCACAGAATTTCTAGCTCCAGGTAGTCTTCCAGAGGAAACATTTAAAATCACACAGCAGAACTGATCTGATAAGGAAAAGATTGCTGCTGCCTCTAAGCAGTAAACAACCTACCCTTGAACTTGAAGTGGCTGCAACCACTTCCATCACTAACACTATCGCCCTTTCACCTTTTGTGTTTCTACCTCCAGAGTTCAAGTTTGGCATAAGTGCCACTGAATGGCAGCGCCTAGATGACATGCCTATTTGACTGTCCCTACGCCATTATCAAACTGTTTTAATTACTCTTACTTTAAGGAGATCGTCTTAATATTTGCCTTGTGGATTTTTTCCTAGTCTTACAACTCCCCTATATCCTAAGTTTAGATGTATCACTTACAAATACAAGTTTTATTTTTACTATGGAGACTGACAATTTTCATCTCTTAAATGGAGAGTTAGTCCATTTATATTTATTACATGACTGACATATATAGACTTGTTGCTATAATATTATTTTGTGTTTACACATGAATTGTGTTTTTTCAGTTTCCTTTCTGATTTTTTTTTAAACTGAATGCAATTTTTATATTCCTTTTATTCCCTCTCTGGTTTGGAAGCTCTGCATTATATTTCTAGTCTTAAAGCATTACTCCCATAAGTTAATATACATACTTATTTTAGTGAAATATAGGCTCTAGGAATCCTGGAATTATTTCCATACCGTTCCCAAGTTCAATCCTTTCTTTATCCAAAAAATTAAACATTATTGTTACTGTTTTATACTTTTCAAACCACTGGTTTACCAATTCTTTGATCTCCCTTCCTTCTTGCATTTTAGATCTTTAGAAACATTTTTCATGCTCAAAGTACTTCCTTTAGTGAGGGTCTGCTAGATGCAAACTGCCAGTTCTTGTTTAACTGCAAATATCTTTATTTTTCTTTCATTTTTGAAACTTCAGTGGATTCTAATTTGACAATTATTTTGACTGCGTATATATCTAGCTATTAAAAAGTTAGATGCCAGCTGAATCACACGTTTGATTTTTGTTTGCTTTCTTCTGCTTTTCAAAAAACCTCCCTCTCCCCACCCACTTTGCACTATTTCCCACTTCAGTTTACAATTTTACAATAATGTGTTTAAGTGTGAATTTCTGCTTGGGGATTTAATGAGCTTCCTGAATGTAAGGATTGGTATTTTTGACCAGTTTTGGAAAATTCTCAACCATTACCTCATAATACTCTACTCTTCCCCATAATCTTTCTATTATGAACTGGTGAACCAGATAATTAGATTATGATACACTTTTTTTTTTTTTACTCTTTTATATGTCTTAACCATATATATTTTTGACGGCTGTACTCACAGCATATGGAAGTTACCAGAGACTGAATCCAGCTGTAGCAATGCCAGATCCTTTAGCCCACTGTGCAGGGCCAGGGTTCAACTGGTGCCTGTGCCTCAGCAGTGACCAGAGCCCAGTTGCTGCAGTCAGATTCTTCACCCACTGGGCCACAGAGGGAACTCCTTAACCATAACTTTTTCATTTTCCTGAATCATGGGAAAACTGTTTTTTTAGATCTGTCTTCTGCTCCACTCATTTTACCTTAAGCTCTGTCAAGTCTACTGTTTCATTCATTTTTAAATACTTAAATATTATTTTACTTTCCATTTCTTCATGTTTTGGGTTTTTTTTTTACCTACCAAGAAAATTTTAATGATCTCTTATTCTTCTATTATACTCCCTGCTCCCTCTCTAATTTCTATAGATATTTCAAACATATTTATTTTCTGTTCTGTGTTGATATTTAATGTCTACAGGTCTGTTTGTTTTTCTGCTGGTTCTAACTTAACGGCACCTTATGTCCTCATGTATTTTGTAACATTTGTGTTACTCATGTAAATTAATCTTGACTTGTGAGAATTTTGAGGCCTAAAATGAAGGTTCTCCTGAGACAACCTGTATTTGCTTCTACCAGGCATCCACTGAGCATTACAATCCCAAGGCCATTGGCACTGAAGTCTCAAACTACCTGTTTGTTTGTTTGTTTGTTTGTTTGTTTGTTACACAAGTAAGATGAATCTAGACCACATATCTGGATGAAGATTGGATTATACTTATAGATTTTCAATGGATTGTATTTTCCCCTCATTCAGCTGCCATGTTAAGATAAGCAAGATTCTTTAGTGTCTCCTTATTTCTAGTTTACGCCTACACTCGGGATGTAGAAACATCTGCAGTCCCAGATGCAAAAGGTCCTGTGTAGATTTAAATCTTAGAGATTTAGATTCTCATGTTGAGTGGAAAACTCTCAGCAACCACCTTAAAGTATTTCTCTTTCCCATTATTTTTCTTTTACCAGACATGAAAATGTAATGGGACTGTGTGCAATCTCACAATGTAAATTATTATAATTACCATTTGGATGAAATTGAGGAATGGAACTGATATGCCCAGGCTTCCTCTTGGTTTATTCCAAATAGAAAAGAAAGTCATTGCTGTTTTATATGCGCCCAAATTGATTACTTAGGTATCTTGATTATCTCATTTTTTTGTGCATCTTTTTTTTAAGTAACAGTCGCCTTAAGTTTCTTGATTTCTATGTATTTCATGGATTATTACATCTCTCCTTCCTTGGTATGAATCACATTTTGCTAATTCTAGACCTTAAGAGTTATATTCTCCATATAACAAATGTCAAAGTGGGCATTTTACATTTTAACAAGTTCATCAAATGATATGTACATATAAAGGTTCAAGAAGATTTTTATCACACATGAGAGGACCTTTGTCATAAGCAAACTCAATCAGGGAATCCTCTCAGAACTGATATATGCATTTTAGGGAGAAGTGCTTCCTTTTCCTTAAGTCTTAAGCCATGATGATTTAAGGTTAGGGTCATGAGGTGCTTCTTTCCTGCATCATAGAGAAAAAACACCAGAAAGTGTACCCAGGCCACTGATATAGCAAGACAGAATGCAAAGGACATTACTTGAATTCCTGCCATGCTTGAAATCAGAGCCATCCTGAATTTCCCAGTTAAATGAGTCAAGAAATTCCTTTCTTTGCTTAAAATACTTTGAGCTGAGTGACTATCATTCAAAACATAGGGTTCTGAAAAATATAACACAGCAATATCAGCCATCAAATATCAAATACCAAAAGTTACCTATGTTTACAATGCCGGAACATCACACAGAAGATAGATTTAATTTAATTTCCAATCTATTCCTGAGCCAGAAGCTTTGTAGAGGAAGTACTCAATGGATAAATGGATAAATATTATATCTCACTGTCAGGAAGAACACTTGTCTTCTTCTATATGATGCTAGGCTCCCCTTCCTGTTCTTTTCCAAATTTCTCCCAAGCCCAAGCTTTCCAGTTAGTTAATAAACTGTCTCCAGCTGTTCTCTTGTTGTGCAAATTTTAATAAAAGGAGAAAATAATTAGCGTGCACCTGAACACATTTAGACATGAGTTTCAAGTGGCTTTTTGCTATAAAATCTGAACAGCCCTATAAAAATAAATCAATAAACTTTGGGAATACGAGATTGGAAATGAAGGACTTTCACTTTCACCTGGGTTAACAATACTGCATGAACCAAATGATCAGTATGGCAGATAACTGCTAAAGAGGAAATTTTTCCTATAGAAACCATTTATTGTCAGATAGTGCTGAGATATGTTTTTCTTCTCGGGAAAGACCAAGAATAAAACGCCTCTTGTTACATGAACATGTGGGGCAGAAGGAAATGACTGCTTTCAATTCTCATGAACAACCAATTAATTGTCAGTGGGTTCTATCCTGTTTATCTCTAGTATTTTACCCACTCCATATAAGCAATATTGGGGATGATATATTTGTTCTTATACAGTCTTATCAAAAATAAGGCAAAATGAAGAATTCAACATTTGATGTTCATGAGAATTCAAAAACTTGTCTTTCTTTATCTGACCTGTAAATATGCTTTATGATAAATAAGACACAATAACTATTTAAAATGTTTTGTCTTCTCCAAACAAAACCAAATGGAAATGTTGCATTAAATAAGACCTCTGTTTCTCCATATCTGCGCCTTTGTCACATTTTTAACTCATGCCATGTCTTTTGTCTTCCCTCTTATTTCTGAAACATACAAAGTGACTCTTGTCTTAATACCTATACATCTTAAATGTACATTACTAATTAGAACTTGATACTCACACTGAAAAATAATCCTAGTAGCTAACTTTTATATCGTACCAAGCACTGTGATTGTTTTACCCATTTTAATTCACTTTATCATCAGAAGAATCCTATGACATAGATTTTACCATTGTCTCTATTTCACAGGTGAGAAAACTGAGGCATAGTAAATTACCCAACATCACACAGTGACTGTTTTTCAAGTTGTGCTACACTGTCTAGCATAGTATTCACAGAAAAAAAAAAATCTGTTACATCTTTATGGCACAGTTGTGCCACAAATAGATTTACATGAAAACAAACAACTTATTATTCTCACAAAACTCAATTTAAAGCCCCCTTTTTAATGACAGTTCTCAGATTTCCCTCCTATCTACCCCTAATTCCCACTTGGAAATGATCTATGAACTCTCATGTGACTTTCTACTTTTGAAAGTATTTACCTCAGAAGTCTTTGGATTGTAATTGTATATATAATTTATTGACCTAATGAACCTGCAAGCTCTTGAAAGAGTATTTTAAAATTATTATCAGAAAGTAGCTCATACAGCGTTTTGCATGGAATACATGATTAATAATCACTTGTCAATTAACTTAATACTTTAGGCCAAAACTGACTTCTGCCTGAACCATATAGTCCAATAAGTTGTCTCAAATCTTTTGGGAAAAAGCCAAAGTATTATGACAACGATGGTGATGGTGGTGGTGGTGATAATAATGATGAATAATAATGGTAGGCATACTGGAAAAAAGAGAATCTAGTACTAGGTGGCTGTGTAGAAAATAACTGTCTTCCAAAATAATTTCAATAATTAACTCAAAATTTAATTAACTCAGTAAATAATTCCCTAATATCTGCTACCAATATCTACATAACAATAACCACCTCAATATTTTTCATTTTATACCAGGAGGACAAATGCGGCTTCTTCCAAACTCTTACTGAGGAAAGTTCAAGGTAAAATAATGAGCTAAGCTCAGTGGAAAAGCAAGACACCTGTGCATTAATTCTTACAACATATTTTATTGGATATTTAAAATAATAATTCAAGAAGTAAACATGATGACAGTTATCTAAACAGCAATATTCATCTCTGTGACTTTCTAATAACCTAATACTTAACCTCAAAAAAACACCAATGATATTAGCTGGCCCCTTCCTCAGAGATGACACAGTGATGAACAGGTGGCCTCTAGAGTTAGCTCTTTCGGCTCAGACCCTCTCTGGGTGGCCTCAGGTCAGTCACTGTGCCCCCAGGTTCCTCTTCTGCAAGACAGTAATGACCCTTCCTATCCTATAGAGTTGCTGTAAGGTCTCCATGACACACTACGCACTGAGAACAGTAAATTGTATTTAGAAAGCACCCAGCAAGTCTTGGATACTACTTCAAAGGTGTTTTATTGATAATACTCATGTTTCCCTAACATGTCTTGGTCATCAGGAAAAACCATTTAAAACCTAACTGTAACCACAGAATTTGCATGCACGATTAAAGACGATGCCTGTTTGGTAATGTTCTCCAAATGACCTTTTAGTCCTTTATTTCCCTGTGAGCATTTCAGAGAAGGAAATGGCAATAATAATTATTTATTTTTGATGTAATTATTCTGTTCTGAATTCATACTTATTTATGTATATTGTTATTTGACTCATCAGGTCTTTTGTCAACATGACTATCATGTTTAATATCCTTCTATTAGTCTCCTGATGTAATGCATTTAAGACAGGCATGGTCATTTGTTTTGGTACTTCTAGGGAAGGAGATAATAAAATGAACCACAGGAGAAAAATCACATGGATTTTGAAAATTTGTGATGGTAAAACAGTATCTTTTTCAATTTCTAAAGGGCTGTATATTTTCAATTTAATTCATTCCTCCCGAGACTCTTAATGTGGTATAATTTGCATATTAATTGCTGCATCTCAAAGGGTTAATTGTTTACTTCAAATAAATGTGGTGGATTTCCTAATTGTCCTAAGTGACGGTATCTAA
>PVHT020000175.1:20884602-20904883 GCA_004024745.2 Catagonus wagneri
TTTTTGTTTTCCTATGCATTTTATTGAATGAGTTACCAACAAAGATTCATATTATCTTCCCCTGATATTGAAAAAATCCGGACTACCCACCGAATCTGCAACAGGAGTTTACAAATGTCCAATCACCTTGTATTCATCAAGAAAATAAGCGTATATTTGAATTGAGACTCTTCATAATTTTGTTAATTAATGAGTAATACTTGTTTTCTTTCTTAATCAAGAAACCAAACATAATTGCTTTTGCTGCAATCTCCAATGTGCCATATTTCCAAGCTTCTTGACAAATGATTCTATAAAGTACAAATTGATTTTGCCATCATAATAAGTAACATAAACCACTTAATCAAAATAATTACCTCTATATTTTTGGCATTTTTACGTTCCTTCCTGGAGAAAAAAAAATTTTTTCCTAGTTACCTCCTTCCCCAAAATGTGGAATCGCTGAGTGAACAGATTTTTGCTTTAAAACACCTGCAAAAATAGTTATACTCGTGGTCTTCTTCCAAAGAATTTTCAACCTATTTAGCATTTAACACATCAAAGTCATGTCAAACTTTCCAATCTTCTAATCTTCCTTTAACAGAGGTAGGTGGAATACTGAGTGACATTATTACAATTCTTTCCTAAATCAGAGATACTAAGATCTGCAAATGCCATACATGTGTAATAACTCTTCCTCACCCTTGTCTTTAATAAAAAACTGAAATCGCATCCGCACAGGCGAAGTCTCAAAAGGAGAAAAAAAATTTAAGCTGCATGCATGATACAAACAGCACGGTCTGTGGATAGGTCAGTATACATGTCACAAGTCGAAGCTTAACTCTGTAAGCCTCTGACTCTTAACCTACAAAATGCCCAATAATAATATGAAATAATAATATCTAGCATCCAGAACTATTGTGAGGACTAACTGAGATAATCTACAATACAAAATAGTTCCCTGGTGGCCTAGTGGTTAAGGATTTGGCATTGTCATTGCTGTAGCACAAATTTGATCCCAGGAATTTCTGCCTGCTGCAGGCTCAGCCAAAAGAAAGAAGAAAAAAATTGATACCTAAATAGACATTCAATAAATGGCAGCAACTTTTTTTAAATCTTTACAGGAACAAAATTCATCAGTTCCACCAATGGCCATTTAATTTGACTTGTGTAAACAAAAACAGGAGCTCGAGTGACAAAATAAAATAACCTTAGTCTCAGCTGAACCAGATCGCACACAAAACAGGAAAGGACAATTCGGAGGAAAGAAATTGAGCTGAGCTGATTACTCTCTGAATTGAATCCTACAGAGTCATTTAGATAATTATTTGTTTCATTCATACATCACAGAATCAGCAATTCAGCCCTTCCTCTTTGCCACTTTCCTTTCTTTTATCCTTTCCTATATTTTCCAGTTTCATAGGTATGTTTACATGAAAGCCAATCAACACTGTAGGAAATGTTTTTGGTTGCTATGTAAGTAAGGGATTTTGAGTTACAGTGGCTTAAAATCAGGACTGAATTCCGAATTATCCAAATTGCCTTCTTTCAATGCCCTCCTAAATCAGTGCCAAAATACTTGTTCAAATGCCTAATTAGGAAATAGCTACTTTCTAATCAATCCTAAAACTCTCAGGATAGAGAAAAGCTTATAACCTGAAATCTGTCTATGTTTAGTTATTTGGAAGTTTTTTTTTCATTGAAATTATGTACTGTCAACCCTGGGACATCAAGTTTATTAGGCTGCCTGGAGTCTGTGAATGGCAAGGGCCTGGGCTGGAGTTAATGCAGAAAGGTCTTCAGCCAGTTGAGCACCACAGGAATATTGTGCAGGGGCAGGTATCATCAACATGATTCCACCTCCTTCTATTAAACCCAGAGTGTCATCCACCACTGCTGACCCAACCGTGACCACCTCCATGTTTCGCTATCAATAAGGCTACTGGTAAGATACTGAGCACACTGCAACCAAGCATGGAAAACAGGCCTCCTCAGACTGCAAAGCAACCTCCCACAACAGTGCTCTGGCTTTAACAGAGAGCAAGTCTCCTATATTTGGTGGCTTACTGAACCTGGACAACTGAGAAAGCCTCTGACTTCTTGCAACTATGGTACCCATAAACAAGGCCTCATCTAGCAAAGAGAGGACTCTGATTCTACTTCTTCATTTCAACTGTGCTAGCTCCTGGATTAATCATTTTTATATTTCTACAAAGGCTTCATAGCTATATGTAATGGGCGCATAATAATATAGAATATAACAATACAGAATAATAGAAAAATACAGAAAGGGAGGAGCAACCATTCCCCCATAGCTGGACACTTAAAACTACTTTTCTTCCCATATCATAAATAACGGTACAATCAGGATTTTCCTGTGAATACTACTGCTTTTTTTTCAAAATTTTCTTCTCAGGAAAAGAGTTACTGAATCAAAGGAAGAAACTTTTACAGAGTTTTTGATGTGCAACACTAAAATTCTTTTCAAAAGAGTCAAGCCAGTTTATAATACAAACTATATAAATTAAAAATACTGGTCTCATCTTGCATTCTACAACATTGGATTCCTTCAAATATTTTGTTAAAATATGACAATTTATATTTTTAATCTGCATTACTTCGATACTAATAATATTCTTTTTTCTTTCATTTATTAATCTTGCTGTCACAAATGAATGTGTTTTTGTATGTTTTGCTCCTTTATTTGCTAGACTCATAACGGTCTTATTGCTTGATACAAATCTTCATATTTTAAAGGTATTAACATTATTTCTGATATATGCTAAAAATATTCTTCCCCAATGTGTGCTTTGGCTTTTTTTTTTGTTTTGGTAGTTGTTTTTGTGTTTCAAATCCTAGACTACAATAACAAATATTAACTAGGAGCTTACTCTATGTCAGGCATTTAAGCAAGATGCTGGGGTTATAAGATTGATGTGGTTGCTGTTCTCATACTATTGCCTCCAAGAGGGAAAAGTAACGATGAGGAAGCCATTAGACAGAGGTAACGTTTCTGGAAACCATCCTGAAAACCATAAGTTTCTGATTTGTTGACCAGACCTGTGTCACACGGCTATTCCTAGTGGCACGACAGCTTAGGGAAGTGAGTATATTTATTCACCTGCACACAATGGTACTCTGAGGACTATCAAGGCCTTCTTAACAAGAAAGAAGTAAGAAGAGATATTAGGAAGGCGGCTAAGTGTCAGCCTCAGAAAGACTCTCTACAAAAAAAAAAAAAAAATGTTGTAATGAATTCAATTTTAAAAACTTACAAATGCTGCTAATAGGTATAGAGACTAATAGGGAATGGAACTATATTAGGTAGGACGTTTCTCTTATTACATAGGAAGGCCTCTTAAAGAAGTGACAAAGTGTGATGTGAAAAACAAGGAGTCAGTCTTAAGGAAGAAGGAATCCAAAATGCAAAAGACTTTGATGCAGGAAAGAACCTGGGTTATTCACAGTGCTAAAAGTGTAAATGCAGGGAACGCGCCAGGAGAAAGAGCCATGAAATGAGGGTGTCAAAGGTCTGGCCTTATAGACCATGGTAGACTGTTTCAGGGAGTTTTGGTTGCTGATTTTTTATTTTTATTTTTTGCCTGTACCCACAGTAAATGGATATTTCTGGGCCAGGAATCAAACCCCCTACCACACCAGCAACCCAAGCCACTGCTGTGATAACACGGGATCCTCAGTGCACTGAGCCAAAAGAGAACTCCTAGCGTGTTTTGTTCTAATGGGCAGATTTGGTGTGACGTCTTACGTAATCTGACTTACATGTTAAGAAGATTATTCCAGCTGCTGTTAGGGAAAAGGATTTTAGATGACTGGAATGGAAGTGAGAAACTAGCCTTCTATGAATGTCCAGATGAGAAAGAGTGATTTTCTGGATCGAGATGGTGGTGGAGTGGTGATGAAGAGAAGTTAAGACGTCACAATAAACCTTGGAGGAAAAATTACCAGGATTTGCTGATAGTTTGTAAGTATGAAAGAAGGGAAGAAATCAAGAATGGATATAAGGAGTTCCCTTCGTGGCTCAGTGGTTAACAAATCCGACTAAGAACCATGAGGTTGCCGGTTCGATCCCTGGCCTTGCTCAGTGGGTTAAGGATTCGGTGTTGCCGTGAGTTGTGGTGTAGGTTGCAGACGCGGCTCAGATCCCGCGTTGCTGTGGCTGTGGCGAAGGCCAGCAGCCACAGCTCCTGTTAGACCCCTAGCCTGGGAACCTCCATATGCCGCGGGTGCAGCCCTAGATAAGGCAAAAAGACAAAAAAAAAAAAGAATGGATATAGGATTTCTGGTTTGAACAATAAGAAGACAAGTGGACTTGCTCTCTGCTAGCAGAACTGAGGGTGGAGAAAGTAGAGAAACCAAGAGTTCAGGAGACGATGTATTATAATTAGAGCTACGATGAACTATCCTAATGGAAAGATCAAGTAGACAGTTTAAAATATAAGCCAAAAGCTCCAAGGAAAAATTAAGGTTAAAGGTATAGATGTGAAAGTCAGCAGGGTATAGGTAACATTTAGAGGCATGAGTATCAGTAATATCATATATGGAGGAAGTATGCAAACAAACATAGAAGAGGGCTCAGGAAAGGCAGCAGAAACAGTGAGTGGGGAAAAAAGTCTCAACCAAGAGAGTGGGAAGGAGCAGTTAGAGAAGCAGGAGGAAAACCAGGAGAGTCCACATCCCTGAAGCCCTAAGAGGAATGTTTCAAAATACAGGGAGGCGCAGCTCTTTCTAAAGCTCACAGGAGACAAAATAAGGGGAGAACAGAGATGTATCTTACAGACACACACATAAATATATAACATATGTATACATATTATATATACGTATATGACATGTATTATGTATAACACCATAATACGTGTCATATATATGATACATATATAATACGTATACTTAATATATATAATACGTATACCTAATATATATAATGCAACTTCGTGATGTTAGCTTTACCTTCCCATTGCAAGTACAGGCCTTAAGGGCAAAGATAATGTGTAACATTATTTCTGTATTTCCAGATTCCTTAGCAGAGGACTAACTCAATAAAATGCTTAGAGTCATAAAATCTCAGCAATGATACAAGTTTTAGAAGTTGCTTGATTTAAACTCCTCAGTTCAACAAATAGGAAAAGCCAAACACCCAAGAGTGGTTAAACAATTTGCCCATAGTCACCTTCCTAATAATTGTCTCCTTACAAGGAGACCTGAAACTAAAATCCACAGCATCAGTTTCCAATATAATGTATTTTTCCTACTGTACACAAGAAATGTATTTTTATTTTCAAAAATGGACTTGGAGAGGAGGAAAATGTTTTATATCCCAAATACAAAAGAAAGCTACCTGGATTGAAGCCAAAGTTTCACTTTTAAATGAAAAGGAAGCGAGAGAAAAGAAATGCTGACAGTGAATGTGTCTGTATTGACTCCATATAGATATAACTATATATCTTTCCATATAAAAAATGTGGATGACTCCACGACAACGATTAGGGGAAAAGCTATCGAGAGCGGGAGAAAGAGAAAGGAATATAGTCCTTGTTTCTGTTAGAATATCTAGCAAATTAAACAACTTACCTATTTGCTTGCTTCCTGCTCAACCTAATCCAACTCAATACTCGGCCAATAAAAGGAAAGAAATAACGGCATTTGCAGCAACATGGATGGACCGAGAAATTATCATGCTATGTGAATTTAGTCAGACAGTGAGACACCAACATCACATGCTATCACTTACATGTGGAATCTAAAAAAAAGACACAATGAACTTCTTTGCAGAACAGATACTGACTCACAGACTTTGAAAAACTTGTGGTTTCCAAAGGAGACAGGTTGGGGGGTGGGGGGATGTGCTGGGGATTTAGGATGGGAAGCTATAAAATTGGGTTGTGATGACTGCCATACAACTATAAATGTAATAAAATTCACTTAAAAAAAAAAAAAACCTGGAGTTCCCTTCGTGGCTCAGCAGTTAATGAATCCGACTAGGATCCATGAGGATGCAGGTTGGATCCCTGGCCTCACTCAGTGGGTTAAGGATCCGGCGTTACCATGAGCTGTAGTGTAGGTCGCAGACGCAGCTTGGATCCCAAGTTGCTGTGGCTGTGGCTGTGGCATAGGCCGGTGGCCATAGCTCCGACTGGACCCCTAGCCTGGGAACCTCCATAAGCCACGGGTATGGCCCTAAAATAGCAAAAAAAAAAAAAACCTAATCCAACTCAAGAACCACATAATGCTGAAGCCACTAGTGTGGTTTCACATATCTCTGCTACCAATCATTAGAGATACTAAAGAAGAGGTTGCTGACAAGTTAATTCAAGACTAATGTGAAACACATACCACACTAATAGCTTATGATATCAGCTCTTTATAAAACACAGCATATCACTGTGTTTTGCTGATGTTTCAATCACTGACCTATAATATCTGAAGAACAAGTATATTTCCTACAATCTTAATTGCTACTGGCTCCTAATCCTCCATCACATTACATAGTGTCATGTTTTTTCTAAGCAGTAAATCAAATTGATAATTCATTGTAAATATTGACTAAGTCTTTAATGAATCATATAATAAATTCTTAGGTTGTTCCTTTTTTGGGCCATGCCTGTGGCATGTGGAAGTTCCCAGGCCAGAGATTGAACCCTCGCCACATGAGCAATCAACCCTGGATCCTTAACCTGCTGCACCACAAGAGAACTTCTAAGGTTATTTCTTCATGAAGTCTCTCCATAAGAAGTTAATGTCTTTATCTGATTTTCTTTAATCCAGAGTTTTCACATTCTTGAGAAGTTACTGAAAAATATGTTCCATAATTATGAATAGTGTTATCTGAACCATAAAATGTACTATAAAATCTATCTCAGTTTTAAAATTGGAGTTCCTGTTATGGCTCAGCGGTAATGAACCAGACTGGTATCCATGAGGACGTGGGTTTGATTCCTGGCTTCGCTCAGTGGGTTAAGGATCCCATAGTGCTGTGAGCTGTGGTGTACGTCACAGACTCGGCTCGGATCCTGTTTTTGGTGTGGCTGTGGTGTATGACAGTGGCTACAGCCCTGATTCGACCCCTAGCGGAGGAACTTCCAAATGCCTCGGGTGTGACCCTAAAAAGACACACAAAAAATTTTCTCATTAGCTAGAAATTAATTAAGTTAAAATGCTAAAGCATGCCATTCTCTGCTGCTGGAGATATAAAGGAGCAAGTGGTTCTAGAGTAATTATTATGATCCCTTTATTTAGAAACATTTTAAACTATGTAAACAGAACCAAGCAGAGTAAGTAGTCAAAATGGAACTTAACTATACCTAAATGCAGAATATCATGAAGCGATTTTTTTAGAAATTTGTACTCTTATTTATAACTTAATTTATTCCATTTCTATCTAGTGAACACATCTTGAACATGTTTTCCCTAGTTAGTTCTTAAAAGATTTCCACTTTGAGAAAGAAAACTGACTCATAATTTTGATAGCTTTTCCAGTTGATGTTGTCGTCTCCAGAGGGTTCAACAGCCTCAAAGAACTGGATGGCACTTGTCTTTCAGCCACAAAAGACAAACTCGCCAGAAAAAAAAAAATCTCAAAGAAGGAACCCAATATAGATACAATGTGAAGCACAATTTGCCCAGAGAGTAACACACCTTGCCAATTCTAGTCCTCGGTTAAAGAGCACTTTGTCCATGGAGACTAAACTCTTTTGCAATATGCCCCTCCATAGGAACAGTTATTCTCATACTCCAACACTCTCAGAGATTAGAGATGAATTTTGCCTTCTTCCTCACTGGCTCTAGGACAGACTAAGCTGAAAATGTTTGCTTAAATGACTCTAGACTCTAGAGTAGCTGCACATAAAGATTTTATTGTTATCAGTTTTCCTTGGAAGGAATAGTCTACATGTCCCTCCACTCCAGGTCTCTGGTACTAGATATATACAAAACAGATGCTGGGTCCTCCACTCTACTGAGCCAGCTCCACATCTGCAGCAAAGGTTAAATATGCAGCGACAGTGGCCAACCAGGAACATGAAGAGCGCGGCATCTACATTACCTTCTCCTCCATCTCATAAAGCTTTAGACTATCTACATAGAAAAAAGTGAACCACAGTTGAATCTAGTTTCCCCAAAATATACCCAGGGCCTTCCAGGAAAGAAGAACAGAATTTCTTTTTTTTCTTTCTTTTTTTTTTTTTTGTCTTTTTGCCTTTTCTAGGGCCGCACCTGCGGCATATGGAGGTTCCCAGGCTAGGGGTGTAACAGGAGCTGTAGCTGCCGGCCTGCGCCACAGCCACAGCAATGCGGGATCCGAGTCGCGTCTGCAACCTACACCACAGCTCACGGCAATGCCGGATCCTTAACCAACTGAGCGAGGCCAGGAATTGAACCCGCAATCTCATGGTTCCTAGTCGATTCATTAACCACTGAGCCACGACGGTAACTCCAGAAGAACACAATTGCTTGAGCAGATACTGAAGGACCATGTCTTGATCCTATACACAAGGTTGTTCCATGGTATATTGTATACACAATCCACAAAACCATAATATAAGAGAAATGAGATACCTCTAAAACAGGCTCAAGAATAAATACCTCATCAGACTAATGGTCCTGATGTTGACACTAAAATCCCTGAACAAAGACAGCAATGAGATCTTTTTCAACAGTTAAGAGTTCTTCATTTTTTCATTCTTAGGTGGAATGCATTTTAGGTCTTGTGTACCTGCTATGGAGTCAGGTACAGAAGATTCAACTTATTTTTTTCTAAAGTTGAATCTGCCTGGGCTTAAATTCTGGCTCTATGGCTTTGCTCCGTAAAGAGATGACTTCGAGCAAGTTCTCAAGCTATGGGAATCTTAGTTTCTTCATCTGCAGAATGGGACTTACTTTAAGCTCGTTAGCAGAATTTAAGGGAAAAATAGCAGGTGAAAGTATATGGTACATTGCTGATCATAATAAAAAAAACGTTATTAGTAGAAATGAATAGCTACTATTTGCTCATTTAGGCTTTAACGTTAGGAGCAGAACCCCTCTCTGTTGAGTGTTCTCTCCTTTATCTGATCCCTTATAGGACAGAGTCAAGAAGGAGATAGCTGACATGATGAATCCTTCAGTGCTCACCGGAGCAGCTCGGGCAAGGATAGTACTGATCTAATTTTACATTTGGATGAGATCCAAGTGCTATCAGAGTTTGTATGAAGAGGTATTACAATACTTGCTGTTGTCCAAATTTTCATTTGCCATATTACATTTTATCCTTAATCAGAAAAAGTAGTGTTTAAGGTTAAGTAACACAAAAGGAATATTCGGTTTTAATACTTTTCCAAATTTTTCAATACCCCAAGACTCATATTTACCTTCCATGCTTACAAATACAGATATCCAGTAAGCACAGGCCAGGGCACTTCATGAAAACCAAAGATGAAACACAACAGCCAACAGTGTAAATAACAATATTTTAAATGTGAATTACAGCATACACATATACCTTATAAATGCATGCTATATTATTAAAAGCATTTAAAATATTCTAAGTAAATAGATAAGGATTAGAAGAAAGGTCAGAAAAATTTAAATGAGCTAGACTTGTTGAAGTGCCAAGATTTCAGGTAAATAATTTTTTAAAATGTTTCACTGTTACAATGTATTTTAAGCTATATATATAACCATACATACTAAAATACTTTTTTAAAAACTAGCTATTTGACTATGGAAAGTTGCTATTTTTTGTCATACAAATAAAAAATAGATAAGTAATCTCATTCTACAAGGACTATGTGTAATAGTTTACAAAACCCCACTTGTAATGAATTCTCAAATAGCTTAAAATGTTTATTACTAAGATTCCTAACAGCAGATAAATTATTGATTATTAAATGTAAATATTCAATATAAAAGAAATCATAAAAGTAGTATAAAACTATTGGAATGCTTGAGTTCCCTTCGTGGCTCAGTGGTTAATGAATCCGACTAGGAACCATGAGGTTGTGGGTTCGATCCCTGGCCTTGTTTACTGGGTTAAGGATCTGGCGTTGCCATGAACTGTGGTGTAGGTTGCAGACATGGCTCGGATCCCGCGTTGCTGTGGCTGTGGTGAAGGCCGGCGGCTACAGCTCCTGTTAGACCAATAGCCTGGGAACCTCCATATGCCGCGGGTGCGGCCCTAGATAAGGCAAAAAGACAAAAAAAAAAAAAACTATTGGAATGCTTATTTTTTTCTAAAGTTGAATCTACAACATACACAATTAAGATGATCAGTTTTTAGCAATACTGTTACATAAATCTTTAAACTAGAATTTAGACCTATAGTAGATTTCTAATCTAGACACTAAAAGTAATGGTTTTATTGAGAAATTATTTTATATACATATTTCTATTGAGAATTTTTTCAATATAGGTTAGATTTTTACAAACGCACGTATAATGTGTTTGGGAAAGTATTTATCTCACTATTACAACTTACTAAACTTTTTATTCTTGCTTATACCTATTTAAGTATAAAGTGAAGAACATCTTCAGCACCGGCAAGTACATTTAAAGACAACCATTAGCCCTAACAAAGACATATATAAAGAGACATTCGAATAAAAATACAAATACAAATAAACATCAGCCACCCAAGAATCTAAATGCATTAACCATGAGTTCCCCTATGGTGCAGTGAGTTAAGGATCTGGCGCTGCCACTGCAGAGGCTTGGGCCATGACTATGGTGCAGGTTCATTTCCTGGCTTGAGAACTTCCACATGCTGCGGGTGTAGCTATAAAATAAATTAAATTAAATTAAAATAAATAAGATAAAATGGAATGAAATAAAATAAAATCATTAACCCCATGGTCAATAATACTATTTAGGGATACACAGACAGTTTTTCTTTTATATTCAAAAGTTGCCTCCCATCCCAACCCTGCAATGAACTTATTCAAGTGTAGGCAAAATTATCTAAAGAGCAAGAGTATGAAAACAAATGACTGGCCATAGAAGAACTGAGCCAATGGCCCTGTCTTCTGGTTAGTAATATGTGAGTGGTGAACATTTATCTAACAGGTACCTAGAGTCTGTAGCAGGATTCTCAGACCAGCTACACTGGCACAAATTTTGGCTTCACTAAGCATTCGATGAAGAAAATTACAGTGATAAATCAAGGAACAAAAATTATTCTCTGTCCATTTCCTGATAATGTTAGGTGACTACTCTGAAAGTGTATCAGACCAAGACTACTTAGAAGAACATCTTAAATCTCCGATCTACTTTGCATATTTAGTTAACATAAGAGTCACAGCTAAGACTCTTCATTGCGTCATTCCACAAAAAGACACTTTTCAGTAAGGCACTTGGAATATCAGTATGGCAGAGCTCTTTTCTAAGTCAGGTACATATTTAGTACTTGCTTTCAACTTCTCAAGGGGTGCAGCATATTTGATGGGTCACCCTGAAGTTCAACAGGAAAAATTTTAAAGGAAAATAAATTAGGACATTATGGTATTTTGAAGTTTGACTATTTTCACATGTATGATGTATGAAAATGAAGAATTGCTAAAATCTCTAAATAACTCTGAAAAGTTTTATCAAGGGCAACACTAAACTAGGCTTTGCTTGTTGTTCTTGTTGAAAGCATTCCTTAGTGTTGATCTGTTTGTTCTTTTTGAATGCTGAGAGGAGGTGGGGGGAACTCAAGCTGATTAATAATGTTTTTCTTTGAATTTGTTTTTTTGAGTCCCACAGTTCAGTATTTACATAAATGGGTGTCCTGCTGCTGTTAAATCATTCATCTATGTTTGTCTAGAAACTATTTCCTATAAAGCTAAACCCATATGTTTTGCAAGGTTTTTTCTCCCTCTAAAAAATAAACTTGAATTTCTCCTTTCCACTGCTATTAATGAGTGCTCTAGATATGATGTTTTTATCAAGTCTCCCCACAAAGGAAAATTTTAAAATATGTAATAATAACCCCACAAAGGAAAATTTAAAAATATGTAATAATCACCAATCTAACATGCCTCCACAGCTAGTTTATTATCAAGTTCTAATTCTTCCTCATTTTCTTGAAGCTTCATCTGTTTATAGGCAGAGAGGAAAAAACCCTCAGTAATTTGGCTACAAGAAAAAAAATACATTTATAGTCAGAGTTTAGACCATAAAATTGCGACTAGTCTCTTTTTCTTCCAAGTATCATAAACGCTTAAATTTTATTTTTCATAGTTTTGGAAAATAGGAGGCAGGCACATTTTTAGAAAACAAAATTCTTTTAAAAGCCATGATCATAAATTTGAAAGGCTGAAGCCCAAATTATTGAATTTGTTCATAAAAGTCATAGTACAGTCTTTTCAATCCTGCCAAAAGGAAGAAAAAAAAATCTGACTTGTGAAACTACAGTAAATTGTAAGGACTTTTTCAAGACATCAATACTATCTCCATAAAATCCCAACGGAGTTAACCTTCCAATAATAAGGAAGAAATTTAGGTTGTGCCAGTGGAGAAAATGTTGAGATCAGATACCGATATATTTTCTAGATCCTTATTACTAATATTAGCAGCGAGTAGGAAGCACCAAGGCTTAAAGACTTTAGTTCTCTTTTCTGCCCCCTCAACTCATTACCCTTTAAGCTATTTGATTTAAAAACACGCTGTGTTTTTATTCAATTATTTTCCATCCCAAGTCTGGTGATGGGAGCAGATCTCTATTTTGCCATGCTGCACTCCCTGCCTTTTCACTACTTGTCTTTTCAAAAGAGATAAACGCTCTTGTCATCCACAGCTGTCCCTCCAGATGTTCCTGAACCAGGACCAAAATCAGCTCATCTGTGTCTTAAATGTGGTCTTCTTAGGGATTCTTACGGGAGTTGCTGTCTTCTCTAGGTGAGATCTTTCACAGTTCCAGCGCACAGCAGGAGACACTCTTCTTTCTTAAGATCATCTGCCCATCAAGAGCGGGACAAGGCTCAAGAGCTGGACAACTGGGCTAGGGGAAAGGCAGCCCCACAGTCAAGTGGCCCATCCAGGAGAAAAAGCAAGAACAACAGCTCTCAGCTGGGAGCTGGGCAGAGAGGAACCATACTGAGAAGTCCTGCAGTGAAGGAAATTTGAGAGCTTGTATCCTGTCAATTCAGGGTTCAGTTGTTGAGGATGCAATGTGTGCTGTGTAGCTGACATACATCATTTCATTTAAGCCTTACACTAGCATGTACTGAATATCATCACCATTTTACAAACTGGAAAACCAAAGCTTAGGGAGACTTTGAATAAGGATTCTTTGGGTAAAACTGCCAGAAATCCAATTCAAACTATTTTAAGTCAAAGAATTTAGTTGGCTCAAACAACTGGGAAGTCCACAGCACGGCCTGGCTGAGGCCACAGGTTCAAAGGTTATCACATTTTTGGCCGCACCTTCATTCCTCAGCTCATTTCCCTCCTTGTTGGCCTTATTCTCAAACAGGTTCTCTCCATGTATGTCAAAGGTGACCACCAAAGTTCCAGGCTGACATCATCCTTATAGCTTGCAACCCCAGCCAGGAGAGTGTGCCTTTTTCCTAACAACTCTGGGGGAAAAAGTCCTGGGGAAGACTCTGGGTTGGGGCTTGGGTCATATGGTTCTGCCCGAGCGAATGACTTCAACAGGGCACCTTGGCCAGGCCTGGGTCACATGTCCATCTCTGTAGTAAGAGGGTACAGTCAGACTCAACCAAACCCCATGAAGAAGGGCCCCACAGAAAGAAGAGTTCAGTGACCACGGGAAGTGGGAAAGGAAAACATGCTTGGCCAAAAAAAAAATCTCTAGCTACCACATTCTCATAACAGGCGGTGAAAACCCTGCCAAAGCTACAGTACTGAGATTCAGTCTCACCTGAATTGACCCCAATTCCCACACCCTCCCACCCTGAGAGAAAAAAGAGAGTAACATAGAGTCAAACCAGCTGAGGAGAGAAGACAGACATTACATCCACCAAATAACTCCAGAATACTTTGGAAGTAAATTAATGGCAGATTCAATTGTTCATGGGTTTTGCTGCACTCTGCCATAAAAGTGGAGACCTCTTAGAAGACGTGTCTTTTTGAACAACGGATTTCTAATTTACGGTTTACCCTCATAATCATAAAAGTGTTTATTACAATCTAACCTGCAATTAAAGCATTCTAAGAAATATTTAAAGTGCTCCTGCCATTTTTAAGAGTGAATTTACATGGAATGTCATGGCTCACAATCATTAAAAAAAAAACATCAGCTAGTATAAAACATGACAATATAGTTTCATTCTAAGATCTCTCAGGTTAATGGAATTATTTACCCATATCTTGAGTTTGGTTTGCATATCAGCTTTTGCTATTTTTCTATCAACTCCCTCAGTTGTCAGGACAATATAAAAACAAAAATAAAATTATAATTTGAATAGGATAAAAGAGTGGTCATATACCACTTCTAGCCCCCATCAATGCACTCTTGTTGGATGCTTCAAAAGGATGTGGTACATATATATAATGGAATGCTACCTGGCCATAAAAAAGAATGGAATAATGCCATTTACAGCAATACGAATAGACCGAGAAATTACATTAAGTGATATGGATAGACCGAGAAATTATATTAAGTGACATTAGTCAGGAAGTGAAAGACAAACATTACATGATATCACTTACATGTGGAATCTAAAAAAAAGGGGGTGGGATACAAATAAACAGAAACAGACTCACAGACTGCAAATAAACACAGAGTTACCAACAGGGACAGGTGGGAGGAGGGATGGAGTGGGGGTTTGGGACTGGCATATGCACACTGTAGTATATGGAATGACTGGCCAACGGGGACCTACTATATAGCACAGAGGACTCTACCCAGTATTCTGTGATTACCTATGTGGTAAAAAAATCTGAAAGAAAGTGATTGTGTGTACATGCATCACAGAATCACTTTGCTGTACAGCAGAAATTATCGCAACATTATAAATCAACTCTACAATAATAAAACTTTAAAAGATGAAGAGAAAAAAGTACAATAACCTTAGAAATCAGATAACCGGTTATATTAAAAAGATGTATGCTGAATTAATGCTTGTAGCAACTGTCTTTTTACAAATGAACCTGTAAATAAATCTGTTAATGACTGTGCTTTATGGCAGAAGTATTAAGAAATAATATTTCTAAGAAAAAACACCTGGTCAGGAACTACACTACTAACGTCTCAAATATTTAAAGAAAAATAAAATATAAGCTTCTTTATATGACATAGGCTTCATGTACTATTGAGGACAAAGACATAAAGACTGAGGGGATATTTCAGATCCGGTTGTCCCTCTCAGTCCCAGAGTAGAAAGGTGGCAAAGAATCAATTTTTAGAGCTTGGGATTTAGAGTTAGACAGATTTGGGTTTGAGTCAAAGATCATCTTTTTACTATGTATCCACAAACAAGTTCCTTACCCTCTCTGAGTACCTATTTATTCACTTATAAACTACAAATAGTACCAAGTTCTTCAAAGGTTAGTTAAGGGAATTAAATAAGATAATACTTTGAGGTGCTTGTCACAAGTGCTTGGAAAATGATATTCAAATTTATTGTTACTGCTACTGCTGCTTTGATTCAGTAGACTCAGATCATGTGACAGATATGGAATGACTGGATTTCAATAACATGACAACGTAAGCAAAGAGGGTTAGAGGCTGAAAAACTAAGGTTTAGGGTCTTAGTCTTAAGTCTTCCTTAACTTTGTAATTCTGTTGGAAAAGATAAAGAAACCAACTGGATAATTCTACATCTTCAATTTCAAAAGTAAAATTTATAAATGCACAAAATTTAAGTTTACATATTATTCCATTTCTTATGATTTTAGTGGGCTGGGGATGGACAGATGATGAGAAATTAATATAGTAGATTAGTGTCTTAAAAATTAGAGGACCCTAACTTGATGTGTATCACCAGTGCAAATAGCCACTTGTCCCATACACCAGACCAGCTTGGGCTGTGCACAGAAATCTAGCAGATCTGTTTTTTCAGATGCTAAAAGAGGGAATCCCAATCCTTGGCCTCTAGGGCTCATATGTTGCATAATTAAGGAGGCAGAGCCTCTCTCTTGGTTGAAAAGGAGCCAAGATACAACAGCAATATTAGTTGACAGAACCTTGGCTTGGCTCCAATCCTATCTTTCCATCTTAAGTATTGATTGTTGAGGTAACTCCAGCACCTCCCTGCCATGATGGTATGGATGGAAATGGGAAGTTAGTGTCCAAATTCGTAGTTGACTAGGACCAGTCGTCTTAAGCAATGACCCAATGCAGTCTGCATGGACCTTCAAGGAAAGTCAATTCCTTTACTGGAAGGCCAGCCTGTAGGGGATCAGTGTGGGCAAATTAATCCATATTTCTCAGCAAATAAAACCTAATTGTGTATAATCAAAGCTAACTTTGAAAAACTCTTACAGTATACATGGTTTTTTTGTTTGGCTTTTTTTTTTTTTTTTGGTCTTTTGTCTTTTCCAGGGCCGCCCTTGTGGCATATGCAGGTTCCCAGGCTAGGCATCTAACCGGAGCTACAGCTGCTGGCCTACACCACAGCCACAGCAACGTGGGATCCAAGCCACGTCTGTGACCTACACTACAGTTCATGGCAATGCCAGATTGAACCCACAACCTCATGGTTCCTAGTCGGATTTGTTTCCACTGCACCATGACGGGAACTCCAGTATCATGGTTTGTATACACAAGTCTTCACAGCAATCTTACAGACCTTAAAACAGAGAATCACTGAGCCTGGCTGAAGGGGGAAAAAAAATGAAGAAAGTCTATAGACAAATACTAGGATATTCAAATCATTTGGCTTTCAGAACAACACTGAAATTTCTATGTAAATGAAAGCCTGGTGGAGAATTCTAAAATGTTCCTACACATGTACAAAGCTCACTCCATTCTCTTTTAGTAGAAAAACTCTGTAGCATTAATATTATTTATAGGTTTGTTTGTTGGAAGAATTGTATCAGTTAAGTTAAATGAACTTTGCTTCTAGAGGTAAGAGTTGTTGATACAATAAAAACTACTGAATTATTTTTGTTTATATATTGTAGTTGAGCTCTCCTTTGTTTCTCTTTTCTTTTTTTTTGTAATCCTAGAGATACAAGGATTTTTAATATCAAAAATTCAATCAGTGTGATAACACCACATCAAGCAAAAAAAAAAAAGGAAGAATAAAAATTATACAGTCCTTTCAATAAATGCAGAAAAGCTTTTTGTTTTATTTTCTTGGTTGAGAGGTACTTTGCAGTCAAACAACAACACAGAAAATATTAACAATAAAAGAAAAAATTTTAATAAGAAATATATATAAAAAGTCAAACACACCATTTTCCTCTACTACCTCTTTAAAACTATGTGCCAAGAAAATTCCTATTCATTATCTGATTTAATTCTTATAATAATTCTATAATATGTTAAGTTTCATGGATGAGAAAACCCAGACTTCAAGACATGAAGTTCCTGCAGCTTGTGAGTGCCAATACCAGAAGTAATTCACTTGCTCTTTGAATTAATTTAAGGTCTTCTGTCCTCTTGCCTCTATATCATATCTATAAAACTAATATATTTAGGCATCATAATTAAACTTTAAACACAACATAAAAATTCACTTGCCTCTTCAGTTAATTACACTTGCTAAAAATAGAGATAAAATCAGCCTATTTAATATTTAACTGATGATTCTATTTATGCATGCCAAATCAGGGGCGTCATCTGGTTCTAGATGTTATCAGAAATTCTGTGGCATTTCTTGGTTCTAGATATTAGAAATATCATGTTGAAACATCTGACTAGATTTCTTCATATACTTTAGGAATGATAATTACTTAAATCAAACTCAAATAGTTACCCAGCCAAGTATGTACATTCTTGGCTTTCCTTCTTAACAGCCCTGGAAATAAGTTTAACTGTTAACTGTTACAAGAGCTTAAAGACATTTTATTCCTTTCAATTGTTATTTAGATAATCACATAACATTAAAACAAAGAATGACATTTTAATATAAGAAACTATAATATTTAGCAACTGATAATATAATTCACTTAATATGGAATCTAAAACATTTATCTAAATATATATCTAAAATGTATTATAATGTACAATATACATCTACATATAATCTAAATATTAATCTGAAAATATTCAGTGAAGTTTATTTAGAGCCCCTTTTATGTCTCAGACGCTTCTCAGTGCTGAAGACGCAGCAATGAACAAGGGAACCAACCATCCTGGCTTTATGTATCATCTCCTTAGAAGCAAGAGACAACCAATAAGCAAATAAACAAAATAATAAACAACGAACATGGGTAGCAGATTGTGTTGTATGCCTTGAAGGAAACAAACAGGAAGACATAGGAGGAAGTAACATGGGTGGTGGGGTGGTGAGAGAACAGGGAAAACTCCACCACAGAGAAGTCAGGGAAGGCATCCTAAAGGAGGCAGGTGAAACTCTTAATCTCGTTAAGAATATGGAGAAAGGCTTTCCAAATACACAAAATGGCAAGTTCTTAGGGCAGGAAAGACTGTGGCTACTGGAGCAATAGAAAGTTGTCCATTGAAGCAGACAGTGAAACCGAATAACAGCAGTGCGTTAGGCAGAGGCCAGATCCTCCAGGGACTTACAGGCACAGTAAGGAGTCTGGATATAATTCCAAGGCCACTGAAGGTGCACTGAGCAGGAGAGGGATAAAGTCTGGTTTGTGTGTATCATGCCTGCTGGTGAGCAATGCTCGCTTTGTGCCAAACACTGTGTGGAGACGTCTTCTTACTTCATTAGATGATCTTATCACTAAGGTGATATGAGAAAACAGAGCCATAAAATGTTAGTTATTTAGCATCACTTAACTGATGGGTTTGAAACGCACATATCCGACTTTCAAGACTAAGTTTTTAACCACCAGGTCCGGCTCTAATAATCACTAAATGGCCTAATCAATAACACATTTCATGTTATTGACATTTTTAGCACTTGCTTTTCATATTTCTTGAGACAGACTGGGATCTAAACTAAATAATAACCTCTTGAGGCCTAATGGCAGCATTAGTTTAAGACTGAGCTGTATAAAGATCCTTAGTCAAAAGAGAAGTAATTAGAACTCACATATCTAAAAAGATATATGGTTGGTCTTTATTTTCATGGACAACCATTCAAGTAGCAAATGGGGTTAAAGTAACAAGAAGCATTTAAGAAAAATATTACATAGCAACTCACTCGTGGTTGGCAAAACCTTACATGCCACAAAGTAGACAGACTATTGCTTTGAAAATGGAAACAGATTTGGCTCTGACCTGGATGGTTTAAGTACTGTCAGCTAAAGAAAATATACACGACCTAAAGGTTAAAGCTTTATTTGGGGCAAAATGAGGACTTAAGTCCGTCCAAGAGGCAGCATCTCAAGTAACCCTGAGAAAACTCCTATGAGGAGGCAAGTGGGAAACCACGATATATAGGAGTTTTGCAACAAAGAGTAGGTAATAAGAACAAAAATATTAGTGTTAATAAAAGAAAACTAGGTATTTCAAGGTAAAGAATTTAGCACTTTTCTATGTATGGGAATATGTAAGGTCTGGACTCAGAAATTATTCCTTTGATATGCACCTCAGCTATCTTGGACCAGTATCCCGTGCTCTTCACATACTGAGGGTTCACCATAGGAAGTGGCTGCAGTCTGATGGCTGCTGGATGGCAGGTATTCTTTGTTTCCTTCCTTAGTTCCCTTAGGGCTCACAGGCTCAGAGGTGGCTGCGATCACCCATGACTACAACCTCCTTTGTTTGATATGGCGGGCAATATTTTATTTCTCAGTATAGTCCTACTGGACATAGGTGTCTGGAGTTCCCAGGATATTTCTACTTTCAGAACCTAGTCCTGACATACAAGGCCCCTCTGTTATCCTGCAAACATGGGAATACACATGGAACAGGCGTGTAATAAGAGCCTTGTTACAGTAGGAAAGATTATACCCTCTTAAGGTGATCACAGGACCTCCGTGAGACTTTTTGTGGTAAACTAAAGGGAGCAAAGTCTGTCTCCTGAGTCAAGCCACGGGCCACTTTTTTCTCTTTCACCTCTGCCTTGAGGAGATTAGGTGGCTAGTCAGGTCAAAATCAGCACTGCCAATCCAGGTAAGATTCAAAAGCAAAGGATATGGGGGCCTCACACAGGCTCCCTGGACCATGCTACCTTCTCATCTGAGCTTTGAACAGCATCCTGGATGGCAGGTTACTGGGAATTCTTCCAGATATTTATAAAGAGGCTTAGTTCCCATGCTGATTATTAAACATCTTGATTGAAAA
>PVHT020000175.1:20904983-20960587 GCA_004024745.2 Catagonus wagneri
CATAAGGTATCACCGCTATGTGGTTATTATGAAGAGAAGCACAGAAAACATGCCCTGGAGCAAGAACTATTAATCAAAACCTTTTTTTTTTTTTTTTTTTTTTTAAAAAAAGAAAGTTAAAAACCCTGTGTCCACTTGCCTAAAAAAAAAAAAAAAAAAAAAAAAAACACCTAGAACTAACCTAGATCCCACAGCGTGCGCTCCCATGATGGAAAGTGGAGAGGGGAGGAATTTGAGACTCTAATGATACATTTGGTTGACAAGGCATGTAGCCCAGTAAAGGGCACAGAGCTAGAGTTGCTGGTGATGGTCCCAGATCTTCACCATCTCCTCTCTCTAGAGTGGGCTTCCTTTGCTGCTGGAGGAATGAGACCAACCTAAATGACCTCAAGCTACCTTCCAGCTCCAGAATTTCATGGCTCTTGGAAACTGCTGCTGGGAGAATCAAATAAAATGACAGATGCGAAACCACTTAAAACCATACACTTTAGAAAGATACTTATAGGGAAAATCATAGCAGAAAAGTTCCAGAAGTCCTAAGAACAAAGGATCCGGGAGATTTTCCACTTTGGCCCCTTCCACTTCCACACCAAGCAGCAGCTTAGGAAGCATCGAAGGCCCAGAACATCCTTAAAAAGCAAATGTCTCTGTTTTTCTTTCTTTCCTAAGACTTTTCTTCCCCAGCTGAGGTTGCTTTGAAGTGATTTCACAGGAAGAACTCCCATTATCACAAATGAAAGTTGCACTTGTAATCTATAGAGAGGCAAATGGAACTCACCAGGAAGATAATGAAATAGATAGGTTTCGCCTAAATCAGAGAACGGCAAATAGATAAGTTTGAAATTATACTTTATCACAGCAGCTAAAACAGAAGTCTAGGAAGTTGGCATTGTCCCTAGAGAAATGGACAGAATTTACGTATGAGAAAATTATCTAGTTGCCAGAATAGGGCCAGGAGAGAGGAGAAACTGACGTTTTTAAAGAGGGACAATATGGCAGATGAGCATGGTGATGGCAGACAGAGTAAGAAAAAGTCCAACCATTTATAAGGGAATTGATCTGCATTGACTTTACCGAGCAAAATTGATATGTCCATAGTGTGCTAAATATAAGGGCAGACAAAAGCAAAGAAAGCTGACATTTTAGTTGGCATGGGCAGGTCTGCCATAGTAATGAGTCATTTCTACTGGCTTTTGACAAATACTGAAAATAGCATCCAGTTGTCCTTTGGATCCAGGAATCTAGGGTTCAGAAACAGTAGTTTCTGGTCTTGAAACTGGTCAGGCATCCTTTTTATGTAATCCCTTAGGATGTTCTGCAAGGCCCTTTCCATCACATGTTCCCTTTTGCCTTGTAATTGCCTTTGGACATATAAGACACTAGCTTTTGGTCATGTAGCTACTATCCCTAATTATATAAGCATACCAACTGAGTTTCTTCCAAAACTGTGCCTTCCCCAAGAATTGCAATAAATGTTATTTTCTCCATCTCATGTCACCAATCTCTCTTCTGTTACACATTCACTCACACATTTTGGCATGGATACATTCAAAGAAATGAAAATTCCTTTTCTCCAGTTCCCAACTTGATGAATAGGAAGAAGAGATGGTTCATATGTCAGATGAATGAAATGAGGAGGAAAGACAGGAGAAGAGGGAAAACATTTCTTAGTTTATCAAAATATGAGCATAGCCGGACAAAGACAAGAAAGTCAGCATCAAAGCACAGAGTCAAACCAAGAACATGTTCATTAGCAGCACCTCACTAGAGTTTAGAGACTGGGGAGAAAATGACAGGAGATGGTCGTGCAGGTTGAAGACCATGTGTTCACTGATGAGGAATTTCGAGTCTATGTGGAAGCTACAGACAAGTATTTTCAGAAAGATGTGTTTGTGCTTTAGAAAGCACAATGGCTCTGACCAGAGCATGACCAATGCGTAACCCAGATGTCAGCATCATCGACCCTGCCTGGTGACACAAGAAATGGCCTGGGACTCCGCCACGTCCAGGCTCCTCCCAGACAGCTCTGCTGGATCCCAGGGAGTACTTGTTTCCTGGCTCACCCAGTCTCATGACTTCCATTCCTTTTCAACATCAATTCCAAGAGAAAGCCCAGTTTTCTCCTTTGGTTTCCAACACATGATAGAAGATTTTTCATTTATAACGTCTTTGGTTTGTTATTTTTTATTTTTTTTTTATTACTTTGTTTTGAAAACTACCCTGACATTCTCTTAGGTGAGACATAGAAAGGTCTCAACAACACGAACTCAAAGACATAGGAGGCTTTAGTCTCAAAATGCCCTTGGCCATTTGCTGCCCTAGAGTCTAACCAGGTTTCACTGGGCACTTATCCGTTTCTCTGTCTTTTCTCCTTGTATCACTGTGACTTTCACACTCCTTTTTGGAAAATTCTCAGGAGCAATGAATGATTTTCCCTCAGTTTGGCCAGCATGGCCTCTGCTCTCATGTCAAATTCCTGTGGAGATCTTGGCCTGGGGTGGTTCAGCTGTCCCTAAGCAGGCATATCAAGGCATAGTCCCATAAAGAGTGTTTCTTCCTCAGAAGAAACTCTAACAACAACTGTTAAGAACATCAAATTTTTCTCATCAGGTTAAATAGGACTGAAAGAAAGCAAAGTTGAAATGGAAAAAAAAGAAAAAAAAAGTATTCAGTGCAGAAATATAAGGGGAAAAGGATAAAAATCTGAATAGTAGCAGAGTCTATAAAAAGACAGTTCTAAGAAATAGAATAAATGGATTGGGTATCAGCTTGTGAAAGAAAAAGTCAAGGATGATTTTGTTTTCCTGGTTGTCATTATAAATGATAATGATATTCACCAAGGTAGAGAATATTATAAGGAATATTATTAGCTGCTATGTTCTTTTATGTGTTGAATTGATATGTCTGTAGAACATGCAATGAAGTTGTCTAGCAGCCACTGGATTTCCTCATCTGTAACTCTGTAGAAAGACATTAAACATCATCAGAATGTCAGCAGTTCTGAAGCCATAAAATGGATTACATCATCCTGGATGAGTGTAATGTGAGTGAAGAAGAAAGGTGACAATAAATCAGGAAGACATCCACACCTAAGTAGTGGAGAGAGGAAAAGGAGCCCTTACAGAGGCTGGAGGAGCTGGCAGAATGGAGTAATGAAATTGGGAAGGAACTAGTGTCTTGAAAGCCACAGGAGGAAAGTCTTCAGAAAGGGACAGACTGCTCACGGTTTTACTACCATACAGAACTCAGGTACTATGGGACCACGGTCCCCATGAGATTTTCTCCTGTTTTGTTGAGGGAAGAAAACCAGTGTGAGATGTGGCCAATCTGAAGTAAACAGCTACTTCAATTCCTTCTTAGTTCTAATAATTTATGTCTTAACCCAGTTCTCACCACCAACACGGAAATATATTCAAAATGTTCCAGAATAGAACCTTCTTATTTTCACAGCTATGGAGTAATGATTAATAACAGGCAAACAGGAGGGGCCATACATCACTTCCACTTAAAAAACTGATAAAGCTGAGAGTCCCAAAGAAACCAATCTCACATTAGTGTAGCTATTACGAAGTATAAGCCACTGCTGGAGTTCCCATCATGGCTCAGCGGTCACGAACTTGACCGGTATCCATGAGGGCGCAGGTTCAATCCCTGGCCTCGCTCAGTGTGTTAGGGATCCAGCGTTGCTGTGAGCTGTGGTGTAGGCTGCACACATGGCTCAGATCCTACATTTCTGTGACTCCAGTATAAGCTGGCAACTGCAGCTCTGATTCAACCCCTAGCCTGGGAACTTCCATATGCCACAAGTGCAATCCTAAAAAGCCAAAAAAAAAAAAAAAAAGAGCATAAACACTGCCCAGTGAAAATTAGGCATATTCAATAGCTGCATTAACTCCTTCAGGTCACTGCGTAGATATTATAGCAATTGGTATGAGAGAATAAATACAGATGACCAAGTGTCTAGAATAAATACAGAAGACCAAATTATCTACGAAGCGAATCTGCCCTAGATAATTTGATATTTTTAAAGTTATTTTCTTCTGCTATATGCTATATATATATAATCTGCCTGGCTACCTAATTTTAACAGGTACTGTTCTTTGGGAGAAAAGGATAATATTAAGTATTCTCTTCCCTAAGAAAAAATATAGCACAACAACTGATGCAGTGGGTGCTGTGTTATGCCACCCCATTCAGGCTCTTGGCACCCTTTCCACAGGCTGCCAGGAGAGTTGGCTGCCGACAATTCACAGCTGAGACTTCCCCTGAGACAGCGGACCTGCCTCATCCAAGTTTATGTCCTACCAACAAGGGCAGTTCATATCCAGTGGCTGGCTGATGTGCGTATAAAGCCAGGCCTTCCGCCTTACCGCTCTCCGGGATTCTGGACAACTCCAAAGGCCACACCAGCTTCAGCGCTCCCTGCTGAGGCCTCGGGGGAAAATGCATCCTAGTTCGACTTAGTTTGCAAACTGGCTTCCCTCACTTTCTCAGAGGAATTGACCCCCAGGGCACCCCACACAGAAATCTCAGTGTCTGGTTTCCAAAAACCTCAGTCTAAGGTAACTGATATCTCATGTTTATTTAGACACTTTAGATAAAGAGTTAGTCACTCTTAAGGGATTTAGTATCATATTTTAGTATTTATAAATTTCTAAAGCTTTCCAATGCAAAAGGACAAAATGATTATAATAAATATTTGTAACATTCAACCAACCACATTGCGTGTAGTAATCGTTCACTTGATAATTACTGGGTCCGCAAAGTGTTTTTCATCTCTTAATCTAACCACTCGCCTTCTCTTCTCCTTGAGAACTTTAGGAGATCAGTTCTGGGTTTGGTTTTGATGGTGTTATCAATGACTTCTAATCTTCCTTTTATGAATTGATTCTTACCATCTTCATTCTCTAGGTTTGCTATTTACAGTTATTTAACCTTTTGTATCAATCTATAATCTTCACTGATTGCATTAGTTTACAGAAATATCTATTAGTTTCTTCTTTTTTTTTTTTTTTTGTCTTTTTGGGGCTGCACACTGGCAGCATATGGAGCTTCCCAGGCTAGGGGTCAAATTGGAGCTACAGCTTCCAGCCTACACCACAGCCACAGCAACGCAGGATCTGAGCCACCTCTGCGACCTACACCACAGCTCACAGCAATGCCGGATCGTTAACCCACTGAGCAAGACCAGGGATCAAACCCGTAACCTCATGGTTCCTAGTCGGATTCATTAACCACTGAGCCACGATGGGAACTCCTCTATTAGTTTCTTAAATGTGATTTTGTTTCTTTACCTTGATTACTTCTTTCTCTTTTTTGGAAACACGTCCCTTGACATTTCTGTCATTTTTTAAAAGGATCAAGGCATCATTTACTGTTCTTTAACTATTCCTCTTATATTTTAAAGTTCACTCCACTTGTTAGCAATTAGAATTAGATCTTAATGGTGTTAATTAGAGAAACCAGAAGTGCCCTCATTATGTCTGGTCAGTCAGTCTACATCCTCGAGTTCCTCAATGCTCAAAGAATTAAAATGGTATACAAGATACCATTCTAAAGCAGACAAAGACAGGGAAAGAGCACTTGATCTAGACTAAAAGCCTTAGAAGAATGCTACCTAAGCTCTTATTATCCTCTAATTGGCTGAGTGGTACAGCACTCTAAAATGCATTATAATAAAGCCAAGGAAAAAGGAAAAAGAGCTGATCTCATGCATCTATTTACCTGCTGGAGGCTGGGATAGGAACAACCTACAGGTAAATGCACAGCCTTTCACACACAGTCAGCAATCTGACCAATAAATACATTGGAATGTTCTTCTGTGGAGGACCTAGGAGGGTAAGCAGAAGAGGCAGGCCAAGGAAAACAGTTCCCGTGCTCCAAAACACACTCACGTGTGCGCATGCGCGCGCGCACACACACACACACACACACACACACACACACACACGCATGTTAATGTGGAGAAGCTTTTACATTCTAAGTTTCTGCTTCTGCTAACTTTCCCTGGTTTTGAAAAAGTAGGCTAGCCAAACAGAAAGAAGCACCGCCATCACACATTTTAATAAGCAGTGCTAGCTATCTGATTTTGCCCACTCTGAAAATCATACTTTTTTCCTAAACCCAGGATCCACTAGGGTGCTATTCCACTGGTGATGCTAGTCGCCAGGCAGTTATGATACTGAGGTGTTCCATCATGTTTGTAAGTAGCTGTGGCCTGGATGCATGGCTCAAGTCCCCCACAGGCTCCCTACCCGCTGCTGTATACACACTCACCTCTTCACAGTCAAGGACTAAAAGGATAATACCTCACACTGCTAGGAACCCCAGCACCCTACTTCGTACCATAGCTGGTGACCACTCTGGTCACTGCAGGTGATAAATGGCAGTTACTTTTACTATCAGCCCTACATACATCATGCAGAATTTTGAGAAATTATTTAATTTGTGGTTTTATAAAGAGAAAAGAGCTGACTGAGAGTGACTATTATAATAATAACAAATAACACTGCCCATGCGCCCTATAATCTTCTAAGAGCTTCTCGTGCACAAAGTATTAATGAGGTGTACCTTAGCTATATTTTACAGCTGCAGAAAACAAGCTTGGAGATGATAAGTAATGCGGCCAAAAAAGCATTAGCAACAGTGATAAGTATACACAATGTATTATGCAGTGGATTCTCCTAAGAATTTCCCATGTTTCCTCTCCTGTATGGTTAAGGGAACACAATGGGTTCCACTGGTTCCTCCGTAGGATCTCCCTCTTGTTCACGCCCCACGCGATCTAATCAAACCTGAGATTGAAGTCCTCCTTACTCATCCTCGTACTTCATCTTTAAGCAGACACTCAACCGCTGGTCTTTAAGATCTCCATGTCTCCGGGTTTATTTTTGCTTTTCTCTAATGTGTTTCATATACATGCTCTTATTTTTCCCATCTCCAGTAACTTCTCTTGAAACCACTTCCTTTGCCAGCTACTGTCCCTTCTTCGTAGCAAAATATATCCAAAGAATTATTTGCACTCATCGTCTATAACTGTTCTTCGGCTATTCTCTCAAAAACCCACCTAAGCCGTATTTCTCCCACCAATGCACTGACACTGCTCTCGTAAAGGTAGGTCCCCAAGGGCAGTCACACTGAAAAACCCAGCCGTCGGTCTTCAGTGCACACTTGACAGATACACAGCGGTGTTTGATACATGGGATCACCTCAGTATCTCCGACACTAGACAGCCATGATTTCCTCTGCAGCTTCCAGAACGCCACACTTCCCTGGTTTCCGCTCCATCTCTCTGGTTGCTCCTTCTCATCTGCTGTGCTGGTGCCTCCTTGTCTTTCAGATCTCAATTTCGGCATTCTCCCAGAGCCCAGTCCCCAGTTCTCTTCACCTCTCCAGCTACACTCAGCCCTTTGGTGATTTCACCCACTCTTATGACCTTAAATAACACTAACATTCCAACAGCTCCCAATTTATACACCCAAGCTCAGCTCTCTCTCTCAGGTGCCATCCTTATACAGCCAGCAGTTCATATGAAAATTCCCTTTGGATATTTATAGAACATCTTCCACCTAACATGTTTAAACTGTACCCTGATCTTCCATCCCCAAATTACTCTGTTCACGTCGCCATTAGTTCATGGTCACTCCATCTTTCCAGTTTTCAGGTCAACACTTTGGAATCAGAGCTGACTTTTTTCTTTCTCTCACAAGCAACAGTCAAGCCAGCAGGCAAATCCTTTCAGCAGCAGCATCAACATATACCCAGAATCTGACCACTTCTTCCCACATAACCGCTCCCATCCTGGTCCCATGCGCTCTCATCTCTCACCGAGGCAAGTGTAAGAGATGCTTAATTCATCTCCCCCCGTTTCCATCTTTGCTGCTCTTTAGTCTGTTCTTAATTCAGCAGTCAGAATAGCCTATATCAAACAGAAAGTCAGGTTTTCTCATTCAAAACACCTCAACAACCTTGCATGCACTCATGCACTGTGTAGTAAAAATCCAAATTCTCCAGTGGTCCACAGGACACTAAGGGTTTAATCTGTTACCTTTCTGACTACTCTTCCTGACATTCAGTCCCCCACTCTCATTTCATTCCAGTCACTTTCCTGATATACGCAGAGCTAACTCCATCTCTTTCAAATCTTTGTGCAAATGTCACCTGCTGAATGATAACTGGCCACTTATTTAAGACAGAAAAAATACCCTCAGTACTCCTAATATCACCAACCATGATACTTTTTTTATTTTTGTAGCATTTATATCTTTTAGGTATCCTATATAAATTGTCTCTTTTGTTGTCTTTTGGGGGCTGTACCTGCAGCATACGGAAGTTTCCAGGCTAGGGGTCGAATCAGAGCTGCAGCTGCCAGCCTACCCCACAGCCACAGCAACACAGGATCTGAGTTATGTCTGCGACCTACACCACAGCTGACAGCAACACCAGATCCTTAATCCGCTGAGCAAGGCCAGGGATCGAAGTCCTCAGGGATACTAGTTGGGCTCGTTACCACTGGGTGACAATGGGAACTCCCTAAATTGTCTCTTATATCTCCCCTCATTATAACACAAATTCCTTGAGAGACAGGGCTTCGCTTGCTTTTTTCAACAATGCATTCCCAGGACATAAAATAGAGCGTGGCACATAGTAGGTACTTAATAAATATCTGCTGAATGAATGGCTTTGGCAGTGCTGTCTCTCTAATCTGAGTACTCTGTTCCTTGTTCTGTCTTTCTTTTGTGGCTGAATGTTCCCAGAGATTAATGGGTTTTCGTGTATTCCACCAAAGAGAGGGTTTTTTGTTGTCACTGTTTTTATTGAGGCTATATTCACATAACAAAGTTAACCATTCTAAAGTGAATAATTCAGTAACAGTTTGTATATCCACAATGTTGTACAACCACCACCTCTATCTAGTTTCAAAGTATTCCCATCACCCTAAAAGAAAAGCATGAAGGAGGTCCTTCTTATTCTCCCCTGCTTCCCAGCCCCTGGCGACCACCAATCTGCATTCTTTCTCTAGGGGTTTACCTATTCTGGATATTTCATATACATGTAAACACAGAATACGTGACCTTTTGTGTGTGGCCTCTTTCGCTTGGCATATTTTTGATAAATGTCACACTATCATGTATCAGCACTTCATTTCTTTTCTGTCTAAATAATATTCCATTTATGTACATATCATAATTTGTTTACCCATTCAGCCACTGATGACCATTTGGGCTGTTTTCACCTTTTAGCTATTGTGAATAATGCTGCTATGAACACATTTGCTTGAATGTCTCTGTTCAGTGTTTTTGGTCTATACCTAGGATTACAAGTGCTGAGCCAACAGTAATTCTATGCTTAATTTTTTGAGAAACCATCACTGTTTCCCACAGTGGCTGAACCATTTCATATTTCCACCAATAATGCATAAGGACTCCAATTTTTCTACATTCTTTCAATATATTATTTTCCTTTTTAAAAAATTATTCTTATATCATCCTAGTAGGTGTGAAGTAGTATTTCAGTGACTAATGATGTTGAGCATATTTTCACATGCTTACTGGCCATTTATGTATTTTCTTTGGGGAAATGTCTATTTGCTCACTTTATTTTTTCTTTTTACAGCCACACCTGCATAAAGAAGTTCCCTGGCTAGGGGTCAATTGGGAGATGCAAGCCTACACCATAGCCACGCCAGATGTGAGCCACATCTGCAACCTACACTGCAGCTTGAAGCAACACTGGATCCTTAACCCACTGAATGAGGCCAAGGATCAAACCCACACTCTCATGGATACCAGTTGGGTTCTTAACCCACTGAGCCACAATGGAAACTCCCTCACTCACTTTTTAATTGGGCTTTTGTCTTTTTGAGTTATAGGAAAACTTTACATATTCTGAATACTAGACCTTTATTAGATATATCATTTGCAAATATTTTCTTCCACACTGTAGGCTGGGTTTTTTTTTTTTACAGTGTTTCATTTTGATCGAGTCCAATTTATTTTGTTGTTGTTGCTCAGTTTTGGTGGAAGAGAGGTTTTAAAGCTACTTTAGTAGGAAGAGTTTCTTCTTAGAGTTCAAATTTTAATCAAATTCTAAATGTGAACAGCACCGGAGTTCCCGTTGTGACTCAACAGGTTATGAACCTGACTAGTATCCATGAGGATATGGGTTCACTCCCTGGCCTCGCTCAGTGGGTGAAGGATCCAGCGTTGCCATGAGTTGTGGTGCAGGTTACAGACGCAGCTTAGATCCCGTGTTGCTATGACTGTGGTGTAGGCTGGCAGCTGCAGCTCCGATTCAACTCATAGCCTGGGAACTTCCACATGCTGCAAGTATGGCCCTTAAAAGCAAAAAATAAAAACAAAAAATAAATGTGAACAGCACCATGATGCATCATTATAATTCCATCCAACACCTTCTCGACAGCAGTAAATCTGGACGTCACGACTCCTTATCATGGAGCACTGCTCCTCAGCTCCTGGTGTGTCTTTCCTTGTGGAGTGAGCTTCCCTGTCATGAAGCTCCTGAGCTCTGCCCACCAGTTTGCTCACTCCTCCCTATTATCAGTAAGCAGATTTAGGCGTGATAAGCTGGCATAAATACCATGGCCTCTCCCTGTGCCTCTTGACAGCTGGTCTGCCCATGGAAAACACATGCCCTACTCTGGTATTTGCCATATGGCATAAAGGATCTGTTAACTAAGTGCATATATTTGCTCAGTTCTCAAATAGAATCTTATTATCTGTAGTACAGCTGATGTTTTTATTTTCATATGCCTTTTCCATTCTTTCATTTATTCATTCGCCCACTGAACAAATAATTATTATTGAATGCCTATTATAAACCAGGTACTATCTAACGTGCTGAGAACACAGCTGTGAATAACGGAGATGCAAAAGAACCTCTGTTCACGGATCTATGGTGCTAGCATTAGGTTGGGAGAGATAAACAAGATAAAGAAGTAAAACTATATTGGTCAAGAACTTGGACAAGGAATACAGAGGTGCCACTTACTGGCCTGGTTAAAGGCCCCAAAAGACCAGCATTGCAGAGTTCTCCCTGACTCGAAGAGGTTGCTATTGTTTTCTCCTGTCCGAATCCTCAGTTGCAAGCAGTAGAAAGGATCTCTGGCTCTCTTATAGATACAGTTGCAGAGGGGTTCACACAGTACAGTTGCAGAGAAGACTGGAAATGCAAACAGGAGCCAAAAGAACTGTGGAAGCTGACCGCAGCGTGTGATCCCTGACCACCCATTTCTGAAGCCACTGTTAAAACCTCACAGCTCCTCAGCTCCTCCTCAAGGCTCACGTTCCCAGGCAGCATTATCCTAATCGTGGAGCTGAAAAATCATGCGCACTTGCTCTGGCCGCCAGCGTCAGGGGGAGGGGATAACTGGCCTCTTCAGTCTCCACAGTGAACGCATGGATCTGCTTCCTACTGCGGCTCACCTCATGAGATCATTTACAAATCAGACTGGTTGGGTGCTGGGCTGCCTGGCTGGCCAAAAAAGACCTATATCCATTACATGAACACCATGTTATTTCACGCACCTTAAGTTCTGGTAATCATACTTTTCTGCTTCCCTTTTCATAAGGAATGCTTGGCCTAATTTTTCTTCTTTTAATTTTATGGCTAGAAACTAGAGTAAAAAAAAAAAATGCCACTTTAAAACTGTAAGTACTTCTGTCTCCCGACAGAAGGAGAACCGAATTAACCTTTGAAGCACATGTCTCCTTCACTTTCTGGGACGGAAAACAAAAAAGACCCACCTCTATTCTCAACACAGCATCCATCCTGAGTACATATGTTTCTAGGAGAGCTATGCCTCTGCAGATTTAGTTGGCTTGTTAAGATAGAAACATTACCTATCTTAACAGGGAGTTCCTGTCATGGCTCAGTGGTAACAAACTCAACTATTATCCATGAGGACATGGGTTCAATACTTGGCCTCGCTCAGTGGGTTAAGGATTCAGTGTCGTCATGAGCTGTGGTGTAGGTCACAGACAAGCCTGGATCCCATGTTGCTGTGGCTGTGGCGTAGGCTGGCAGCTGCAGCTCCAATTCAACTCTTAGCCTGGGAACTTCCATATGCTGCAGGTGCAGCCCTAAAAAGCAAAAAAAAAAAAAAAAAAAAGTTTCTAAGTTTTCTGTAAGAATAGAAATTGCCCTATGTCTTTGTATTATTGTTCATTTTTCTGGAGCTGTGTGTGGAGTGTGTGTGTACTCAAGTTCAAGTACTTTCTCAGAGGAAATTTGAGAGCAAAGACTTTCAAAACTGAAGAAACATAATACTTCCTGTGAGCAGACAAGAAACTGTGAAGACACTGAAAATGTCATGCACTACACATGAAATTGTTCAAAGGGGAATAATACAGAGTTTGGAGAATATACTTATTTTGGACAATGTCTGGAGGTGATTATCTTTTTGGACACCCCAAGACAAAGACCATAATGGGGAGGGTCATGGGTGGGTTCCCCTCAGGAGAGTCAATGTTCCAGCAGCACCAGTGCATCTACAGCTTCACGTTGCCGCAGCCATGTCCACGGCTGCACGTACACACTTCTCTGCTCAGGAGCCTGACCCCACAGTGACCGCTGCCTCTGCTGTGACCAGGAGAAAGCGGCTCACTTCGCCTCCCTCACGCCACTGGCTCCCGACACGACATCCAACACGAGGACTGCTGAGCGGTGTGCTCTGGGAAATCTGCCTGTCCTCTGACTGCAAGGCAGTCTGAGCAAGCCAGTGGGGCAGCCTTAGGAAAAGGTCTCTGTCAATGGTCCCCCACCCCCTGCCAAGGGGGGCGGGGCGGATTCCCAAACATGGGAAAGAGTTGGAATAGACAAAACCATGACAAATAACCACTACACAGACTGTTGCAAATATGGTGTTGTATTAGATTACAATCAAATATTGATTATTCTTCTTACCACCACTTTCATTTTCTACCCTAGAACTATGCGAGACAGCAGTCTAACTGCCTGAGGAACAGAAATTTAAATCTGCTGCTATCAAAAATTCTAAATTCATTAATTCAGTGTATTCTGTAAGTATCGATTAAGTGCCAAATTGTAATGTGTGGTATTTAATAATTATTCAGAGTTGTGAGAGCTGGGAAACAATGTAGAATGCCTTACATAAGTATTTTATTAAACATTCTGAAATTACTCAAATTTTAAAATTTCTTAGAAGAAAAATACATCTTTACAATCCTACTCTCCCCTTGAATTTTTCTGTATTTACCTTCTCTTCCAAGTTCTCTTCACATCTCTGATACTTTGTCATTATAAACTCTTATGGAATTGTACTTGAAATATCCTAAATGTATAAACGAAGGCAGCAGAGAAATATCAAACAACACGACTTTTTTTTTATAAAGAGCTCTAGAGATACACAAATATGTCCTCTGAACCTCCAAACATATTTTCCAACATCCAGTAATAAGTTCACACGGTGTGAGAGAAAACACAGTCTGGTGTTGAGACAGATTTGTTAATAAACCGTTTCAAAAATAGAACACATTTTACCTTTCATACTTACAGAGTTAACCTACCTTAAACTGAATGTTGTTTATGGTGTGAGGCAAGGTATACGTTGATTTCCTTCCGTACGAAAAATTGTCCCAGAACCCTTTGTTACAGCATATATCCCTTCCTCACAGACCTGCAAAGTGAGCTTCATCACATGTCTAGCTGAAATCGAGACACGGCTCCCGATTATACTGCACTGCTGGACCACCCTGCACTGCAGCCAGTCCCTCCAAGCACAGCAAATTGCTCCAGGCAGTCTTAACTGGAGTTGGTGAGAAGGGCTCCGGCACTTGGTTCTTGGGATGTAGGCCTGAGATCCTCCAAGAGACACCCCCAGAGGATGGACCTGTTTCAGGGTCTACCAGTTCTGAAAGTGGCCTCATCTAGAATCAATTATAAATTAATCTGTGTTGTGCTACCTTCCTAGAATCCCCACACTGCCGTTAAAAGTGTGCCAAATTTCACAGCCTTATTGAATCCTTCACCCAGGGAAACAAGAGAAGGTACAAAGAAGTAAGGGGATGAAACAGTACAAGGAAGGGCAGCTGCTGGGAAAGAGTGCTCCATCGATATTTTCATGCTTCTACACTAAGGACTTTCTGAGCAAAGGCGCCTGCATTAAAAGGATAACTGAAGGGCAATCCTAAAGATGGAGACGTCTGGAGAGATACAGATGTTTCTCTCCCTGAAACCATATATTTGCCCTGCAGAGTGAGGATTTGTTCACATTCCAAAACAAAAACCATTTTTTCTCTCGATTTTTCTCTTCCTCTCCCCCTCTCGCCCTCCTCTACCTCTCTCTCTCTCCCTGCTTCCCTCTCTTCTCTCTCCCTCCCTCCCCTCTCTGTTTTCCTCTTCCTCTCCCCCCTTTCCTTCCTCCTCAACTACTCCAGAAGCCCCCAGAGGGGAAAACGGGCAGATGTGCCAGCAATTCCTGTATGAATTCCAAATTTCATAATCTGGGGATTCCTCCCCTATACTGCAAATCCCAACATGAGTAGGTACATACGGATTCACCATGCCACCTCATGGAGAATTTAGGCTTGAGGAAGTGACGGAAGCTGATCCCTGATCCTGAGATCTCAATATAGATGATACTGATACAGATAGGGATATGGAGATAGACATACGGAGATAGATGTAAAACTATGGCAGGTCAACTTATTAGCTTGCAAGTACAGTGACACTGTAGACATTTCACAGCTTCAGACTTAAAAGTGATCTTGAAAGAACTAAACGGTAGCACATAGGCAGCATGGAGGACAGAAACCTGGGGGTGGGGGGCGCTGGGTGTACAAAAAGACTCCAGGAAGGCAGCATGGAGGACAGAAACCTGGGGGTGGGGGGCGCTGGGTGTACAAAAAGACTCCAGGACAGATCTTTTCTCAGTTTCCAGCAGCTCTGTGAGGCAAGAAATTGGTAATAGACTAAATCTTATGTAGTCTAGGGGACAGAGAGATGAGGCTGGAGAGGTAGGCTGGAGTATGACCAAAATTACCAATGTCACGTTGAAGAATCTGGACTTCATTCTATAGGTAATGAGAACTTTCAAGCACTGATCAGATGTGTGGGGTTTTCATTTTGTTTTCGTTTTAAGATCACCCTTACAGCAATGTACCAGCATAAATTATAAGAAGTGACTGGCAGTAGGGAGAAAAAAAATAATAAAGACTATTATACTAGTCTAGGTGACAGATGATGAAGTCTTCAACTAAGGTCTATAGTTTCTAGCCCTGTCTCTCTTAAATCGATGTTAAAATTAGAACTAGCTTCTCTTGTGATTGAAAATGCACTTGTTCCTGACTCCAGAATTTGGATTATAACAAATACACTTCTTCTATTCATCCAAACTGAATATATAATAAGTTCTCCACAACATGTTCTCTGGCTACACTGCTTCTTATAACTAAATGTTCAGCAGATTCTTAAGTCACATCTTTCCTGAAAAAGTCTTCATACTCTCTTCTTATTCTGTAGCCCTTATAGAAAACAAAATAGGAATACCAGAAATATCCACTTTCTTCCCTCGTGCCTTTCTTTTCTCTGCTTTCTTTTTATCATCTACCTCCAATTTTTCATTTCTTCCCGTCAACTGAATCCCTAAAGGCTCCCACCTGTAGCTGATGGCTGACACTGACAATGCCCCTAGCTAAGCCAAGGAAAGAACACCTGAGGCTTCAGATGCCTCAATTCCCATGTGTCTAAAGCCCTAGGCCCCACTGCTATTGCCCTTTCAGTCCTTTCTCTAGCCAAGTTCTGTGTAATTTGAGCCCACACCTTAGTGTATCCTGACTCTTCATCCTCTTGGTGCCTATTTGAAACCCTGTAGATTCTACATCTATTCATGAACTTTCCTTCTTCTCCTCACTGCTGATGTCTAAGTACTTTTTTTTTCTTTTTTTGTCTTTCAAGACCACATCTGCAGCATTTGGAAGTTCCCAGGCTAGGGCTGACTCAGAGCTGTAGCCACCAGCCTGTGCCACTGCCACAGCAATGTCAAATATCTTTAACCCACTAAGGGAGGCCAAGGATCGAACCCACACCCTCATGGATACTAGTCAGGCTCGTTACTGCTGAACCACAATGGGAACTCCCAAAGTTGGATGCATAAATTTTAACAACTATTATATCTTCTTGATGAATTAAACCCTTTATCTTCATATAATGACCTTCTTTGTTTCATTTTGACCATTTTTCATCTTAAAGTCTACTTTGATATAGACATAGCTAATCCTACTTTGTTTTGGTTACTATTTCCTTGAAGTAGCTTTTTCCATCCCTTCACTTTCACCTTATATGTATCCTTAAAGCTAAAGTGAGTGTTTTTTGGCAGCATATCATTAATCTTGTTTTTTAATCCATTACACTATTCCTTACCTTTTTATTGGATAATTTTTATGATTAAAGTAATCATTCATAGGTATGGTCTTGTTCCTTCTTCCTCTCTTGCTGTCTTCCTTTACAATTTGATGACATTTTGTGGCAGTATGCCTTGAATCCCTTATTGTAATCTTTTGTGTATCTACTACAAATTTTTCCTTTGTGGTTACCATGAGACATATAAAGTATCTTCTAATTACAAAATCCTAATTTAAACTGATAACAACTTAATTTCTACAGCATTCACAAATTTTAAGCTTTCCCTTCCTCCCCTGTCATTTTCTAGGTTAGGGATGCTACAGTGTATCTTTTTATGCTGTGAATCTAGTAACAAATTGTTGTATAGTAATTTTAAGACTTTTTTATAATTTTTAAACTAGAGTTGTGATTTATATACCACAATTCCAAGATTAGAGAATCTGTCTTTGACTATATATTTACATTTACTAGTTAGATTTGTACATTCATTTGTTTTTACAATATTAAAGTAGCATCCTTTTATTTCAGCTCAAAGAATTACATTTAGCATTTCTTGTAAGGCAGGTCTAATGGCAATGGACTCCTTTAGCTTTTGTTTTTTCGGAGGGTCTTCATCTCACCTTTATTTGTGAAGGACAGCTTTGCCACATATAGTATTCTTGGTTGACAAGGTTTTTTTTCTTTCCATATTTTGAATATATCATTTCATTCTCTCCTGACCTGTCAAGAAATCTGTTTATAGTCCTATGAGTATACCCTTGTATGTGACAAGTTAATCTTTTCTTGCTTCTCCTTGACCTTTAACAATTTAATTACAATGTACCTTGATGTGTCACTTTTTGAATTCAACCTATTTGGAATCTCTTCAACCTTGTGAATATGGTTGTCCACTTTTCTCCCCAAGTTTTAGTTATCAATTCTTTAAATAGATTTTCTGTCCTTTTCTCTTTCTCTTCTCCTTCCAGTACCCCATAAAGCATAGATTGTTGTTATGCCATCCCATATATCTTGCAGGGTTTTTTTCACTCTTTCTTTTTAATCCTCAGACTTGATAATCTCAAATGCATTCACTAATTCTTCATCTGCTTAGTTGAGTCTGTTGTTAAAGTTCTAATGAATTCTTCATTTCAGTCCCCATTTTCTTCCACATTTTTAAAGGCTTATATTTCCTTGTTGAACTTATCATTTTGTTCATGCATTGTGTTTCCTAACTTCACTTAGTTGTCTCTCTGTGTATTCTTGTAGTTTGCTGAACTACTTTATAAGAATTTTTCTGAATACTTTCTTAGACAGTTCATAGTTTGCCATTTCTTTAGTGGAGCTTTATTAGTTTACTTTGGTGGTGTCATATTTTACCTGATTCTTTGTGATCTTTATATCCTCACATTGGTATACGCACATTTAAGTAAATGGTGTCCTCTTCCAGACTTAAGTGATTCACTTCAGAAGGGAAAGACCTTCACCAGTCAGCTCATCTTGGGGTACTAGATGGGTCAACAGGTAGAATTCATGGGCAAATGGGACTTCCTATCAGGGCCTTTAGTTGGTCAAGACCACTGCCCATGCTCTCAAGTCAGGCACTGTAGGGGGTGCCTCTGGCTAAGTTCCATGGTTGAGTGGGCCTGCTGGCTGGGTTCTTTGTCCGAGCAAGCCCACAGTATGGATTTTGTGCTTAGGAGGGGCTTCTAGTGGTGCTCCACAGTCAGGTCAGGCCTCTAGCTGGGCTCTACAATCATCTCTGATGGGGCTGCAGGCTGTGCTCCCTGGCAGGGTAGCACCTCTGGCTGAATCCTACAATCGGGAGGGTTGTTGCCTGGGTATCACAATTATTCCTGGTCTGGTGGAGCCTTTGGCTGTGCTCCCCAGCTGGATGATGCCACTTGCTGAACTCTACATTCAGATGGAATGCACTCAGGGATCTGTGGCTGAATGAGGCCTCAGTCTGTGCTCTGTGATCAGGCAGGGCCTAGGCTGTGCCCGTATGTTTGCTGGAACTGTAGGTGGAGCTTTACAATTTGGTAGGCCACTGGCTGTGCAGTTGTACTACAGTTGGGCAATGTTAATGGTCAGGCACTCTTATTGGGTAGGACCTCCAGCAATATTCCACAGTTGGATGGGACTGGAGACTGTACTCTGCATTTAGGCAGGGTTACTGTCCAGGCCCCCTAGTTGGGTTGGGCCACATGTTATGTTCCATGATTGGACAGGGTCATTGGCTAGGCTCCCTTCCTAGGCAAGGCCACAGGCTGTGTTCAGCAATTGGGTAGAGCTATAGGGCAGGGCTTGTACGTTGGACTCCAATACCCATGAGCCACTCCCAGCAGTGGCCCATTACCTCCTGAGAAGGTTTGCAAATCTCCATCATCACAGAATCTATTCCCAATCAACACAGTCCAGCTCAGTGAATCCCTCCTTAAACAGTCTCTTAGTCTTTCTCTGCAGCATTTGCCTCTCTTTCCTCTCCTCTTCTGGGCAACTTCACTCCATCCCTCATTGAGCCTGACTTCCCCAATGAAGGCTATCTGGCTAAACCTGAAGGTAATACAAAAGGGAAGAGAGGGGCCCCTGACTGATCATTCTCAAGATACACTGTGCATGAGAATCACTTGAAGTGCTCTTTAATGTGTACACCTTAATAAGTTTTGAGTGGATCCAAGAAATTTATAGGAAGGGTCCTGGATAAATTGGAAACAGGTGGTTCCAGGACCACACTTGGAAAAACACTGGCCTAGGCCCTACAATACAAATGCTTGGCTGACTCTCCAATAGGGAGAGGAATGGAAAAATGCCTCTCAGCCTTTTATGATGAGCCTACAATCAGCCTTCATTTTGGAAAATGAGAGAGTTATTTCTCAAATACGGTTATCTAGATAAAATGCTTTACAACCTTTTTCTTAAAAAAATATAAACATTCTGGGTGTCAGGGTGAGAATCTGCCCTTCTGAACTAACAATAGCTAATAGATCAAGTCATTTAATGTGAAAGGAGCAAAAAAGGTATTAACATGATATATAGTCAAAGAATGTACATGTCTATATAAATTACATATACATATTTTCAGATTTTGCTATTGGAAGTGTTTTCATTGCCAATTTATTCTGTAAGCCTATATGTTGCACGTATAAATCAATTTATGCCTTACAGACAACCACAAAGTAAATTTACTTTTTTCATAGAGAAATTTTTTATTTTGCTTTCACCTCAGCATATATATCCAACTGTGTAGTAAGAACCATTTCTAGCTAAGAAGGGGAATATGTAATAAGTACAATGCATAGTAATGCAGCAACTTTCCAAGTGACTGTGTTTTTCTTTTTTATCTCTCCCAATAAGCACTCCCAGACATCCATTAGCTGTTCCTAGGAAAAAACTAAACTTCTGAAATATGGAAGACTGAAAACTAGAAAATGTGAAATAATAATGATAAAAATATAAATAGTTGCCTCTTGGGGGAAGAGGTACTTTCACTGTTTTCCTATTACCACCATACGTAAGATATAAGCCTCAGAGAGAGGACATGCCTATGATTCTGGTTAGACAAGTTCTCTCATTGGACACCTATCCCAAGAACTTTCGTGTTATTATGCCATTTACAGAAATGAGGAAAAAAGCATTGTGCATTAAGATACAGTTGCATGTAAATTAACTTTCAGACTGTTTTATTCTTCTGTGGCATATGACATCCTTATTATTAATTACCAGATAAATATTAAATGTATGCTTGCCTAAAGAACTACCAAAACTGGGAAGGGTAGTACTTTGCATTTTTAATTACAGTGAGGGGAAAATTTCAGGAACCCAAGGGGCAAAGAGAGGCCCAAAGTCTTTATTCCCCCTTAACTCCCTACCACGCGCAGTACACACATTACTCAGATTATTAAAATTCACATTGCCCCTGCACTGAAGGAGGTTTGCTTCAATTACTGAAGGCTCTCTGAATATCAGAGTAATAGACAACAGAGGAATTGCTTCAAAAACAACGGAGGCTTTCTACAATAAGCCCAGGTGACCACTGTGCAGGGCAGAGATGTACTGTGACTTTCCCCATAGAAGAAATTAAGATTCTTTGTGATAGTCTATGTTTCAGGTGTTCAGCTGTGTTTCATTTTAAGACAATGATGAGCAGTGAATTCCCTGGTGGAAAAAAAAAAAAAAAACACTGAGTTAAGTTTTATCAATCATAAAAACAAAAAGAATAAGGATTATTTCCAAACAACACTTAACAACAGGTTAAAAAACACCATGGGGTCTCTTTCATTTTATTCCTTTTCTAAGAACAATACACTATAGTCACCATTTGTTCATTGGCTTTTCCTGAGAAGAAAAATGGATCTTAGGTTCCAGATAGGGACCCAAGTAGGGAATCTTCTTAGGAGTGTTATATAACTATATCAAACAAGAGGAGGGAGTGTGTGTGAAAGAATCCTTAGAACAGAATTCAGCAGAATAGGAAAGATGAAAAGAGATTTACTGAAAAGCATATATTCTGAAGATGCTGTGTGAAATGTTTTACTAAACACTTATTTTTTGTATTGTCTTACAGTTTTAGGCACATTTTAGCTCCATTCTTGAATTATTTTGCTTAGTGATAGCCCCTAAAAATAGAGTGTTCAGGATTTCTGCCTTTCCTCCTCCTTGCCTTTGCAAAGCAGTTAATTACTTATTAACCAAGACTTAAATGCATCAAGGGAAACAATAAACAATTTTGCAAAACAAAACCACACTTTTTATAATATGAATGCTCACAATTTATGTAATCAAAGTTAATAAGACTAAACAGAAATGTAATTTATACGAGTCATTTCAGATATCATTACTTAAAATTATAGTTCAACTATTGTACTGAAATTAGTTAATTATTTCCAAAAACTCTGGAGAGCTATTAATGCTTTGACTTTAATATGTGGAAGGGAACTCCTAGAGAGAACTCATTTTGGATCCAATGAATTTCTCCTGGGATCTTAATAGATAGAAAACATAAGCTGCTTTTGTATCTTCTTAATTTTATCCTATTATTAAAAAACAATTAAGTTATCTTTTCTATGTGGAGTCGATTAGTGTTTTCAACGGATGTGAGTGAGTATGCGTGTGTGTGTGTGTGTGTGTGTGTGTGTGTGTGTGTGTGTGTGTGTGTAAGCAAGGGCTAGAGGGAAGTAGAAATACATGGATTATAAAAACCTAAGAAACAAAACACTCATTTTCAGACTATGGGCAAAAAGATGATGTTTAGAAAATAAACAATAAGACTTTGAGCAAGTTTTGTCTAATGTGATTTTCCTTCTAAAGACTCCAACATTTCTAATGTCAAGTACAATTTTTAAGAGCTTTCCTATAGGACTACAGAAAAATTTGGGAAATAGTATACACACACACACACACACATTATAGTATTATTTCAAGGTATACAAAAATGTTTTCATTTTGTTAGCCTTAAAAGCACTTTAGAGTTTACACTGGGGTTTTTTCTTTTTGAGAATTTAAGTGCAGAAAAAAGCATTATATATAACAGATAGCAATTTGTATTTACTTAACATAGTTTTTATTGCTTTTTGGCTTTGTTTTATTGCAAGACTATAATATTATGATGTCAATATAATATTATCATTTCATCTGTTAAAAAATTTATTTTATTAATCAATAGCATTTTACATTGTTATAAGAAAAACTCATTTGAAAATAATGGCCAAAGGAATCTCAAATATACAGAAAGACTGTGTTTTAGACATGGTAAAGTCATAGCATAATGTCTCAAAGAAACTGAGTAATTTCCGGTTTGATAAAATATGTAACGTATGATCCAGAGGAGCAAAGAGATTTAGTATCACAGAATAATGTCAGTATATTTTAGACTCTCCTTTTTCACTTTATGGTTAAGATAAAAGATCTGGAAGCTAAACAACTAATTATTTCTGTACTTGCCCACACATGAATATTGATCACTTTTGCCACATTTATTAATATACCAGATAATTGATCAATATGAATCTTGGGCCATCTTCCTTCATATACAACCAATACCCTCTGAATTATGGAGGGAATAGCTATTAACTATTGTGGTGTTATCCTGGTTGAAAGAATATATTTAAGAATAAGGAAGCCTGGACTTGGGTTTAGACTCTCCTTGTAAACCAGCTGTGTCAACTCCTACGTACTAAGCTCTGCAAGTCATACAAGTTCCATATGTCTCAAAGTAAAGTTCAAACCAGTCAAAAATCTAATTATAAACTCTAGGTGAATTTCATGGGGGGTTTGTTTGTTTTTGTGTGTTTTTTGGGGGGGTGGGCATGTCTTCAAAAACAATCTCATAAGACTATTTTCACTCTCCCTTTTTTGAGAGACTGTTTATGAGTGTGTTAGATGACAAGCCCTGGCTATTTGGAATGTATTATCAGAATTATGCATTCCATTGACAAGTAATAAAACCTTAGAACACAGAGTTTTTCTTCTTCTAAAACAGGGAAAATTCTTACCTGTTTTCCTGTCCTGGATATACTCCCAGGCCATTTTATCTCTGTACAGTCTTTCTTTTTTTACTCAGTGGTGATCTCTCTTTTGAGTGTTGTTTGCTAAGTTTGATAAGTTTTTTCTTCTGTCTATAAAAACTTTAAGATTTTTATTGAGAATACAGATTGAGAAATTTAGTAGAGCATTGAAGATAACCATTTCAATTAATCTTACAGAGTTATTTCAGCAATGCAAGATCTTCTAATGAATTTGATCCTGACTTGGAGTAATTATCAAATACTACAAAATCAATTAATAGCAGACTCAAAAAATAAACCCACAAGAATTAAAATATGTTACATACAGGAGTTCCCTTTGTGGCTCAGTGGTTAACGAACCTGACTAGGATCCATAAGGACGTGGATTCAATCCCTGACCTCCCTCAGTGGGTTAAGGATCCGACGTTGCCATGAGCTCTGGTGTAGGTCACAGATGTGGCTTGGATCCTGTGTTACTATGGTTGTGGCATAGGCCAGGATCTGTAGCTCCAATATGACCCCTAGCTTGGGAACTTCCATATGCCACAGATGAGGCCATAAAAAGCAAAAAAAAAAAAAAAAAAAAAAAATTAAAATATGTTACATCCAAAGAAAAAATTATATATATACACAACAGGATATTACTCAGCCATAAAAAGGAGAAAATTTCACCATTTTGAGACAACACAGATGGTCCTTGAGTGTATTCACCATTTGAGACAACACAGATGGTCCTTGAGTGTATTATGTTAAGCGAAATAAGTCAGACAGTAAAAGATGAGTACTATATAATATATTAAAAAAAAAAAAAAGCTCGCAGACAGAGAACAGACTGGTGGTTCCCAGAGCATGGTTTAAGAAGTGAGAAAAATAGGTAAAAGTGGTCAAAAGGTACAAACTTCCAGTTACAGAATAAGTAAGTCCTAGAGATGTAAGGTATAGCATGGTGACTGTAACTAATACCATATTGTATTTTTGAAAGTTGATAAGAGAATATATCTTAAAAGTTCTCCTCACAAGAAAAAAATATTTAAGGAGTTCTCCTTTGGTGCAGCAGGTTAAGGATTTGGCATTGTCACTGCAGCAGCTTGGGTCACTGCTGATTTGATATCCCTGGCCCAGGAAATTTCACATGCTGCATGGCATGGCAAAAAAAAAAAAAAAAAAAAACCTGTGATAACCTATAGGGGAAAAAAATCTGAAAAGGAATGGATATGTGTGTAGATATATTACTGAATCACTTTGTTGTATGGCAGAAATTATCACATCATTGTAAATCAACCATAATTCAATAAAACAAAAAAATGAAAAAATAATAAACTATGAACGACACTTTAATAGTGAGCAAGTCAATATGTATCTAATTAAAATTTTACAAAGAAGGAAGAAAAATTATAGGACACAGGCAATATTTTTAAAAAATCATTACTAAAAAATGATGAAAGCCACCAATCCACAGATTAAGTAATCCACTGACTTCCATACAGAAAAAAAAAAGGAAACTATACCTACTTACATTGTATTAAAATTACAGAACATAAAAAACAAATGAGAAAGAGTGAAGAGAGGCCAGGGAGAAAAGACCCTCAACGGAGCTCAAACTGGACTGCCAGCTAAGTCTCAAAAAACAAATAAATGAATTAATTAAATAAACATTAAAAAAACAAGAAGTCATAAAATAGTGCAATGGCATCTTCATTGTTGAGTGAAAATAATTATCAATCTATTATACCCAGCAAAAATATCTTTAAATAACAAGGACACAAAGTCAAAATATTTCCTGACTAATTAATAAATTCACCTCCATGAAACCTTCACTAAGAAATTTCTATAAGGATTTGTTTAGGCAGGTAGACATTCATATAAAAAGGAAGGTTTAAGAAGTAAAAAGAAATAGAATAGGGAAAGAATCCCACTAATTCATAATAATAAGGCTTTAATTCTCCAGGAAAACATTCAAATTCTGAACTTATATGCATAACATGTGTCTCAAAACACATAAAGCAAAATTTGACAGTATTACAAAGAGAAACAGAAAAATCTACAGTCATGAGGGGAGATTTTAACATACCCTTCTCTGTAACTGATAGATCAAATAATGGTAGATTTCCAAAATGGCCACAAATTCCTCCAGCCACAGTATACATGGCCTTTTGCAATATAACTTTATGATTTTTCCCATTAAAATATAGAGTTTATTAATCCATCACTTGAATAAGAATTTGGGCGTGTAATTTGCTTTTGGCCAAGGACTCATTATCAAACACGACACAAACATTTACACACTGGGGCTTGCTCTCTTGCTGGTTTTGAGAATCCTACAACCACCACCAAATGAGAGAGCCTGAATTAATCCACTACATGAAGAATACCTCTGGGGCTCAGTTGTCACTATCACACCTACAACTATGCAATAAACAGATATATGGCCATCGTGAACCCCCTTGTGAAGCAGCTGAATACAAATGTATGAATAAATCCCTCTGACACCTCTTTGAGCGGAGATGGGCCATACTTAACTGAACACAGCCCAATTTATTGACCTAAAAAAATTATGAGCAAATAATTACTATTTTAAATCAGTAAGTTTTGGAGTAGTTCATTTTGCAGTGAAAGCTGACAGTTTCCATTTATAGAAAGTTCAAATAAAGCTAAAATTAAATAATATTTGCTTATAGATACATAACACAAAGTTGATTTTAAAAAACTGTTTTGAAAAGCAAGAAAATGATTAACACAATAGTCAAAATATTGGCCAGGATGGGGATAGAATTGGGAAAGGCCATACAGAGAACTTCTAAAGTGTTTGTGATATTTTATTTTTGATTTGGGCAGTGGGTAGACGTTATTTGCTTTTTGTTTTTGTCTTTTTGTCCTTTTATGGCCACACCCACAACATTTGGAAAGGTTCCCAGGCTAGGGGTCTAATTTGAGCTATAGCCACCAGCCTATGCCACAGACACAACAACGGGGGATTCGAGCCACATCTGCGACCTACGCCACAGCTCACAGCAATGCCGGATCCTCAACCTACCGAGCAAGGCCAGGGATCCAACCTGCAACCTCATGGTTCCTAGTCAGATCGGTTTCCACTGTGCCACGATGGGAACTCCATTATTTGGATTTTTATGATTATTCTTTTAAAAGTACATATATGTTCATACATCCTTATAGAAATATATTTCACATTTTTAAAAGGAAAAATAAAGTAAAAGAACAAATAGCAAAATCAATACCGTGTATTGAGGAGAAGCCATAGGGAAAAAACAATGAGGAAAAAAGGCCTTTCCCAAAGGCTGGAAATGATGTTCAATCTACCAGTAAGGAAACAGAGCCAAAGATATCTGACCAAGCAGAAAAAGCTGATGTCTGGAAGTAAATAAAAAGAATAACTCTTGTCTCTGAAACACTTGTGAATAGTCCCCAGTTGGAGAATTACAGGCTTCTTGGAAAGTAATGCAGACCAGTTAAACAACTTCAAAAACATCTGATATTGCCTAAATCTTCTTGGCAGGTAAAAGCCAGAATATTCCAGGAGATCAAATCATGAGCACCAGGAAGGCTAAGATGGAAAATGTCAGGAAGTTAAAATGGAAAGACTCCCCTTGTATTAATCTGCTGTATTACAAGCTGGAAACTAGAATAACTTATTACCAGTTGGAACTTTGAGTTCAAATCTCAGCTGGGGACGCTGTTCTATCTGGAGATTTATTTTTGCTGAAGCTTACATGAGCCCAGGGACCTAAAACAATGGCAGAAAGAACATGGGGTTTTTGCCTTTAACCCCTAACTTCACAACTTCTCGTTGGACTTGTGGTGAGAAAAGCCCAGTCCACAGCACACACACCAGCAAGAAGAGAAGTTTGCAGAGACAACTCTCAACCCAAGCCTGGGAGAGCTACTCTCTGGATCAGGTTACCACACCAGCAGGGCACTGAAAGAGTCATAGGATGCAAATAAGAAGCCAAGTCAAAAGAGATGGTTGCGGTTTCTCTGTCACCTCTATGAGAGGAATAAAGGGAGTTCAGCCTGTGGGAGACTGTGTGATTGAGAATACTGATCAAACTCTGATAGTATCTACAAAGAGAGAATAAAGATGTCATTCAAAGGTGGATTTCATAACACTGGGAACCTAGTGGGTAGAGTGGCCATTCATTCCCATTTCTCAGGACAGTTAGATTTATACCATTGTCTGGACATAATTATTAAAAGCATTTCATCTTGCTCAGAAAATTGTCTCTGTTTTGGCAGTAAATTATACAGTCATCCTACATATAAGGAAAATCTTGTGAAGAGAGTTCAGAGCATTGAGGCAGGAAACAAGCCCCAGTTTGTTTTCAGTTTCTGTCTTCACCTATTTTTGACAAGCACCTGTCCCAGGAAATGACACCCTATCCACAGGTTCTTCTCATCTCCTTCCTTTCTCCAGCAGTAAAATCACACCACTACTATCTGCATTCAAATGAAGGGGAATCTCTAAATATTTTTAGTAGAGTGACTGGATCATAGGAATTATAGGAAACCCCACGTAGGATTCAAATTGGGCGACCAATAGAAAGATGGGACAGTAGTGTAAAATAAAATCTGAAAACTCCTGTTTTGCCTATGTCTTGGCTTTCACTATAGTTTTGAAAAAAAAACCTAAATACCTGCTTCAGTGCTTCAATACCAAAAGATGCTATTTCCAATAGCGTTAGACATTCTCATTTTCCTCAGTGGGGTGTATTAAACGATGTCTTCAATTCAGTGACTTCCGTTTCATTTGCTCATGTTTACTTTCATTTCTCCACATGTGCTGGGATGTTTCCAACAACTAGATTCTTCACTTACAAAATGTATATACTTAATATATACTTAACCCTGAATATGATTAACATGTTCATTATCATCGTCCAGAACTGAAAAGATCTAAAATGCATTAAAGTAATTTTCTAAATCCCAGCTTCCCTTCCTTAATTTCTATTCTTATGTGATTTTAGCACGAGGCTTCTAAAAGCTCCTGTTTGTATTTTTTTTAAAAAAGGTGAGAAGTCTACCATCTGTCTTCACGATGATCAAATTTTCCCCTAAAATAAATATAGTACAGAACTCTCATTTTTTAATTCAAAATTGTAGTTTTATTAAGGTGGTTGACATTTTATAATTCAATCAGAGGCCCATATATTTGAAAGAGATGTTCTAGAAGGGAGACAAATTTCAGGCTATGAGCTGAACATGAGCTGTGGAGTCACACAAAAACATTTATGGAGTGAACACAATGAGCCGTAATAAATTATGAGCCTGGTTGTATCACTGTCAAAAGGAAGCAAAGCCAAAGATACTAGAATGTCCCTGTCATTCCCTGCTACTCATGTCTCATCTCTAAAGAATTTCAGGTCAATAACCCAATGCTCAAGGGGCAGCAGCAGATGTCAAAACATCAATTTATTGATTGTTCAATGTTTTTAGACTCAAAACTAAGCTTGAGACCCAAGATACCTTACTTTCTACTCCCGCCGTTATTTTTAGTATAAACTTTGAATTCGACATGTATTAGTTACCTTCAGAGAAAGAGAGATGGTCCAGTTATAAGAAGGGCCTTGAGTGCATTCAATGAACAAGAGAGAAGAGAATGAAAAATTTTCACCAATGGCCATTATTTTCCTAGGAAAGAAACAGGAAAGGATATATAGATACAGATAGAGATGTAAATATATAGAGTTATAGGTATCTATAAAAGAAATTATGAATGAGTCCTGGGTTTTAATGGCCTTTAACACAACTATGTAATAGAATGTGGCCCTGATCAGTTGACTTATCAATTCCTCATCCATTTTGAAGCGAGATAAGACTGGTTCCTTCCCCTGACACTATGCTGGTGTTAGTGATACAAAGATTAGCACTACAACCTTCATAAACAGCTCACACCACTGGAGAAAATGGGAAATGAATCAACTCTCAGGCTCCTTCAAAGGCTAGATTTATATTATTTTACTAAATATGCATTAAACTAATCAAATTTTAAATTTTTGAACCATGTAATTATAGGCTCTATAAGACAACATCAGAAATTCACTAAAATTAAGTACCTTATTTAACTAAATTGATTTTAATATTTTCAGAGTCCATCAAATCTCAACACACAGATAGATGTGGGCTTCTGATCACTGAAAAACAACATATAAAGGAATCATGGCTTAAAAAATGTGAAAACTAATGAGACTTTCATTAATTATTCAATAAATACCAAGGCACAAGGGATGCAGTAGCGAACAAGAAAGCCAAGGATCCTCTCTCAAGGAATTTATTTTTATAGCACACACACAGAAAGTATGTATAAGTCACAAAATTATTGTTTGGAAATAATTATGGATCTATTATAAGTTTCCTAGAATTGAATAAATTTTTTCATACGTTAAAAAGCATAAAGAAGAAAGACAGCCTTAAAAATCAGGTAAGAAATTCAAAAGTGATAATAAAATGAACACAAGACTATTCTCTTCATTAGCATGAATACGTGGCCTTCATCTGCTCAAATACAGATGCCATTCATCAACCATCACACCCTCCACCAGAGCCCAGATGTAATCTCAGAATCTTTCTCATAGTCCTCTAGGCTACCATTACCAATCAACTATGGCAGTCACTCAGGGTGAAATCATTATCCTCACTGACACACAGCATCTATCACAAGTGTCTAGTGGATACCTACCATGTACTTCTAATTGCTGCCGGCTGTTCAAAGGGAAAAAGAGGACTAGGAGATAGAGACAAACTAGAAGTGTTGCTTACATAAACAATTACTGAACAAGACTTTCATTGGTGTGGCAAGAACACAAGAGGAAAAGACAATGTTCTTTTCTCAGTCTGAACACTTACTACCTGTAAAATCTCAGGCTTGTTTCTTAACCATCTGTGCCTCAACTTCCCCACCAATAAAATGAGAAAAATAATGTCAATTCTGTCTGTATCTCAGAGTTAATCATAAAGATAAAATGAGGATACTATATATGAAATCACTTCAAAATTTAAAGTGTAATTGATTTACAATGTTGTGCCAGTTTCTGCTATACAGCAATGTGATTCAGTCATATCTATATATCTATCTATATATATATATACACACTCTTTTTTATATTATTTATCCTCATGGTCTATTCCAGGAGATTGGATATAGTTTCCTCTGTTACACAGTAGGACCTTGTTTATCCATTCTAAAAGTAATAACTTACATCTACTAACCCCCAAATTTCCAGTCCATCCCACTTCCTCCCCTCTCCCCCTTGGCAATCAAAAATCTGTTCTCTATGTCTGTGAGTCTGTTTCTGTTTTGTAGATAGGTTCACTTGTGCCATATTTTAGATTCACATATAAGTGATATCATATGGTGTTTTTCTTTCTCTTTTTCACTTCACTTAGTATGAGAATCTCTAGTTGCATCCATGTTGCTGCAAATGACATTATTTCATTCTTTTTATGGCTGAGCAGTATTCCATTGTGTATACATACTACATTGTCTTAATCCATTCATCTGTCAATGGGCATTTAGGTTGTACCCATGTCTTAGCTATTATGAATAGTGCTGCTATTAATTACAGAGATGAATGTATCTTTTTATAGTTCTGTCTGGATATATGCACAGGAGTAGGATTGCTGGATCATACGGTAATTCTATTTTTAGTTTTCTGAGAAACATTTATACTGTTTTCCATAATGGTTCTACCAACTTACATTCCCACCAACAGTATAGGAGCATTCCCTTTTCTCTATATCCTCTCCAGCATTTGTTATCTGTAGACTTATTAATGATGGCCATTCTGACCAATGTGAGCTGGTACCTCATAGTAGTTTTGATTTGCATTTCTCTAATAATTAGTGATGGTAAGAATCTTCCTACTGGCCATATGCATGCCTCCTTTGAAGAAATGTCTATTCATGTTTTGTTCCCATTTTTCAATTAGGTTGTTCAATTTGTGTTGTTGAGCTGTATGAGTTATTTGTATATTTTAAAGCTTAAGCCCTTGTCAGTTGCATGGTTTGCAAATATTTTCTCATTCTGAGGTTGTCTTTTCTTCTTGAAAAATCTTGTAAATTTGATTAGGTCCTTTTTCATTGTTTTTATTTCTATTGCCTGGGAGACTGACCTAATAAAACATCTGTATGATTTATATCAAAGAATGTTTTGTCTATGTTCTCTTCTAGGAGTTTTAGGATATCATGTCTTATGTTTAAGTCTTTAAGTCATTTCGAGTTTATTTTTGTGCAGGATGTGAGGGTGTGTTCTCACTTCCTTGATTTACATGCAGCTGTCCAACTTTCCAGCACCACTCGATGAAGAGAGTATTTTTATCCCATTTTATATTCTTGCTTTTGTCAAAGATTAATTGACAGAAGGTGTCTGGATTTATTTCTGGGATCTCTATTCTGTTCCATTGATCTGTATGTCTGTTTCTGTACTGACACCACACTGTTCTCATTACTGTGGTTTTATAGTACTGTCTTAAGTCTGGGAGAGTTATCCTCCTGCTTTGTTTTCCCCCCTCAGGACTTATTTTTGAAAAATATTAAAAAGGCACAGAGAATTACTATATTGCATATATACCAATGGAATACAATCCAACCAAAAAAGAATGAAATATTGCTATTTGCAGCAACACAAATGGACCTGGTTGGTGTTACGCTTAGTGAAATAGGTCAGAGAAACTAATACTCTATTTTATCACTTCCAAGTGAGATCTAAAAAATGAATGAGTAGAATAACCCAGAAACAGACTCTTAGATATGGAGAACAAACTAGTGGTTACCTATGCAGAGAGAGAGTGTGGAGGGGCAAGATAGAGACAGGGTATTAAGAGGTACAAACTACTATGTATAAAATAAATAAGCTACAATGATTATCCAGTGCTAGGAATATGGCCAATACTTACTTTGTAATAATTCTAAGTAGAGTTTAATCTATAAAAATTTTGAATTGGTATATTGTACACCTGAAACTAACATAATATTGTAAATCAACTATACCCCCACTAAAAAGTGAAAAAAGTAAATAAGTGAAAGAATAAAGAAGATGCGGGCAAGAATTTGAGGAAATGCTCTCATAATCTACCAAAAAGAATATATATACTGGGACAAAGCCTGCAGAAAACAATTTGTCATTTGACATTAAAGTTTTTATTGTGTTTAATATCCTCTTCTATGACTTCTCACAACACTGATTATCATAGAATAGCTGAAATACTCATCAGTAGGAGATTTGATGTACATAAGTTATGATTTTTCCTACCAATGTATGCTCTGGAACTTGTGCAGAAAAAAATACAGATCTATGCTTATTAGTCCATGTACTTCAGTATCCATAATACATCATGACTTTACCGTATTGTTATATTTCCACATTTTTATTTTTATTTTTTTTAATGAGAGTTGCAACATTTATTTCAGGTTCTCTCTTGTTTTTTGTGGGGTTTTTTTTGTCTCTTTTTGCCACACAGGCAGTTTGTGGGAATTCCTTGGCCAGGGATTGAACCTGCGCCGCACAGCAGCAACCAGAGCCACAGCGGTGAGAACGCAGGAGCCTCAACCTGCTAGGCCATCAGAGAACTCCCTCCACCTTTTTAAAAGAAAAAAAAAAGCTTGAGTGTGTGTGTATGCATACATGAGCATGCACAAAAAAAAAAATCTCAAAATAAAAACATCAAATTTAAATCATGATTACTTCTCTATGGTAGAAGCTTCCTCTTTATATTTTTATATCACATGAATTTTGCACTGCACATATTTCATTTTATAATCAGAAAAATCCATAGAACTCTGATATATATAACAAAAAAGTATATGGTTCAGATTGCTACATGAAAAATAATGTTAATTTTTAATGATGTAATTTAATGTACACTTCTATGATTTTAAAATGTATTATATCTTTTCACGAAATAGCAAACGAGAGGGGTAGAAGACATGACACTTTCTTTGTTTTCTTCTAAACATAATGACTTTCATACATGTGGCTTTAAAAATGGGCCTAAAAAAAAAACTGGCTTCAAATTCAACTTTTACATTTACTGCTTTACACCCTTGGCAAATCACTATCTCTTTCAGATTCCTTTGCACTCTTGAAAAAGCATCTTTCATTTTCATTATTTAAATGGAACTAATTTTCTGAAGTTTTTACCTTAAATTCTTGTTAGAAAAAGGTTCATTTTGATGTCTAAATGCATTTCAAGTATCAGAAAACCTTTAAATAATTATCTTACATACGGTTAATTTCCAAGGAATCCTTAGCTCTTGTGACAAAATTAGCTTCTGACATACATCATTCTCATCACTTGGATTTTCCTGTGCAGTAATAGACTGCCTCACTGGAGACTGAAGACATTATTTAACGCTTCAAAAAGAAAAGCAGTAATAGAAAAGAAAAGCCTGTAATGTCTTCCAGTATCCCAGTTTTAAACACTGATCTGAATTGCCGTCTTCAGCCCCTGACACATGTCCAACTTTGGCCTAATAAACATCCCAAAATATCCAAAACCAAATTTATAGTCTTTCCTTCCAAAACCCTGTGGCAACCCTAATGCTCTCCATTTCAGTAAGTGATCCCTCTATTTACCCTGGTGCTCAGGCCAGTTATATTTTCTCTTGCACTTCATGTTTGACTTCTCTTGCTCTTGCACTTCAAGTCCAATCCATTGGCAAATTCTGATGGCTTTGCCACTAAAAGACAACCACGGTGGATGTACAGACTTGGATATGTAGACCACCCACCATGACAGCCCACCCTCCCAGTCCAAGCCACCATGATCTCTCATCCAAATTATTTCAACAGCTTCCTGCTTGCATTCCTGTTTCTACTCTTGCCCTTCTCTTCCCTAGTCTACACCTCATTTAGATCTCCTTCCATGCAACATCTAGGGATAGCCTTCTGCCCCAATGCAAAAGTGTCCCAGGGCTGCTCACCACACTTAAAGAAAAAAGTCTATACCACAACTACAAGGCTGGACATAAGTTGGCCTCTAGACAACTCTGCAAAATCATGACCTACCATTCTTACTCTCACTCAACTCCAGCCACCCTCATCGCCAACATATTAGGTACACTTCTACCTCATGGTCTTTGCACTTGCTCTTCCTCTGCTTGGATAACAGTATGGCTCATTCTTTCACTTCCTTTAGGACTCAGCTCAAATCTCCCCTCATCAAAGAAGTACCCTCTGATCGACCTACCTACTGATACTGTAATAACATCTTCCCCCAGCATTCATCATTCTCTATCCATTACCCTGATGTAGTTTCTGCACAATGCACTGCATGATGTTTTATAGTATGTCAGTCTGAGTGTTGTTTACTGTCTGTTTCAAAGCAGTTCCCATCCCATGTGAGCTCCATGCCTGTATAAGTTTTGGTCATTACTATACAATCAGGGACTAGAGCAATGCCTGGCACAGACTGGCATTCACAAAATGTTTCTTGAATGAAATAGTGGTAAATGAATAAAGTTTTAGCAGCCATTCTGTTCCACACGTCTGTGATTTTTTTTTTAACCTATATCCGTTTGTAGATAGGATTCCATTTTTAGGCAATTTAAGTTTTTCTTGAATGCAAAATGACGGTAGTACAAATATAAAACACAATACAACACTGGCATCATTCCCAAACCAACATTTTCTTTTTAATCAAGTAGTTATGTTCTGTATCTTCTGCACACACACACGTACACAGAGAATGTACTGTATTTCAAAAATATCTCCGCATGAACAACTCATATATATAAACCAAAATTTATTACCTTAAAAATTCTATTTTATTTACACATAGTATTTCATGGAATATTCAAATTTGTAAATAGGCCTACAAAGTCATCTAATTTTTCATTAGCTCTAAGCAGTTTTACAGATCATAACTGCCCTAAAGTAAAATGTTACTATGATTTTTTCAAAGCAATTTTTTTCCAATGTCATACTACTTTTTAAATGACAGATATATGAATATACTAATAAAGTACAGTTCTGTGTGTACTTTAATATCTATGTGCTTATGAAATATATACATTGTACTATATTTTTGCAGTCTATATCAAAAAGATTAAAATATTTTATATCTAAAGAGCAATTAATAGGAATCATACTACTCTAATTATAACACTTATATACTTCTCTATAGCAGAATAAAACTGGTTAATAAAAATAAATACAATTCCATTACATGATTTAATATTTCAGTAATTGAAAATGAGAGTTAAAGTATAAATGTATACTTGTTATAACTGAATCAAGTTAAGGATATCTTAAAATATGTAACAGTAATTCGTCAGAAGGAATATTTTAAGTCAGATAACATTTAGTACCTGCTATGTGTCCAGTGTGCTACTAGACCTTTTTCATACAGTATCTTCTTTAATCACTGAAAAACCACACATAGTAGCTATTGTTCCCATTACACATACTTAAACTGAAATGTGGGGTTCATAACCAAAGTCATACAGCTTGTGAATTACGGAGCTACTGTCAAAGCCCACATCTTAAATCTATGTATGTGATCTCTAAGGTGTGTGTTCATGATAGAGCGTGAGAAATAATGTTAACTTTTATTCTATTTATGTGGATGCCTTATCTTCCATGGTTCTGTTTTATGTTATGTACACACTTTTATAAAAATGCCTGTGTTCATATACACACATGCATATACAAATATGACATATTCTCAAAATTGTTTTACAAACAGGATACATATAACAAAGTAATAAGGAGCTCTTTTTTATAATTTGATAACTCACACTCTAAATGAAAAAGAGTATCTATTAACAAATTCAGTTTAAATTTATTTGAAATTCAGAAACACAAGCTGCCATTAAAATTCATATTGCCTGTAAGATTAAAAAGAAAATAAAAATAGTAAAACCTTGGGCTGAGAATTAACTTTAAAGTAGTCTTGAGTTGATAGCCCTGATGAATAAGCAAAAGCAAACAAAAATCTTTCCTGTACCTATGTATCTTTAACTCAGGCCTTAAAGTAGTCCTCTCGATAAAGTTTCAGAAAACATGAGTTCGCAGTTGAAACCAAAATACACAAGGCAACAGAGCACCATGCAGAAGGCAACAGAATCAGTAATGAACAGAATCAGACTGCAAAATATTCAGGCACTGGAATGATAAGCACAGAATACCAAACAGCTATCCGTATTACGGTTTAAAGAAATAAAAAAGGATACTGATAATATGACTAAGGCATGAGAGATTTTAAAATAACTAAATAAATTTGAAAAAGCACTTCTAATAATAATAATTGAAATCAAAAGTCAAATTTATTTATTTATTTATTTATTTATTTTTGTCTTTTTGCCTTATCTAGGGCCGCACCCACGGAATGTGGAGGTTCCCGGGCTAGGGGTCTAATCAGAGCTGTAGCCACCAGCCTACGCCACAGCCACAGCAACGCTGGATCCGAGCCGCTTCTGCAACCTACACCACAGCTCAGGGCAACGCCGGATCCTTAACCCACTGAGCAAGGCCAGGGATCGAACCCGCAACCTCGTGGTTCCTAGTCGGATTCGTTAACCACTGAGCCATGACGGGAACTCCAAAAAGTCAAATTCAATAATAAATCTGAAAAAAGACATTAACTGGACGATAAATCAGAAGAAAATACTCAAAACTTAACAAAGCAGACGATTAAGGGTGAAAGAAAAGGCAAGGGACACAGAGGATACAATGGAGAAACCCAGTGTAAGGGAAGATATAAGAACTGGGGATAGGCAAGGAGATGCCCTATAGTCTCACAAAAAGAAATCTGAGAGTTTTCCTAAGTACAGCAGTACTCCTTATAATTACAGAGCACTGCCTATAAAAAGTTAGGGAACAGAAAGCGAATTTTCTAAATTAGCAATAATAAAGACAACTTCTGATTGACCATGCTTAGAGGAAAGACTAAATTATCCTTCTATTTTTCCATGAGGAATTAAATTACATAGCTGCTATGAAAAAAAAAGACTTTCAAAAAATATTCAGACAAATATGTAGGACAAAATTGTTATACATATGTGTCAGGTAGTTAATAATAACAGGTAAAGTTATTTTTTTCAAGTTTTGTGATCAGGTAGGCTTTTTCAGCTTTAAATAATTTGGAATATGCTGTGATTTCTCATTCTAAATAAATGGGCTTTTTTACACATAATTCTATATTTATAATGTTATATATATACTTTTTAAGTAGGCTCTCAAAATTATAAACTTTGGGCTCCACAAAACCTAAATTCACCAAGTGCTCAACTTATAGTTATTTTTCACAGAATAATTCATTATAAAGCTAAATATATATTTTGTACGATACAGCTACAGACATTTCCAATAAATGTGCCACCAGAAGTGTTACCTATAAAGAATTTATATAGCTACTTTACTTGGGGGGGGGGCGCACCTGTGGCATATGGAGGTTTCCAGGCTAGGGGTCTAATTAGACCTGTTGCTGCCGGCCTACGCCAGAGCTACAGCAATGCCAGATCCGGGCCACATCTGCAACCTACACCACAGCTCACGGCAACGCTGGATCGTTAACCCACTGAGCGATGCCAGGAATCGAACCCGTAACCTCTTGGTTCCTAGCTGGATTCGTTTCTGCTGCGCCACGATGGGAACTCCTACATAGCTAATTTATAATTGGACATAATTTTGAGATGAATTTGCAAGTGTTAAATCTGCTATTTATTTTTAAATGCTTAAAGGAATTAAAAGAGTTAAGAAATACCTATGTACCCTTATTCTGCAAAGAACCCCCTCTTAATAGCATAACAGACATCAAATTAGCTCCATTTTTTTCTACTTGTATGACACAAAGGCAACTAGCCATAAAACTTTGTATATAGACAGATTCAGTCTTAACCAAAGGGGGCAAAATGAAGATGAAGATATCAAATGCTCTAAAGATAGGTATATGACAGAGAAAATATAAAGCCAAATCCATATTTTGTGGATCCCGTAATGTCTTTGTTTAATTTCAGGTTGGCTTCTCTTCTCTACCCAAAAGTTTTCTGGGTCGGACTTCCCTCCACTTTCAACTAATACATGTTCAGGGCATACAAACCAATTTCAAGACCTAAGGGAAAAATCTTTAATAAAAAAATCTCTAATAATAAAGTATTTAATACAGTTCAGTGCAAAATACAGATTATTCTGAACTCAGTGTAATCATCTACATCCCCACGGAGAGAGTAAAGGAGAATGGCTCAGTTGTGTGTGTGTGTGTGCGTGTGTGTGTGTGTGTGTGCATGTGTGTGTGTGTATGTGTATGATTTCAAAAGTCAAAATATTCCTTAATGTAGACATAAACTGGATAATATGAAATTCTAAATACACCAAAATAGAAGATGTATGCAGATTAAATAGATTCATGAGTCATTTATAAAAAATGCGTATCTGCTAGCATTTATCAAGCAGTCCAAGAACTCTAATTCCCAATAAAATTTAACATAATAACATTTGTTAACAGCAAATATTAAAATTTGTTGAAATAAATACAGCAGGACCAAAAACGTAATAGTGTGTAATCATTACTTTCTCGAGCGCATTTACTCATTCTAATATTACTGAGTGCCTACTTTCTACCAAGGCCAGGTTAAAAGATTGATACTGTGTAGAAAGCTCTGAACCATAATTTTGAAAATTAAAGAGAGAGATACTTTCCATTTCAGTAACATGAGAAAGTAGACATTATAAATGTTGTCAAACAAAAATTAATTAGGTATTCTAATAGCATCAAGTATGTGATCTTGAGAGCCAAATACTAAAGAATTCTGGATTGGTTTATTTGTCCAGCTGAAGTTTATTGAGATTTTGCCCATAGCCTTTGGTACTCACTGTTTTCATAAGGCCAAAGGTATCTAACTGCAAGCACCTGTGACTCTTCACCTGAGGGCATTTTAAGGGTCAGCTAGGATGGCCTGAAGTGCTAGGGAGTCAATGTCCGTAGCCTTGACCACAGCTGAGAGTTAGAAAAGAGTCCCTCAGCCCCCTTACTCCTTGGGACCATTCTGCAGGGTTCCATACGTACACCATCTCCCAGAAATCTCCAGAAAGATTAGGTGCCAGCTGCCCATGAAAGTCACTGCTTATAAATGCATTCTGAATTTTTCTTCATTTTTCCCTACCAAAATGGACTTCCTATATACGGTTCAAGAACTTCCCTCCAACTCTTTCTCAGGGGAGGGTCTCTAGGACAGACTCTTCACAGAGTCAGTGACTAGTCATTTGAAAAGGCCAGTAGCATCTTTGAGAAATTTCATTCTAGATGTCTTCGGTAATTTGGGGGCAATGTAGGGGTGCTACACGGGCTTGGATTCTGTATAAAACCCTTCTACACTGATGGTGGAAATATACATTGGTATAACCACTACGGAAAACAGTATGGAGGTTCCTCAAAAAAACTAAAAATAGAATCACCATATGACCTAGCAATCTCGCTCCTGGGTACCTATCTGGAGAAAACCATAATTCAAAATGATGCATGCACCCCAGTGTTCACCGAAACACTAGTTATAACAGCCAAGACCTGAAGCGGCCTAAATGTCCAACAACAGGAGGCCGGATAAAGAAGATGCGGTACATATATGCAATGGAATACTACTCAGCCATATAAAAAATGCAATAATGCCATTTGCAGCGGCATAGATGAACCCAGAGATTAGCATACTAAGTGAAGTCAGAGAAAGCAACACCGTATAATATCACTTATACATGGAATCTTTAAAAAATGATACAAACGAGCTTATTTATAAAACAGAAATAGAGTCACAGACTTCAAAAACAAACCTACAGTTACCAGAAAGGACAGGTGAGTGGGGGATGAGCTGGGGGTTTAGGACTGGCATATGCACACTACTGCATATGGAATGAATGGTCAACAGGGTTCTGCTGTATATCACAGGGACTGCTCAATATTCTGTAATAACCTACATGGGAAAAGAATCTGAAAAAAGATAGATATGTGTATACGTACAGCTGAATCACTCCGTTGTATAGCAGAAATTATCACAAATTGTAAATCAGCTAATAATTCAATAAAACTTTTAAAAAAGGGAACTCATTATACAATGTACACATGAACCGATTTTATAAACTGCTGTGGTCTAGAGACCCTGTCCTCAAAGTTCCAACAGACTCGTGACTCCCCTATACCAATCAATCAAACATTGAGTATTTGCAGAACACGAAGTCTTCAGATCACACTGTGTTGGTCACTCTGAGAATTACTTGCATATCAGATAAGACAGCAATTCATTTCCTTAAATTCCTCTCTAATTCCTTTAAGGTTGTGATTCCTTTTTCTGACATTATACATTGCAAATTCATGGCAGGATTAACTCAAAAGCTTGACAGCAATATATACCATCTGGTTAAAAGCCTGATTATTTTCCTGTGGGTTGTTACTGCTACCTGCACAACAGAAAGGTTCAAAGATATCATACTGCTCTTAGTTACACATGTGAACCAGCAAGATGAATGTAACTGATATAACTAGATTGATTCCAGACTGTGAGTTCCCCAATACATGGTAATTTCTCCCAAGTCAATTACTAGGTCTTATTCATTTGTGTCTCTTAAATATAAATATTTTGTTGAATCTATTAGAGAACAATATAAGGCTAAAATGTTAAAATAAGGAGTATAAAACAAATCCCTATGAAACATGGATAGGAAATACATTCTATATTCCAGTCCTGATTACAGGAAACTCACCATTTTCATCTTGTCACAACATCATGGTATAATGGAGATAGGATGCCAAAATAAATAAGAATAACTTTAAAAACAACACACAAAATTTCTATTTAAAATTTTATAGCCACTCTATGTCCCTTAGAACCATTAACATTAATTTACGTTCAGTATTTTTTATATTTTGTCCATTTTGGAAGACAATGCATGCAGGTATACTCTAAGGAAATTACTTGCCTTTCTTTCATATATTAATATGGACTTTGTCCAGATGGCTCTATTCTGAGTAACTTAGCAGTATTATTTGAAATACATGAATCTTTTAGTCTCTTTTCCATCTGACACTCCAGTTATTCCATTCACCTTAGATTCCACTGCTTTTCAAAAAAAAAAAAATCACAATCAGTGTGTTTTGCAAAATTCAATGAATATTTCTTTAACGGGCAGGCCTCTAGACCTTCACTGCCTCTTACATCTTCTCCAGTTCAGTTCCTTTAATACTTTCTAAATGTCCAAATGGAAAATTAATAAAAATAATTCTATTTCTATTAAAAAGAGGCTTATGCAAGTATATTCATAATATCCTTTCTCCTCAAAGGGGCTTTAAAATGCCTTACTAAAAAAATAAAAAAGAAGCATAAAGTAAAATTAATATAACAGAAATGGAAATTGGAAATAAACATTGAGGGGAGTAAGGGAAGCTAATGTATGAGTGAATCAGTCATAATTTTCCTGACAACTCAAATTATAAGGGATGCCTAGTATATTACACAATGTACAAAGTCAGTGAAGAGGAAAAAAATTCTTCAAAGCATAAATACAGTGATTCGTCCCCAAAAGTTTCCAAAGTACATTAAGGTAGAGGTAATACCTTGCCATTCCTTTAGCTCAACAAATATGAAGCATGAAATTTGTCCAAGGATTTATACTAGGCATCGTACTGAATATCAAGATGCAAAAAGTTCTAGTTCCTATATATAGACTATATATAATCCAGCTGGACAAACAAGATGTGTACTTATAAAGGTAACTGACTAAACAAGGCTGTGTATTTTTTTTTTGGTCTTTTTGTCTTTTTTAGGGCCGCACGTGTGGCATATGGAGGTTTCCAGGCTAGAGGTCCAATTGGAGTTGTTGCCACCAGCCTACACCACAGCCACAGCAACATGGGATCTGAGCTGCATCTGCGACCTACACCACAGCTCACAGCATCGCCAGATCCTTAATCCACTGAGAGAGGCCAGGGATCAAACCCGCGTCCTCATGGATGCTAGTCGGGTTTGCTAACCGCTGAGCCACAATGGGAACTCCAACAAGGCTGCGTATTTTAAATGTGAAATGAATTGTACAGACACTAAGGGTTGGAGAAATTGGGAGGAAGGAGGGACTGTTGCTCCAAGCTTAAGATAACTATAGCAAAAGCAATAAGAAAATTAGGCCTGGGATTTGGGCACTCTGAGCAGAACGTTATTGGGAATCCTGAGGGCAAAGATGAGGTCAGAATCCGTGGTATCAGGGCAAATCAAATGATGTGAACAAGTTTTGATATCTAAGAAAACTGACAAAACTTGGCTTTCAGAGATCCAAGCCAGGTAGAAAGATATAGGGGATTAAGATTCAAAAATACACCAGTTACTCAGGTTTCAGTCTTCAGGCCAGCTATCTAGAAACACATGAAGAATGGGGTTCCATCCAGAAAACCTGAAGTCATGCTTGCTTTCAAACAGACTCCTTGGAGCGAGTAGCTAAGAAACAGAGTGGATGCCTCTCAGAATGAGGCAGTGCTCTCTAGGGGCTGGTGCCTCCTCAGAAAACCAACTCTTTGAGTCACCTTTTAGGAATTAGTAACCTTCAAGTCAATTCCAGGGTGCTCAGAAAATAGCAAATAAGATAATAAGGGGTCTGGAAGTCACTGCAAGTGAGGACTTATTTAAAGGATTGATTGTGTTTGTGTTAAAGGTAAGAAGACTAAGAGGATTTAACAGTTGTCTGTAGATGTTTAAAGGGTTGACAAATACATATATATGTAAATTATTTTGTATTTGTGTGTGTATATATATATAGTATATGTAAATTATTTTGTTATATTGGTGCACTGTTTTTTAGTTTTCAAGCTTTAAGTATGTAATGCTTATCTCAGTCTCAGTTCAAATTTTCTTTAATTGAATGAATGGTCTACTTTTAAAAACAAATGAGTTTTCCATCCCAAGAGCTGGAAGTCAGTTGATCCTCTCTTGGGAATGTTGTAGATGACATACCAGCATTGAAAGTCACTTTCAGATATCCCCTGCTTTATCTTCTGGTGAGTTTCAGAGTTCCAACATGACCTCCCTTTCAACCAAGGGATATTTTGATCCTTCTTATACACACCAACTTCTCAGAATAGATCTGAAAATACTTTACACTTGGTTGGGGAAAGGATGTTTCACTGCACATCCTTTTTATCCTTCTGCCTGGAGGCCCTCCCAATCCTGAACATGAAGGTTAAAAGAGGTCAGACTACTTATACAACGTCTCAAGGTGAGGTAATGGCAGAGCTGCGATTTCAACACCCCAAAAGGCTTGTTGATTCTCTCTCCACTCTGCCTCCCCTGCAGGAGGAGGAACCCATCAGAACAGTGTACGGTAAGATAAGCGCACAGGCAGAAAGTTCAATCCTTCTTGAATGAGAACCCAGGCAGGACTCAAACCAGTCACCTTTTGAAACTAGGGGACTTCCTCACAGAATGCTCAGATATTTCATTTCCTATTTGCCTTGTCCACACACAGACAAGCAGTCATTTCCAAAACTGGATGCACAGATCCTAAGCAACACACAAGACATTCTATCAGGGTGAAAGAAGAATAACACTAAAACTGCTATTTATACTAATTTTATTTATTTACTTACTTACTTATTTATTTATTTTTGGCCACACCTGCAGTATGTGGAAGTTCCTGGATCAGGGATTAACCTTCCCTGCGTTACATCAGTGACCCGAGCTGTTGCAGTGACAACACTGGATCCTTAACCCGCTGCACCACAAGAGAATCTCCATATTAATTTTAATGCAACCTGCCTATACTATTTTTGCTTATGTTATATATGTGTGTGTGTATATTATATGAATGCATCGTTACTGATGTATATGTACACATTAATGTACACCTATCAAAGATACACGCTCAAGAAGTAATCAGCAAAGTTTAGAGACCACTGGTTTTAAAATAAGCTATATAAAAGGAGACAAATAAAATGAAAGCTATAAATGAGATGCATCTGTAATGTTCACTGCACCCCCAAGTTGCTGCAATTCAAGCTTTTTTTTTTCCTTGGCTTTACCAAACAAAAGAAAATGCATACCCCTTGTAATTAGTTCTAACTGAGCTAATTACCTCCAAAAAGTCCCAAGGAGCAAACTGCGTCAGAGATTACCCTTCAGCTCAGAACCGCACACCAAAAAAGTGGGAATCACGGGCAATGGCTCAATTTCTCTAGCAGAGACAAAGTCCTAATGTCGAGGTTGAGCCACTGGATGAAACCAAACGATCGGCTGTTTGTATTACCAGGACACCAGCAGCAGATCGGAAGTTCTTAGGACTAGCCACCTACATTGGGACCAGAGGACCGTCTTCACCTTCACCTTCTGAACTTGCTGCTTTGCCACTAAAGGAGCAAGAAACTGTTGATTTGTCAGTATTTTATCACCCATCAGAAAGCATACCAGTGTCTGCCGAAACACATGTTGACATAGATGTTCTCACAAGAATTCGTAGGAAAGGATAACCTCACTCAGCCCTGGCACCCGCTGCATTTTGTTGGAAGAATTCTAATCCGAGGAACCGCTAAGGGGCTCCAGTTCTTCCAAACGATGCTGCTTCCAAGTGGGGAGGGCGGAAGTCACTTGGAGTCACCGCAACCTCTGACACTGAACCCAGTCTGACCCACACTTCACACGCCCTGCTTCAGACTATTTAAAATGGCTTCCCAGAAGACAGTTTTGGGTTTCTTGGCACCAGAAACTAAAAGAACCTCTTCCTCATGTGAAGTAAAGCCAAGGACGAGCCAGTAAAGTAACAGGGATCAACAAAATCAAGGCTCAAATGAGATGTCAGAAAAAAATGGAAGCAACATGGGTGAGAAAGGATGCTGCATTCTATCCCTAATTAGTGAATTTTAAAGCCTCTGGCTTGTTTACAAAAAAAGCAATTATTAAAAGCATAACTAAATATTCCAGGGAGTGGGAGGGAGTATCAGAAAAGGAGGTTTTGAGGTTATGCCACCTGGTACATGCCCCAGTTACCTTCCCCAGTGAAGGTGCCACAGCTTCTGCACCTGGGCAGGGACCCAACAGTTTGCCCCACTGATGTTATTACTGGACCTTGATCCTGCCGCCTCTGGAGAATTGCTGTCTCTGCTTACCAGGCTGGATGCCCCACAGCACCTTCTTAACATCATTAGTTTCTGAATTAGTTTCTGTCTTCTGTGAGGGAGCCTGATTGGTGGAGGCTACGTCACACACCTGTGCTTCAACCACAAGGAAAAGACAAATATCTGACTTCTACTTTGAGAACAAAGACTCATCCTAAGTTGAAGAATTTCCCAAACATCAAAGCTGCTCCTGTTGCAAGAGGCCACAATTTTAATATGTATTACATTGGAAATGAGCTATCACACCCCACTACCTGGTACTGGCTGACATCTGCAGTGGAACCCAATGAGACAGTTTCCCACTTGGTCAGACCAAGCTCTTCTCAGTGGTGATGGAGAGCATGCCTGCATCTTTTTTGAAAAGAGCTTATATTGCAACTAGCATGAGACAATAGTGTGCAAACAGAGAAGCTCTTGTCCCGTGTCAGATTATTAGTCTCTAGCGGAAAACACCTGGTCAAGAGCCTAAGCTAAAGCACATGAGCAGTGTACAGCTTACCTAATTTTGAGGAAACGGATATATTCGGATAAGCAGCTATTTTGATTTAATAAAGCTGCAATTTAAACCCTCAAGTTGAAGCAAGCTTACGGTGCTACAATTTTTCCTCATTGTGTAAATAAATATTAGATTACACATACGTAATTATGAAGAAAAAGTTGTAAGCATAGTTACAGGCTGTTTGTTCAGTCTGATATCTGTTGGGTGAAGAGCTGTATTACACGTTTAAGAGAGGGTCCAATGATTTAAATTTTAGGATGACAAAATAGATATGTTTGTCCCCTTCTCAGAAATTCTCTGAAAATAGCAGAAAGTGTTAAAATCAAAACACAAACTTCATCTTTGGTGAAACCAGAAGACAGCTAAACCACAATAAATGAAAACTGAAAGCAAATGAAGAGTAGCAAAAAACAGAATAGAGGATGATGAAACGTGGGTGCCTAGAGATTTGTAACATGGATAGTGAACAATGCTCTTCACCCACAGAGAGTATCATGAGAAAGGCTTGGGACTTACAAGCGTAAAGCGTACAACACAAGGCAGATGTGAAAAAAATGTGATGAAAATTCAGAAAATGGATTAAGATTGTAGGAGGAACAGCTGGTCTGTCTCTCTTCCCTAACACACCATAATGGAAAAAGAAGCACCAGAAAAAGAAGGAAACATTCTTGGTAATGAAAAATACAACCGCTAAAGTAAGTAACTCAGTAGAACAGTTAGAAGATACAGCCAAGGAATCTCATAGAGGAGTGAGAGGACTAAAGGCTGGACAAAAACAGAGGAGCCAGGGAATGAGAAGATGAATTCAGGAGGTCCGGCACTCTGCTAATGGAATTTCCAGAGTGAAACAATGAGAGCTGGCATGGAATTATCACAAAAAGACTACCAGAAATTTTCACTTAACTGAATACAGAAGCCTCCAGATTGAAAGAACCCACCAGCTACATAGCTTACTGAATAAAAACACACCCACACCAAAGGCACATCATTTTGAAATGTGAAATAATGAAAGCATAAAAGCTTCCAGAGAGGAAAAATTAAGTCCCCTACAAACGACCAGAAAGAGAATGCCACTGCACAAGTAATCAACAGCATCTGAAGTCTGAGACAGTGGGACAATTCCTTCAAGTACCTGAAGGAAAATTATTTTAAATTCTAAACCCTACCCCAGATCAAATTACAAGTTAGAGGTGAAGGCAGAATAAGCACATTTTTACACACACACACAATGTCTCATAAATTTATATCCCATGTACTTTTCTCAAAAGCCACCTAATGGCTATACTAAAATGAAAAAGACACAGGATACAGGAAGCAAGAAATTCAACCAAGACACTCACTGATAAATCTCAGGATAAACCCCAGGGTGCCAACTATAAAGAAGGCTAGGGAACACTACTCAGATTGAAATAAGAAGTTGAAAACGTCCAAAAGGGGCATCTTCAAGGGAAAACCAGAATCTGGTGGATAACCTCATTCATTTCAACTATGGAAAACTGTATTGAGAAGCTATGGAAGCTTATGAAAATACTTAGTGATGGGTACAAAGTAAAGTCAAACAAATGAAGAAATGAGGCAATGACTAACTCCAGGAAAAATACATACTTGTTCAAGAAGAGAAATGAAGTTGCAGTATGTTATGGTCTCAGAAGTGGACAATTTTAGCAGTCAGAAGAATGTAAACTCTGAATTCCGATTCCCCCAAGTTGTCATATAACTATATTAGAAAGATGGGGTGTAAGGATTCGGAGGGCATATAAGAGTGGGGAGACTGGAGAACAAGTCTATGTAAGGGAGCTAAACCCTAATCTCCCTTCGTCAAAAGCTGAGAAAAAGTCTAAAATTGTTAGTCGAGAGACAGGGTAAATAACATTTAGAAATATGAAGATAAATACAGGGGAAAAAAGCTATTGAAAGACTATGAAGAAATTACCTTTGGAGAATAAATCAGGGGGAGAGATTACTATGTTTCATCAGCCTTTCAGCACTCTTTTCAGTACTTGATTCTTTTTTATTTCTTGGATTAAAATTTAAATTAAAATTTAAAATTGAAATTACTTATAGAACATATTCCCAGAGCTAGAGCTACGACAACCCTGCAACCCACTGGAAAAGCAGCTTAAAGAGCAACAGGGTGTCTCGCAAAAAGCTGGCCGCGTCAAGTCTGGACTAAATCCCCCTGGGCTCAAATTTCTCTTCCCAGCCGAGTCCCACCGCTGTCCTTGGTATCCTACTAGTATCATGTGTGGCTTGGCCTCATACAGACTTCTTCACAGACCTTGCTGCCCGCCTGGGCTCTCAAATCGAGCTATGGATTGAACCTGGTACACTGCCACATGTTTCCTCTACCACAGCCTCTACCCTGTGGTTTTCAACACCCTTGGAAGACACGGAAAGCTAAGGAAGGTGACTGTAAATCCATAAGTCAAACCTGTGCAGGAAATAAAGATAGACAGCCTAAGACTGAAAAGGGCAGAAATACTCTTCGGAGAAGTCCAACCAAAATACTCAGCAGCGTATTCTTTTGCTCAAAGCTTTTTAGGTCTATCACTAAATTTTTGTGTGCTCACTCCTCCACAATGGCTTAACTGCTCCTCCTGGATCTTCCTTATCTGATCCTGGGCTACCTAACTCGATAAATCTCAAACAGCATTAAATAACATGCAAGAAAGTCTGTTCCGATCTATGCAACAAAAAAGCAACTAGAAATGCTTGTCTCTCTTATTCAAATTAAAGTCAGAAGATCAGAGTTTTCTGTTTGTTAATAAACAACACCATGTAAACAGGAATACATTGCCCAGCAGTATTCCTCTAAGACCTGCTGGGGAGGGCAGCAGCAGAGGTGAGGGTGGACCCACAACCTGCTGCATTCTCTGGGAGTGGAAGACATCAAGCAGGCCTGACCAAAGAGCCCGGGAAAGGAAGCCCCACTCCTGGTTAGCAAAGCCCTTACACTACCTAAGTAGGGAAGCAACAGCTCTCCTCTGATAAGATCAAGGCTGAGATAAGATAATAGAATACAGTATATAATTCAACACTGGCTCCAGTCTCATCTACTGTCTCAGCCTGTGTTTATAGAGTGAGCACGAATCCCACTTCTGGTGTAAGCACAGGTCTGGAACCCAAATCTCAGGATTACATCCATATGATGTACCAAGCTGGTGGCAGCATTTATCATTGTTGGGAAAGCGCCCTTTCTCCTTCATTCTTCTTGTCCCAAGTCTCCTGCAGAGATCTCAGTCTTCCAGTTAACCTGGACTGATTGCTTTAAGCTCTGACCCATAGCTGGTTTCCCTGCAGCTCTGCTGGGGTACAACCTCACTCTGAGAAGCCTTCATGGCAACATCAGTATTAGGTCTGTTAACCTTATGTCTCACTTACTTAGTGTAATGTATTTATTCCATAAATGTTTCACCACTTCCAATGTGAGGACAGAAACGAAAACCACATTAACTGCCTTCAGTGGGTCCCCCAGTCTAGTGAGGGAGACGGACTTCAAACAATAGAGTATATGCATGTGCTAGCAGAACTAGCCCTGGGATAACTGGAGTCAGAGGAGGAGCAAAGAACCTTGTGCAGGGGGGTCATAGAAGACTTCCTGAACGACTGAAATGCTCAAAACTAAGATATTCTGAAGCATTCTGAAGAGAAGAGATGGAATGGGGAAAAGGCAAAAAAGAAAGTGAGGTTATGGCCAGTTTGAAGCTCTGAGAGTAAATTCAGTTGTCTAGAGCACGTGGCACAGTGCTGGGAGACAAAACCCTTACAGCACAAGAAGTCTATACACCATGCTAAAAATCTGGTCTTTATCCCTAAACAGATGGAGAATCAAATGGATAAGAAACTCAGAATTGCATTTTAGAAAGATGACTGTAGCATCAATGCAAAAGATAAACTTTAGTTAGTGAGGGACAGCAGAAGAGATCGAGACTATAAGCGGGGAACTGAATTGGAGGTAAAATGGGAAAAAAATAAAGAAAGCCTAAGAGGATGACAATGTGGATAGATATGACAGGGAAGCTTCAGATTTATCCACAGCAGGACTTCTGATCACTCCTCCACTGCTACTGACACTGCACATAAAACACTGACCCACTCAAGCTGGTTTTGCCTCCTTATATAGGCTGTTGATTAATCAAAATGAAACAGCACACAACTTCCTTAAGTAGGCTGATTGATTAATCAAACTGTGAGTTAGTTACAGAGACAGCACCGTGCTGGTACAAGATGGGGACCCAGATCTCCAGGATGACCCCAGAACCAAGAATCTTCAGTCTACAGAGCTCAAAAAATAGGTGTGTTTCTCCCCATCCCCTTACAAAGCAAAAAAAAAGTCCTTCAATAAAGAAAATCTGGTTTCCAGCAGCACAAGTACCATCTATGGCCTGATTATAGACCAGCCAATCAGCTTCCAAGTTTGAAATTCTCTAACCCCTTAAATTTCACCCCAACCCAGAATGAAATAGACAGATTTGAGCCCTGCTTCCGGTTTACTTACCAGTCGACCTCACGATAAAGCATGCTCTCTCCCTCTCTCTCTCTTTTTTCTCAAAAGCCGGTGCCATAGTATTGGATTCTATTCATGCCGGCAGCAGCAGCGAGCCCTTTCTACACTGGGGCAAGCCATGATTATCTCTTGACTGGATTTCCACAAAAGCCCCCCAGCTGGCCGCCCCGTCTTCCTCCTCACTTTGCCTTCAACCATTCTTACTCAGCCACCAAAATGATTCTGTGGCAACTTAGATCTGATTATATAACTCTCCTGTTCAAAATCTCCAATGACTTTCAACCATTCTGTGAACACAAACCAAAGCCCTTTTAATGGCCACACGTCCTCTGTCATCTCTCTGACCTCTTCTTACTACTTGCCTCCAAACACACCAGGCACACCCTTGACTTAAGAGATTTTTTTCCCTTGTTGGTCCCTTTTTCTAAAATGATTTCCCGCAAATATTTCTTCCTTCAGCCCCCTCAAATCTTTACTCAAATGCCATCCTGTGAGGGTCCCCTAGGCACCTTCTAGAAAATTGCAACCCACAACAGTCCCTATTCCCTTTCCCTGTTTTTGTCTGTTTGTTTTTTGCTTTTTTTAGGGCCACACCTGCGGCAAATGGAGGTTCCCAGGCTAGGGGTCGAATTGGAGCTACAGCTGCCAGCCTACGCCACAGCCACAGCAACGTGGGATCCTTAACTCACTGAGTGAGGCCAGGGATCGAACCCGCATCCTCTGGATCCTAGTCTACGACCTACACCACAGCTCACGGCAACGCTGGATCCTTAACTCACTGAGTGAGGCCAGGGATCGAACCCGCATCCTCTGGATCCTAGTCAGGTTCGTTAACCGCTGAGCCACGACGGGAACTTCCTCCCTGTTTATTTCTGTCTGTGGCTCTTATTATCCACTAATATGCTGTATAATATTTTACTTAATTCTTTTATTTCTCATCTATGTCCTACCCGTCAATCCCGGACTGTACGTTCCACATGGGTAGGACTTTTATCCAGTTTTGGTCACCGCTGCATGTCTGCAGTGCCTTGAATGGTGCCTGGTACAAATGAACAAACATCTAGGAAGTGAAATCAGTAGGATTTGTTGATTGATTAAACATAAGGATTAGGAAAAGGAGAGAGTCTAGGATGCCATGCAGGGCTTCAGCTTGTCTGGGAAGACAGGGACACCATTTAGTAAAAAAGGAACCAGAGGGAGATGTAGTTAGTTCTACTTTTGACAGACTGACTTGGAGAAACAAGTGGCACATCTGTGCCAGTCATCAATTTATTGCCTCTGAGACCCTAAACCCACCCTTTTTTTTTCTTCCTTTTTTACAGCTGCACCTGCAGCATATGGAAGTTCACGGGCTAGGGACTCAATCAGAGCTGCAGCTGCCAGCCTATGTCACAGCCACAGTAACACGGGATCCTTAACCCACTGGAAGAGGCCAGGGATGGAACCCACATCTTCACAGAGACAACGTCGTCCTTAGCCCACCGAGCCACAATAGGAACTCCTAAAACCACCCTTTCTTGCTTTGTGTTCCAGAGTCAGACCCTGTATGCATTTGCTAGCTGACTCAACGTTAGGCTTTGTCAGCAGAGTGCACTGAAGGGACAGTGCGAGGCCACAGCAGCAGAAGTGAATCGGCCTGTAGAAGACCCAGAGGCCCTCAAGTCAGAAACGGTCTCGGGCCAGCTCCAGCCCTGTGGCCAGTTTGTCCGTCACTGCTTGTTCCTCTGGCAGCCATATCCTCTCAAAAAGGGTCAGAACTTCTTCAGCCACGGAAAGGAGGATAGCTTTTCAAAATCCCTTTTTTGTTTTTGCTTTTTGGGACTGCATTCGCAGCATATGGAGGTTCCCAGGCTAGGGTCTAATCGGAGCTGTAGCTGCAAGCCTACACCACAGCCACAGCAACACCAGATCTGAACCACGTCTGAGACCTACACTGCAGCTCACGGCAACGCCAGATCCTTAACCCACTGAGCAAGGCCAGGGATCGAACCTGCAACCTCATAGTTCCTAACTGGATTCATTTCCACTGCACCGGGAATTTTGAGGGAACTTCTCAAAATTCTTATTTTCTTACTTTTTTGCTTTTTCACAGCCCTAGAAGTAGTAGCTGCTTTGTGCATTTCCTAATTTTCCGCCTTTAGAGACTTCTGTTCCCCTATTAGTTGTTAATCACCTTCCACTAGTTAACAGATTTTTATATTAAATCATCTCATTTAAAGTGCTGGTGTGCTTTCTGTCTCCTAGCTGGACCCTGACCAATAAAACAACCAAGTGGAGATGCCTCATAAGGAGCCACAGATGCAGCTTTAAAGAGAGACTTAAACGGGAGAGTCATATTTGGAAGTCTCCAAAATATTGCTGGCATTTAAACCAGAGAGTAAGAGATTAATCATGGAGAGGATAAACAGTAAAAACAAAAGGGGACTAAGAAGTGAGCCATGAATACCATCACTGGAAGGGAGGCCACGTGGAAAAGAGTAAAACTGGAAATTGATGGAAAGGGGGAATTGGGAAAGTCAAGTGGAAAATTAAGAAAAAGCCAAGAAGTGTTCAGCTTAAAGGTAAAAAAAAAAAAAAAAAATCAGGAGAAGCCAGAGGCAGAGAGCGTTTTGAAAAGAGTTTGATCGATAATGCAAATGCCACAGGAAACTCAATTAAGTTAACTGGAAATTTAAAATGAAGTTAGGAGTAATCGTCTCAAGAACAATTTTAGTACAGTGGTTTGAGAAGTCAGTTTTTAAAAAAGGAAGTTGGCGTGACTAAGGTAAACCACTCTTTTACTAAATTTGAAAGATTAGGCTGCTGGAGGGGTAGCTGCTGGCACAGTGGCTCCAAAAAGCATCAGTGTCTCAGGGCCCTCCCAGCTTCCTGTTTCCCCGTCTTCCACAGGTTGCTGTGGTTTCAACATGGCTGCTGCACCCCTGGATTTCATATCCTTGTTCCTGGAAGGAAGGGGAAAAAGACGAAAAAGAATACCAAAGACTTAAGGTTGTGTTTAGTCTAGTGGAAACTATACCACTTGGCTGTACCACCTCTACCTGTAACACTGATAAACCAAATTTTTACCTTTTTATTCCTTGCATAGTAGGATCAGGAAAGAGAAAGAGAGGTTGAAAATGGAGAGAGAGATGGCCAGCCTCAAAAGTCTGTCAGAGCCCTAAGCAAGAGAAAGGAAGAAAAGAGGAAAGAGTTTCCTTTAGCGTCGGAAGGAAACTAAAATGAGAACGTACAAAAGAAAACCATGAGGATTTGCCTCTGGGTGGCAAAGAAAACAAAGCTGAGATTGGGGGCTTCGCACTCCCAGGGCATTCATCCTCAACCTGGGAGCAACTTTCACAGAAAATCACAGAAATAAGAAGGCGATTAATTTCATCAGAGTGAAAAGCCTTGTAGAGCAGGTCTGGCAAAAGGATTTCTGATAAGGGAGTCACAGATAAGTGCAACACTGGGTTGTAAAGGACCACAGGCCCTTTCTAAAGAATGGGACTTCCTATGGGACTTTCATTCTGAATGGTGGTTCTGAATCTAGGGACTAGAGAGCCTGATGAGCTCAAAGACTAGGTATAAGTACAGTTAAGGGAGAGAAAAACCTGGAAGGGTGAGAGGCTGTGGACAGAAAGCAAATGGGGGCTTAAGATGTTAGAAGGAAGGCACCCCTGGGTGGTGAACTTTATCGAAAGATGGAAAATCTTATTGAACTCATAAAAGAACAAGAAAATACAGCTAAAAATTTTGATACTAGTTTAAAGAAAAATATTTAAATATTTGTACAGAATCCATATAATGTTATCCATTTACCTCTTTTATATACTTCCAATAATCTAAATGCTACTTGTAAAAATTTGAAATCGATTTTCAATTAGTCATTCATTTATCAAACATATTTGAGCATCTACTACATACAAGGTATTACAGCAGAACAAGACTTGAGAGGGAAGAATACTGAGGTGAATATTCAGAGACAGGGATTTCAAAATTGGCCTGCTTAGAGCAGCTGCCATCTTGAGTTGAGTTGTGGAGCGTGTCTGTTCTGTACACGTTCCCCCTGGCTGAGGTTTCCTGGCTGCTGTTTTGCGGAAGGTTCTGGTCTGAAGGGCTGGGTGCCAGGCCTCTGCATGCGACCCGCTGTGAGCAACTGAAAGGTGGACTAAGCACAGGACAAAAAGATATTCTACAGCTGGAAAAGATGGGAAAAAGTCGATTATGGATTTTTCCAGGCAGTGTCAGAAATAAGTTCTGATGCCATACCAGAGCTTTTCCCGGAGAGCTGAAGTAATGCCTACAAACACTGTGTGCCATGGTTGTGGTGATGGAGAACCAGTTAAAGGGGAAGAATTGCACTGAAAATTTTGCTTTGAGATTGGATTAAGACGGCAGAATAGAAGGACTGGAGCTCAACTTCTCTCCCGAAAAACAGCAAAACTACAACCAAATGACGAGCAACCTTCACCCAAATGGACTGTAAACTTCCAAAAAAGATACTCCGCTCCAGAAGACACAGCGGAGACCACAACAAGAGGTAGGAGGGGCGATTACGCGATAGAAGCAACCCCCTACCTCCCGGGTGGCAAGCCTCACAGACTGAAAAGTAACTGCAGCACAGAGACTCAGCTACAGGACTGAGAGTTCTGAGCCTCACCTCAAATCCCCACGCCTGGGGATCGGGCACAGGGAGAAAGAGCCCCCGGAGCATCTGGCATTGAAGGCCGGAGGGGCTTGTGTGCAGGAGCTCCACAGGACTGGGGGAAACAGAGACCCCACTCTTGAAAGGCACACACAGACTTTCATGTGCATTGGGTCCCAGGGCAAAGCAGTCTCCATGGGAATCCGGGTGGAACCTGACTGCAATTCCTGGAGGATCTCCTGGGAAAACAGGGGTGACTGTGCCTTGTTGTGGGGGAAGGGCATTGGAGGTGAAGCTCTCGGGGACATTCAGCAGCCTGCATTTCTCTGGAGGTGGCCATTTCTGGGAAAATCTGGTTCCTCCCAACAGTGCTGAGAAGCCCCAGGCCAAACAACAATTCAGGTGGGATCTCAGCCCCACCCATCAGTAAACAGGCTGCCTAAAGACCCCTCAGGCACACAGCCAGCCTCTAATCTCATCCAGAGACAAAGCCCCACCCATCAGAGGGAGAGGAATCAACCCCACTTACCAGTGAGCAGGTATCACTCCCTCCCATCGGGAAGCCTACAGCAAGCCCCCTCCATACCAACTTTAGCCACAGGGGAGGCAAACACCTGAACTAGGAGAGGCTACAACTCTATTGTCGACACAAAGGTCACCACACCAAAAACCTACAAAAATGAAAAGACAGAAAACTCTAACTCAGATAAGGGAGAAAGAGAAAAGCCCAGAAAAATAGCTCAGTGAATAGGAGATTATCAGCCTCCCAGAAAGAGACCTTAGACTGTTGATGCTGAAGATGATGCAAGGCATTAGAAATAGACTGGAGGCAAAGATTGATCATTTACAGGAAACACTGAGCAGAGAAATAAAAGCTGTAAAAATTAAACAAGAAGAGATGCAAAATACAATAACTGAAATAAAAAATTCCTTAGAAGCAGCCAACAGTAGAATACAGGAGGCAGAAGAACGAATCAGTGAGGTGGAGGACAGATTAGTGGAAATCACTAATGCAGAC
>PVHT020000175.1:20961587-20999300 GCA_004024745.2 Catagonus wagneri
TCTCTGACATAAATGATAGCAACATCTTCTCAGATCCATGTGTCAGAGTAAGGACAATAAAAAGAGAAATAAACAAATGGGACTTAATTAAACTTCAAAGTTTCTGCACAGCTAAGGAAACCCTAAACAAAACGAAAAGACAACCCACAGAATGGGAGAAAATATTTGCAAATGATTCAACTGACAAGGGATTAACCTCCAAGATTTACAAACAGCTCCTACAGCTCAACACCAAAGAAACAAACAACCCCATCAAAAAGCACACAGAGGATCTAGGCAGACGGTTCTCCAAAGAAGACATGCAGATGGCAAATAAACACATGAAAAGATGTTCAACATCACTCCTCATTAGAGAAATGCAAATCAAAACCACTATGAGCTACCACCTTACACCAGCCAGAATGGCCATCATCAAAAAGTCTACAAACAATTAAGTGCTGGCGAGGGTGTGGAGAAAAAGGAACCCTATTACACTGTTGGTGGGAATGCAAATTGGTGCAGCCACTGTGGAAAACAGTATGGAGATTCCTCAGAAAACTCAAAATAGAATTACCATTTGATCCAGCAGTCCCACTCCTGGGCATCTATCCAGAGGAAACCATGACACGAAAAGACACATGTACTTCAGTATTCATTGCAGCACTCTATGCAATAGCCAGGTCATGGAAACAACCTAAATGCCCATCGACAGAGGAGTGGATAGGGAAGATATGGTACATACACACAATGGAATGTTACTCAGCCATTAAAAGGAACAAATTACCAACATTTATAGCAACATAGATGGACTTAGAAATTATCATGCGAAGTGAAACCAGTCAGACAATTAGACAGCAACACCCAATGCTACTGCTTACATGTGGAAACTAAAAGGACACAATGAACCTCTTTGCAGAACAGACAATGACTCACAGACTTTGGAAAACCTTGGTTTTTCAAATAAGACAGTCTGGGGGGTGGGGGGATGCACTGTGGGTTTGGGATACAAAATCTGTAAAACTGACTTGTGATGATTTATGTACACCTATAATTGAAATAAAATCCATTAAGGATCAAAAGAAAATTGGCCTGCTTCTAACTAGTTGTATGGTTTGTTTATATTTCAGTTTCTTCAGGTTTATAGTATTGCAAATTGAACTGCCTTAGATTAAATAAATTGTTTCTAATCCTTATCTCGAATGGTAAATTAATTATTCTCTTCAGATGTTTGTTTTCTGTCTATTCACTACCTTATTTTTGGTCTTTTCACTGTTCATTTTTTATTTACAGATTTTATTTAACTCTTACCAATTATCCTGCTAATATTCTTTTTTAATTGAAGTACAGTTGATTTATATTATAATTGTTTCACATATACAAAATAGTAATTTCAAATTTTTTATTGATTATATGCCATGTAAAGTTATTATAAAATAATGGGGAAATTCCCATGTGCTATACAATATATCCTTGTCATTTACTTTATACGTAGTAGTTTGTACCTCTTAAACCCCTAACCTTATCTTGCCCCTCCCCCCTTACCTCTTCCCACTGTTAGCCATTAGTTTGTTCTCTACATCTGTGAGTCTGCTTCTGTTCTGTTATAGCCATTGGTTTATTTTTTAGATTCCATATATAAATGATATTATACAGCATTTGTCTTTCTCCGACTTATTTCACTAAGCATATTGGCTTTTTTGTTCTTCTTTTTCTAATTTCTTTAGATGGTAGTCTAGGTTGGTTGAGATTTTTCTTATTTCTTGAGGTAGGCTATATTGCTATAAACTTACCTCGTAAAACTGTTTTCTCTGCATCCTACAGATTTTGGAAAGCTGTGTTTTCATTTTCATTTCTCTTGAGGTATATTCTGATTTCCTCTTTGATTTCTTCATTGACCCACTGGTTTTTTAGTAGCATATTGTTTAGTCTCCATGTGTATGCGTTCTTCCCATTCTTCTTTCTATAACTGATTTCTAGTTTCCTATTATTGTGGTCAAAAAAATACCTGATACAATTTCTAGCCTCTAAAAATTTTGTGTCCTAGCATGTGATCTATTCTGGAAAATATTCCATGTGCACTTGAAAAGAATGTGTACTGTGCTATTTGGGGATGGAATGGCCTATAGATATCTATTAAGTCCAACTTTGTTTTAATGTATATTTTGTCTGACAGGAACATTGTTAAACTTGCCTTCTTGTCATTTCTATTTTCATGAAATATCTTTTCCATCTCCTCGCATTCAGATTCTGTGTGTCTTCAGCTCTGAAGTGAGTCTCTCGTAAGCAGTATATAGATAGGTCTCATTTTTAATCCAATCAGCCACTTTATATCTTTTAATTGGAGCACTTAACCATAGATATTTGAAATGATTATTGACAGGTATGTACTTATTGCCACCAATATGGGCACCAGTGTGTCATTTAAGGATTTTTTTTTTCTTTTTAGGGCCACACCTGTGACATATGGAAGTTCCTGGGATAGGGGTCAAATTGAAACTGCAGCTACTGGCCTACACCACAGCCAGAGCAATGCCAGAGCCGAGCCACATCCGCAACCTACACTGCAGCTAGAAGCAATGCCAGATCCTTAACCCACTGAGTGAGGCCAGAGATCAAACCTGCATCCTCACAGATACTATGTCAGGTTCTTAACCCACTGAGCCACAAGAGGAACTCCATTTAAGATCTTAATCAAAGAAATGGTAATGAACTTGACCAATCTCTGACAACAGTTCATGAAGTTTGCGAACTTCTCTGAAGGACCAGAAGGGAAATGTTTTAGGCTTTGTGGATCATAGGTTCTCTGAACAGCTATTCTACTCTGCCATCCTGGAATGAAAGTAGCTGTGAGCAATATACAAATGATTGAGCACAGTTATGTTCCAAAAAACTATTTGTAAAAACAGGTAGTGGGTTGGAGATGGTCCTTGGTCCATCATTTGCTAACTTGTGTTATAGAAGTAATAAAACCAGAAGGAAAAAAAGGGATAAACTTCTTAACTTGGTTACTTTAACTTAGTTAACTGATGAGACAGAAGGCTTTTAACTGATATGAAAAAACTAGCATCAAAAAGGTTGAGACTGTTTGCAATTTTTCTCTATTTCTTATGCTGACAGACTTAAAGCTGGGAAAATCTTGCATTCTGTATCTTAGCTTCATTGTCTTCCTGTCACCTGAACAACAGCTCTATTCCCTGCTACCAAAACGGCTACATCTGCTACTGTGTCTAACCAATTCTTCCCAAAATGGTTTGTACTCACCTACACTTCAAATGCACCACCTTGGGGGACAGGGAATAATAACACCTGGCACTTATTGTCCGTTACACACCCATTATTCGAACAATCCATCAGTTCAATTAAGGAGCCCATGACTACAGAGCAACTGTATATCAAGTGTACTACCACTCTGCCACAGGCCCTATTCAAATATCTGACTTTGAGAGTCCTTTTCTGCTTAGCTGGGCACTTCACCTTATTTTAAAAATAAATTACAAAAAGCATCAGCAACAGTCTTAAAGTAAATCTTCCCAGGCCCACTAGTATCACTACTTCCTAGAAAAAATTTTGAAATAACTTCTCTCTCTCTCTCTCTCAAGTTTCATTTTTAAATTACCATGAAGACCTTCGAGTGTTAGGATGATAGTCAGATCTGGGGAAAGTTGGCACATAGTTTTAGAGACTACCTCTTAAAACTCTCTTGGTCTTTCCCAATTCTTTTAGGAAGTATCAAAATGATAATTAAAATGCTAGTAATAATACTAGTTAATATTTATTGAATACTTACTCAGAACTTTTCTTGAAATATTGCATTTCATTCTCACAATAAACCTAACACGGAGCTCTATTAAAAATCTCTGTTTTGGAGTTCCTTTTGTGGCTCAGTGGTTAATGAACCCAACTAGTATCCATGAGGATGCGGGTTCGATCCCTGACCTCGCTCAGTGGGTTAAGGATCCAGCGTTAACGTGAGCTGTGGTGTAGGTCACAGATGCAGCTCAGATCCCATGTTGCTGTGGCTGTGATGTAGGCCAGCAGCTATAGATTGGATTTAACCCCTAGCCTGGGAACAACCATATGCCACAAGTGTGGCCCTAAAAAAAAAAAAAAGCCTGTTTTATAGGTAGGCAAAATGAGGAATCGGTAGAGCCAAGCTGTGGTCCTTGGGTCTCCAACTCTAAAACCCATGCTATGCGCTGCTGACTATCATCTCACACTCCAACACCTCACGCTCTCTTGGCCCACCCAACCAGGTAACCTTCACTGTTGATGGCATAATTAGAACATAATTACAAAAGCGATACTTGGCTCCTATATCAGACTTTCCAGGGTCAGATACATTGTCACATGCAACTCTACGAGGCAGGTTAAAATAGAAGCAAAAAGATACTGACAAGAAAATCATAATTTTAAAGATGAGAAAAACAAGTATTCATGCCCTCACAGGCTGAAACCAGCAGAGCTGGGGGCCTGAATCCAGGGTTTCTAACGCCAGATGAAATGTTCTTTCCAGGGACGACTCCTCCCAACACGGACTTCCTCAGGCATTCTCTTTCCCCAGGTCATTTGAAACCTTCTGTGATCAAAACAGAAATGACTTCAGAAAGCCCTGGAGAGTGAGTCTAAAGGTAGGCCTATTGACAGATGCCTCTACCAGGTTTCTCGGGCTGTGGAAACCTACACCCTATGCCACAAGGCCTACTTATATGAAAAGCTGATTCTAGTTTAGAAGCAAAAGTTAATATGCTCTCTGAATATTCTAAAAGAAATATCTGCAAGTATTTTATATACTGATTTACATATTATATATATATATATATATATATATATATATATATATATATTCATAAGATTTTTTCTGGAACCGTTAGAAAGCCACACTATGACACTAAGAAGAAGAGGCAAATCCAACCCATCTAAATTACAAAATGGTTGGCATTGCAGAACTTCAGTTAGAATTGCGCTATCTACACAGTCATCCTGTAGTGACTATCTCACAGAAGGGATGAACCTGCCACCCAATATTTGGCTTGTTTGTTGAGACTGATCATGCCATACACATGCCACACATGAGAGGGTATGAAGAGGTTCATCACCCACCAGCAAGACTTTCTGGGAGCACAGTGCATCCTCCCAAGCAAGCCCTAAATGGCTTAAGAGCACAGAGGGGCAACCATCTTAGGATTTTATGGTGGTTAAGAGGAATGGGATTGGCTGAGGGCTCTCTTTCACAGCTTGGCCTTGCATGTTCTGAACTTACAGCCAGCACTAAATGAGGAAACACCCAAACTTTCCTATTAGAAAGTTCATTGCTCAGATGTGGGATAAGGGGGGAAGGAAGAATTGTGGTGTCTGAATGCTGTCAATGGTCCAACATCAAAAGTGGAGTCAGATTCTTTAAATAAACCCCCTTCCAGATCCTCTTTGTTTCCTTCGTAAGGCAGTCAGAATTTGTCATTAAACACTGTTTTACTGCTTGCGCGCGCACACGCACGCGCGCTCTCTCTCTCTCTCTCTCTCTCCCCTCAGTTGTGAACACCATGAAACCACTGCTTTATCAGTTTTCTTCATTAACAGATACTCAGAACTGATCATAGCATCTGTGATAAAAGAGATGACCAAAAATAATCATCAAAAGCCAACAGGTAAATGGAAAGGTGCTCAGCATCACTAATTTTCATTTCAGGGAAATGCAAATCAAAGCCACAATGAGCTATCCACCCTCAATATCCTGTTATGATAGGATAATAGGACAAGGGAAAACACATGTTGGCAAGGATGTGGAGAAAAAGGAACCCTCGTGCACTGTCTGTGGAAATGTAAATTGGTACAGCCACTACGGAAAACAGTATGAAGGATCCTCTAGAAATTAAAAACAGAATTTCCATATGATCCCACAAACCCACTTCTGAGTATACATCTAAAGGAAATGAAAATAGGATACTGAAGAGATACATGTATCCCTCCGTTCACTGCAGCATTATTCATGATAACCAAGATATGGAACCAACTCAAGTATCCATTGATGGATGAATGGATAAAGAAGATATGGTATCTATATACAATAAAATATCCTTCAACCATGAGAAAGAAGGAAATCCTGTCCTTTGAAACAGGGATGTAACTTGAAGACATCATGCTAAGTAAAATAAGCCAGAGAGAGAAAGACAAATGTTACATGGTATCACTTTATATATGGAATCTTTAAAAAAATAAAAAGTCAAATTTATGGAGACAGAAAGTAGAAAAGTAGGTATCAGAAACTGGGCGGCAGGGGAGACAGGGAGAAGTTGAAAACGAGTACAAACCTTTAGCTATAAGATGAATAAGGTCTGAGATCAAATTTAAAACATGGTGCCTACAATTCAATTAATAACACTGCACTATGTGAGTGAAATTTGCTAAGAGCATAATTTAAACGCTCTCATCCAAAAAAAAGATAAATGTGATGTGTCAATGTGTTAATTAACTAGAGGGAGTCCTTTCACAATGTATATTTATATCAAATCACCATAAAGTACACTGCAAATATCTTATTTTATATGACAATTATACCTCACAACTGAAGTAAAGAAAGCAAAAAATTAAAAAAATTTTCAAACAATAATAAAATATAGTCAGATGCACTGATAGGCTTCATGTAGCTGTTCCATGTATATCTAACACCCTTAATAACTTACTATCTACTCCATGTACCATTCTACTACATTCACTGCAGTCATGCTATCGCAGATACTTAAACCCTGCAGACTAGTGAGAGTTTCCTATATCTGTTGTTTAAATTAGTAAAACATTCTTTTCAGTATGAATTTGATGGCGAAGTATACAAAATGGTTTTAATTATAATCCCATGTTCACATGTTCATAACTTGATGAAAAGAATGTCTTTGAGGCTGAAACTTTCCATTTCATGTTCTAGCTCCACCCAAATATAGTTATTTTTTCCTCCTCTGGAAAATTTGAGGAAATCTGTATGATCACTTATGAATGTGGAAAAAGATGCATTCTTTCAAATGTTTAATTAAATAAAAGGATCAACAATTACAAAATCTTTAATATAAACCTACCGTGCATATTTATAAAAACCAAAATAAAAATGTAGCAGGCCTCAGAAAAGAGATCACATTTTTAAACAGAGAAAAAAATTTTTTTTAATCTTTTAAGGGCCACACCCATAGCATATGGAGGTTCCCAAACTAGGGGTCAAATCAGAGCCATAGTCATGGGCATACATTCAATGTGCCTTTATGATATGAATATTTTATAATTTTTATTTATACGACAGGCCAAGTAATAAACTGAAGGTAGAGAATGTTTTCTGCATTTTCAATGCTTGGTACATAATAAGTACTCAAAAATACTTATCAAATAAAATGTGTGAAAGATGGCAAATACTTATTTTAGTGTTGAAAGCTAATTTAACTTTCAAAAGTGACCTCTTACCATACCCTCACAACAACTCACTTTGAAAAATTTTGAAAATTCAAAGGTCATTAAGTTGCCTATAACATTTTACCTCTAGGCAATACAATTACTTGAATGTTATGATAATCAAATTTTGGGGCATTTCTTCTACCAACTCTTTCTGGATTTCCTCCTTGCTCCAGATCGTCAAATAACCAGAAATTAACATGAGTGGCAATCCTTACCCAAGAAGCTCTGTTGTGAATGCAAAAGACAGTTGGGTGGTTTCTTACAAAACTACAGGTACTTTTACCATACAATCTAATAATCATATTCTTTGGTATGTGCCCAAAGGAACTGAAAACATGTCCACACAAACGCTTATACACAGATGTTTACAGCGCCTTTATTCATAATTGCCAAAGCAGAGAAGCAACCAAGAGGTCTTTCAGTAGGTAAATGGATAAACCGTGATACATCCAGGCAATAGACTATTACACAGCTTTAAAAGGAAATGAGCTATCAAGCTGTGAAAAAAACATGGAGGAAACTAAAAGGCTTATTACTCAGTGAAAGAAGATAATCTGAAAAAGCTCTAAACTCTATAATTCCAATTATACGACATTCTGGAAAAAGCAAACCTATGGAGGCAGTAACAAGATCAGTGGCTGCCAGAAGTGAAGGGAAGGAGAGATGAACAGGCAAAGCACAGAGATTTTTAGGGCAGTGAAACTATCTTGTGTGGCATTATAATGGTGGATACTTGTCATTCTGCACCTGTCAAAATCCATAAAGTGTACAACTCCAAGGGTGAACCTTGATGTAAAGGATGGGCTTTGGGTGATGATATGTCAGTGTGGGGTCATGAGTTACAACTAATGTACCTCTCAGATACAGGGTGTTCACAGCAGTGGAGGAAGTACACAGGATTTCTCTACACTTTCTGCTCAGTCTGGCTGTGACCCTGAAACTACTCTCTTTTAAAATGTGTGGTAAAAAGTAGGTAGATTTTAATCTTGAACTTTGGAAACAAAATCAGCAAACTTCCATATTTGTATAAAGGTTGGGGAAAGTGTTCTGGATAACTGAAAAGTTCATTTTTTCATTTTTGAAGGTGGTAGTCTGGCTGGTTTGGTATTCTGGGGATACTTGGGCATACGGGAAGCAGAGCAGGAAACTAACTTTTTGTTTCGAGGAGCATGCATCCCCATTTGCCTAAGTTTTAGAAGAACAGACAACTTCAGTTGCAAGAGTTGAGCACAGAGGTGAGGAGGGGCTAGGGATCTCTCACATTCAGATCACCTGGTTGATGCCAACCTTAGCTGAGGCAAAACCCATCAGAGCTCCACAATCATTATCCTAGGGTTTAATTTCTCTAAGAGCTTGGACACAAATGCACATTCCACTCAGTAATTAACACAAAGATAAAAAGACCTGGAGACCCACTTAAAAGAACAGAAATGCTTTTCATATCTTTCTTATACTTAAGAAGATGAATACATAGTCTTACAATATTATGTTATAATATTATAATAGCTACTGCTTTTTGGCCTCTTACCCGGCACCAGGCATTTTGCTAAGCACTCCGCATAAATTATCTCCACAACAATACTATTAAGTAGGTATTATTTCCCTTTTGTAAATGAGGTCCCAATTGTGACACAGCTAGTAAGAGTCACAGCTAAGATTTGATCTGAGTATGTGCACTCTTAACTACAGCACACAGCTCTATGGTCTTTCCTATGAAATCTAAAACACCGCTGGCACTGAACAAAGTCACTATTCAGGAGTTGGAGTATTTTCATCCAGTAGTCAGTCTGACCTAAACTGATGCGACAGTCCTTAGAATCTTTATCAGTCTTAGTGGCAGACATATGAACACATTTAACTACAAGCTGATCTCTTAGATGCCGCGGGAGACATTATGCGGTTTACAGGATATGCCAAGTAAAGCTCCTCTAAAATCTGAAACATGCAGAATTCAAAACACACTTGACTGCTGTGATTTCACAGAAGAGATTATGGACGTGTATATGCAAATGTCTACCTTTTAAAACAATTTCAGAAGTTGCTCAAACTCAGGAAGACAAATATTAAAAAAAAAAATAAGGACTGAGCAAAATCTATATTGATAGATGTAATATACCTAGGAATATACTTTTTAGAATGGAAAGAACTTTTGTCAAATGTTTGGTTTTCAATTACCTATTTCTCAGAAAACTTGAACTGCGAATTTGAAAAAAGGTTTGTGTTTTTAAATGTGCTCATTGCTTGAGCTATAATTAAGTGGGGGGAAATCTTTGCAAATATATTTGCCTACTTGTGAACTTATAAAAAAGTGAAAATTTGTCTTTTCACAAAGTTCAAATGAGACAGAACAAGTGATTATGACTTTCCTCTGGTGTGGATGTGACATGCTGATTTTGCTCAAGCCAGGAAGTGTTTTATGTTTTGAATTAACCAATAAAAAAAGAATGCTAAAAATAAACATGGAACTACAACATATTAAAACAATTATACAAGTGTGTTTGCTAGTAAACAGACTTAGATGATATTATTGCCTTTCTACACTCTTTTTCCAAAAAGCACTAACACATGAAAAGTAAAGAGTGCAATTTTGTGGCTTAAAATGACACTTCCATGTCAATTGCTTGGTGCTATTAAGCTGTCCCTCTGTATTTACCACATTCATTTGTCACATATTGATGTTGGCATTGCCACTCAGCTTCTGTGAACTCAAGTGAACTCTTCCCTTTGTTGAAGTTCTTATTATGAAAGAGTTTAAACAGATACCAGGTAGAGAGAACAGCACAAAAAAGCAGTTTTTCCATCACCTAGCTTCAGTGACTGCCAGTATTTTGCCATGCTTTCTCCCTCCCTCCTTCTCTCTCATGCTCTCTTTTTTTGCTTTTTCTCCTCACGAACTATTGAAAAGCAAATCCAAGTGTATGTGTACATGTATAACTGAACCGCTCTGTGGCACAGCAGAAATTGTCACCACATTATAAATCAACCCTACTTCAATAAAACTTAAAAATATGGGGAAAAAAGATACAACGACATTTCACTCCACAGTAACTGAGTGTAAATTTCTTAAAAATAACATTTTCTTGCATGACAACAAGACATTAAAACACTTAACACAACTATAATCCTTTAACTTCATCTAGTACCCAGCCATATTCTAATTTTATCCACATCTCTACAGTCAAATACAGCCAACACTGCATCCTTGTTAGGCTAGCACAGCATCCAGAGTGTGGAGGGGAAGTGGAATGTACTCAAGTGTCTCCAGGCAACACACGTTTTCACCCTGTACCGCAGCTCCAACCTATTTGATTTTCTTCTCCAATGGATTTCCATATTCCATTTTCTGACCTTGGCTTCTAACATTTGCTAACTGTATGATGACTTAGAGAATGTGGCATAACTGCTCTGGTCACCAGTTTTCATTTCTGCAAAATGGATCTAGTTAAACGTACCTCAGGGGATGGTTGTGGAAATTTGGTGAGAACAACGCCTTGAAGCACTCACGATGTTTCTAAGTGCTCCTTAAATGTTGACTTCTTGTCCACTCGGATGAAGTTTGAGATTGCTCCATTTGTGGGAGTGACATCCCAGCCCTTACCTGCTCTGGATCAATCTCTCCTCCGCTCTGCTCCAGACATGTTCTTTTCTCCTCCACTCTCTGTCTTTTTTCTCTTCTTTCCAATGACACTGTACGTACCTTGGGACAAGGAGAAGGTATTAACATGATTCCTGGTCTCACACATCTGAAACTATGATCGCCACTACCAAAAATAGTAACATCAGCAACAACTGCTCATACTTATAATCCCAAATAGTTTCCACCTATCATATTTGACACTGTTCACAACCCTGTGAACAGGATATTACTATCTCCTGTTTTACAGATAGCCAAGGAGCAAAGATTTGAGGGCTCGGGGGGGCAAAAAAAAAGATGTTCTTAACTGGTATTCTTATCACTATCAGCCACACTTCAATTAACAGGGTGATGAATGTTCATGTGTTCTTTCTACCTTGAGGCTAGTTTGGAGGATTAGGGAGAAGCCACTCTCTCTGTGGCTCCAGGTCAGAGTTTCTTTTTAACTGTTAAAATAACTTAGAAGAATACTGCACCCTTTAGGGAAACGTTTCTGATCTAAACACATTTTGCCACTCCAAATTCTGTCTCCGAAGTAGACTTTACAAGAGGCTATAGCTGAAGGAACCAGGGCATTCTACTTCAGTTTACGCAAGGCCTGCTGAGGCAATGAAAGTTAGGGACAAAAGTAAAAACAACCAAGGTTATGCGGTTATTTGGTAGAATAATCTCTCTCTTTCTGTATAAGAAAGATGAAAGGAAGAGCAGGGACTGTGGAAAGCAAATGAAATTCCTACTGTTGGTGATTAGTAAGGAAGAGCCATCCAAAATACTCCCCTCACTAAGGGGGGACTCCAGTGAGAAAAGCTGCCCATGGGGGCTTCACTGTGGCTACTCTGAATCCATAACGCTTCTCTAGAATGGACTTTTTTTTTTCTTTGCCAAGCCCACGGAATTTCCCAGGCCAAGGACTGATCTGCACCACAGCTGTAACCAGGACCACAGCAGTGACAATGTCAGACCTTTAACCTACTGAGCCATGAGGGAGCTCCTAGAATGGACTTTTTCACCGTTAGTTAATAGAAGCAAGGTAAACTCTCCCAAAATTATAACAGTAAAGTTGCACTTCTAAAAATTTCAAAGACCTATTAGAGATTAATGTAATATATGCTATTATAAAATGAGAAAGCTATGTAATTAGGATAACTTAATTTACATACTATACTCTAACACATCAAGATTATCCTTAGAAGAAATGTTCTTAAATTGTATAAATCTCTAAAGTAAAACTTTCTCTAATTATCCCCTTTGTAAAGAAAAAAAAAATCCCCAGTGGAAAAATTCGCATAAAAGTTGTTGTAGAAACTGACCAAATATTTGTGAGATTAATATATACTGAATATTAAACTTCGATTTTTTTTTCCATTCTTTTCCCAAGCCTCAGGTAATCCAGGGCATTGTAAAGGAGACTGGAGGATAATAATGTTTGTAATGGCAAAAACTCAGATGGTGCCATATTAAAAAAAATAAAAAGACTGAGGAAAATATACAGAGGAAAAGGATATGAGAAAGGAAACAATTACAACTCCAGCCAAAAAGAGCAGCTGTGGGAGGAGAATGGAAATAGGAGTGAGCTTTTAAAAGAAAGAAAGTACTATTTTCATTATTGTTTTATATTTATTTGTTAGAAATATCAAAGTGCTCTAGAGAGCAAAGAAAAAGACAGAATTTTTGCTCAGAAAAAAAAAAAAATCAAGACCCAGGAGTGCCAACGTGTAGAAACTCATTACCTTGACTATATCTGTTTATCAAATAGGATAACTGAGGAGCTGAAGTTTGTTTTCCTCCCACGTATTGTAACCACTGTTGTAATTTAATGGTGATTTGTATTTTAGCATTAATCACGCTGCTGTGGTCTGAATGCTTGTATGACTCCCAAAAATTCACTGAAGTTCTAATGCCCAGTGTGATGGTATCAGGAGCTGGAGCCGCTAGGAGGTGCTTAGGTGACGAGGATGGAGTCCTCATGAATGGGATTAGTGCCCCCACAGGAGACCGCAGAGAGCTCCCTCACCCCTCCCACCAGGCAGGGACACAGAGAGAAGTATGCCACCTGGAAGAAGACCCTCATTGACAGTGCTGTCACCTTGACCTCAGACTTCAGCCTCCAGAACTGTGAGAAATAAATTTCTGATACGTATATCCTCTAGTCTGTGATAGTTTATTACAGAAGCCAGAACAGACTAAGACACCTCCTCTACTGAAACAACTTGCTTACATTCTGCCACCTGCCCTCGATTATACCGTTCCTTCATTCATCTCTACATCCTTTGCCTCCACATTCATGTTCCCCACTCAGAGAGCACTCAGCATGGAAGTGTCACAAATGCCATTTACCCCCAGCCAGGCTCCATGCTTGCTCCACTTCCTGTGTTCTCTCCAAATTAATGCAGTCTCACTCCAGCAGCTCTCAACACAGAAACACAATGGTCATCTCGACCACCTTTCCTTTCCTTTCTAGGTATATCAGACTATTCAACCACAACAAAAACCAATTAAGTTAACTTTTTTTTTTTTTTTGTCTTTTTGACTTATCTAGGGCCGCACCCATGGCATATGGAGGTTCCCAGGCTAGGGGTCTAACAGGAGCTGTAGCCGCCGGCCTTCGCCACAGCCACAGCAACGCGGGATCCAAGCTGCATCTGCAACCTACACCACAGCTCACGGCAACACGGGATCCTTAACCCACTGAGCAAGGCCAGGGATCGAACCCGCAATCTCATGGTTCCTAGTCGTATTCGTTAACCACTGAGCCATGACGGGAACTCCAAGTTAACTTTTCAAATGTCTCTCAAGTCTACTTCCCTTCTCCATCCTCTTACTGCACCCTGATTTTGGTTTCTTATTTCTCACTTGAAGTGTTTTAACAGCCTCATGACTGGTTTCTAAGCTACATATTTTCCCCCATTCTTGTGCCTCTCTCACTGGATATAAAAATTTGCTAAATTAGTAATTAACAAAATTCAGAGGTTTCTCATCAACTAGGAGAAAATTCAACCTTTTCCTCAGGACCCAGATGCTCCACAGTCAGGTTCTAGTGTGTCCTCTCAAGCTCATTTCCTACCCACCCTCCTACAGTCCCCTAAGCTGAATTTATTTCTGTCCCTTGAATACATAATACATATATATGTTGTTGCTTCTTACTAGAAAGCATCCCTCTTTTGTTTATGGCAAATCTTCTGTTCATTGCTATAATTTTCTCTTCTGAAAATATTTCCTAACCCCCAGAGTTTGCTGCTCCAACTCCAGACTCTCACAACACGGTAGTCCTATTTCTATTAGAGCATTAATCATATAGCAACATCACTGCTTACTCATATGAGGATCTCCTCCCTGGGTTCCGAGCATCCTAAGAGTGAGGGCTGTGCTATACTGTCCTGTACAACTGACCCTCAATACAAGTTCTATCAATGCTTCACTAAAAGAATGAATTGGTTAACTAATGAAAAAATAAATGCAACATTAGAAAGAATGTTTAAATAACTTGAAAGCTTTTTCTCGAGCAATTTCAAGACCATGTATATGAATACTATGAACTTGCAATCAATAAAGCTTAAATAGATCTCCATTTCAATAACTTAAGAGCAATGAAGGCATTACTTGAAAGCTATAATTCCCCAAATTCTTCCTGATTCAGACTGCACTTTCTCTTGAGTTCTATAACTTTATTGTCTTAAGAAATTGGAGTTCCCCTTGTGGCTCAGTGGCAACGAATCCGACTAGTATCCATGAGGATACAGGTTTGATCCCTGGCCTTGCTCAATGGGTTAGGGATCTGGCATTGCACGAGCTGTGGTGTAGGGCACAGATGCAGTTCAGATTCCGTGTTGCTATGGCTGTGGCATAGGCTGGCAGCTACAGCTCCGATTCAACCCCTAGGCATAATATAACTTCCATACGCCTTGGGTGCGGCCCTAAAACAACTAAACAAAACAAAATAAAATATCTTCTTCACAAGATTTTAAGGCCCATCAAAAAGAAGATCATAGCTGTTTTGTTCAACTTTGTATTTACAATGCCTATTCAGAGTATCTGGCGCAAAGTAGGCTGTCAATAAGAACTTAGAGAATGAATGAATAGATGGGTGGATGCTTGTCAACTGCTACAGACCCTGACAAATGAAGACTTAAAAACAGTTTAGAATAAGTGAGTGGATGGGGCCTTGAATTCTATTGCTAATCCAATGAAGGAGACAAGGCAGTATAGTGGCTCAGATGCTACCTTTGCAAGAGCTACAAGACACCAGCAGCTAGACCAAGAAGAGACAAAGAGCTCACTGTTACTTCAGTTGATTGTGAAATTTTACACCGACAGTTTTTCATAGGGAGTCACTGAAGTTTCCAGTTCTTGAGAAAAAGATGTGTTGGTTTTTCAGGAACCTGCCAATTTATATTGTCTTCCTGCCTAAATCACTCACTAATTACAAAAAAATGTGTCCATGTTTGCCTTCCTGCCTAAATCACTCACTAATTACAAAAATAAATAAATAAAAGTGTTGCCATTTCAAAAGATTGAATTTGAAGGATTGTTCTTACATCTTTAGATGATTTATGAACAAGACTTGCTATAAGATTCCTTTGAATAGGAAACCCCTCAGCTCTTTTCAAATAATCCTTGATTTATAACAGTTTAAAACATACAAGTCATTAGAGAGGCAGTATTATGTTACAGTGAAAAGCATGACCTTTGAAGTCAAACAGGCCTAGTCTGAATCTGAACAAGTTAGTAAAACTTACTAAACATCACTTTCCTTATCTATAACATGCAAGTAACAATAACTCATATGTCTTAAAATATGTAAAGCTCTTATCTCAGTGACAGGCAAATAGAAAGTACTCAATAAGCAGTCGCTTTTTTTAAAAAATGAACATTTAGACTCTTCCGCCAAACACCTGCCTCCAAGTTATGGGAAATTTCTACAAATTAGGTTGTATGATTTATATTCATGTTGAAAACATACACATCTTTCTTTTCCTAAATAAAAACCCTGATGGAAAGTCATTCCTGAAACACATGTTTGGCTGACACTCATAAGTCAACTTAGCCTATACCTGGAAAAGGCTGCAAGTTTCCAAATTGAGGATACGCTTGCATTTCCTAATAGAGAGGAAAAAATGTACTCATTTTTTTAAAACCTTGTTTATAAAATCTTATATTTAGGTGGCTTAGAATTGATGTTATCCCCTTATTTTATCAAAAATAATCATTAAATGGGATGAATTTTATTAAATGAAAAGGTCATTATTAAACAGAAGGGATTAATCTGTACTGGGAAAGTTCATAATAAACAAAATTATCCCTAAGATACTCATGAATCCTCTAGGCCACAATGATGGCCTTTGTGATTTTTATTGGTGTTTATACTTATAAATCAAAGATATAAATGAAAAAAATTAAACTTTTCACTGGGTATGTCTATCGATACATAATTTGGAGTTCCCGTCATGGCTCAGTGGTTAACGAATCTGACTAGGAACCATGAGGTTGAAGGTTTGATCCCTGGCCTTGCTCAATGGGTTAAGGATCTGGCGTTGACATGAGCTGTGGTGTAGGTTGCAGACGTGGCTCAGATGGCGCGTTGCCATGGCTGCGGCGTAGGCTCGCAGCTACAGCTCTGATTAGACCCCCTGGCCTGGGAACCTGTATATGCCGCAGGTGCGGCCCTAGAAAATGCAAGAAGACCAAAAAGAAAAAAAAATCTTAACGTCCAAAACAAACTTCCTTTATCTTCAGAAGCAGTACTTTTCATCCGAATTACTTAACTCACAGATATACCGTGCATTTTGTACAAGAAATTTTGCTTACAACATAGAGTTAGAAAGCACTGACCTACAGAACCCTACATGCGTACCCATGGCTAATATCAAAGTGAATATCCTCATCTGAACTGACAGGACTTGTGAAAAACTCCCACCCTCTGAGAAAGCATAATCAAATATAAATATAAAGGAGAATAGCCTGAGTTCCTATTGTGGCTCACAGGTTAAGGACCCAAGGTTGTCTCTGCAAGGGTGCAGGTTCCACCCTTGGCCTCGCTCGGCGGGTTAAGGATCGCTTGTTGCCTCAAGCTGTGGCATAGGAAACATATGCAGCTCGGATTGGGTGTTGCCATGGCTGTGGCCTAGGCCCCAGCTGCAGTTCTGGTAAAGAAAAATAAACACATAAAGTTAAATGTAAAAAAAAAAAAAAGTATAGCCAACTCTACAGTGGTAATCATTTTGTAAATATAAATGTATCATAGCAACACCTTAAATTAGCACAATGTTATAAGTGGTTATATTTCAATAAAGCTAGGGGAAAAAAGTATGTAACAAATGAGCAGCATCTGCTGATCCAGAGGTGGCAGCCTCCAGTAAGAAGTCTGGGTAGCTGGCAGACAGGGTAGACAGAGTAAGTTTTAAACGGTGTATCATTCTGTTCTCCTTAGATACTATGCAATCACATGAATAGCCTATTCAAAAACAAATGTATAACTGTTTTAAACAACAAAGAAAAACACCTTCTGCCCCGCCTACATAGAGGATTAAAAAACAGTGCTCTGGCCCCTTGAGAGATCTCCCCAGACTCTGCCTCCTAAACTTGATCATAATCTTTCCTATGCCTTCTACTGGTTCCCTTTCCTCGAAATAGATACCTCCAGGGTGGGTTGACCCTTTACTCGATGGCCTGGTTACTTTTCTGAGCTCTGACTTTCTGATTTTCCTTTATCCTCGTTTTAGCTTTATCCTCTAGACCATATGGGATTCCCAAAACTCTACCCCAAGTACCTCAGCCCAGACTGCCGCTTGCCCAAGATGGGCATCCTGACCCTCCTCCTTTGGGATTTGTAACTCCGCAGCAACCCATCTCTTTAGCTCTGCTGGACTTGAAGTCCAAAGTCTAGGCTCAAAAGTCTTCCCGTACATTTAAATATATGACCTCAAAATAGATACTCGAGTTAAAACCTTGTCTCAACGCTTACCAGCTGTGTACCCTTAGGTAAGTTATTTCCCTTCCTTGTGTCTTCATTGCTTTATGCGAAATATAGAGATAATAATAGCAGCTACCTCAATAAGGTGTGAAGATGAAACGAGTTACTACAAGCAAAGCATTCAGGGCAGATCATGACACATAGAACACGATGTATGAGCTATTATTATTAAGGCAATAGCTACTGTTCATTGTCATCATTTTATTACTTTATGTCACCACACTGGACCTTATCTTCTAAACAGGGTCAAGCTTTTTCTTAAAGGGCCAGATAATAAATACTTTAGACTTGGTCCCAGAAGCAAAATCAAGGCTATTATTTAGGTATTTACATAAACATTTAAAATGTAACAATTTAAAGTAATTTATTTTAATTTTTTAGTTAATAGACACCAAAAATCAGGTGGCTGATCAGATTTGATCAGCACACCTTAGCTGGTCAACTCCTATTCTAGAATAACATTGTCCAACAGAAATATAAGGTGAGCCACAAATACGAACCACGTAAGTAAAAAAAAATGTTCTAGTAGCTGGAGTTCCCATCGTGGCGCAGTGGTTAACGAATCTGACTAGGAACCATGAGGTTGCGGGTTTAATCCCTGCCCTTGCTCAGAGGGTTAACGATCCGGCGTTGCCGTGAGTTGTGGTGTAGTTTCCAGACGCGGCTCAGATCCTGCGTTGCTATGGCTGTGGTGTAGGCCAGTGGCTACAGCTCTGATTAGACCCCTAGCCTGGGAACTATTTAAGGTGCGGCCCTAAAATGACAAAAAAAGGTAAAAATTTTCTAGTAGCCATATAAAAACAAGTAGGTGAAATTAATTTTAACTATCTAGTTTACTTAATCTGACATATTTAAAATGTTATCATTATAAAAATGTGATCAATATAAAATTATTAATGAGATATACATTCTTTAGGGAAGAACTTTTGAAATCTGGTATATATTTTACACTTAGAGCACATCTCAATCCAGAAGAGGCACATTTCAAGTATTTAACAGACAATTTGAACAAGGCAATCTAGAACTACAGAAAGAAAGACCTGGACTGAATGATATATAAAAATCGTTGGTAAACATAATACTTAATATATACAATATATAAAATAAATAATATGTTACAGCAACATGGATGGACCTAGAAATTAACATGCGAAGTGAAACCAGTCAGACAATTAGACAGCAACACCCAATGCTACTGCTTACATGTGGAAACCAAAGAAACACAATGAACTTCTTTGAAGAACAGACAGTAACTCACAGATTGTGGAAAAACTTGGTTTTTCAAATAAGACAATCTGGGGGGTGGGGGGATGCACTGTGGGTCTGGGACACAAAATCTGTCACATTGACTTGTGATGATCTTTGTACACCTATAACTGAAATAAAATTCATTGTTATAAAAAAAAGTTGTACCTAGCATTTTGAAGCAAAAACAGTGAACATATTGTTTTTAATGAAGTAAAAAAAGATAATATGTAAAAATATAAAATAACATATAAAAGTTTCCTTTTGCTCTAAATACTATCAATTATAAAGGTAATCTCCCACCGACATATATGTATTTATTTATCTCTGAACTGAATGCCCTGTATGCACCATGCAGTGTATTGAGCTCAAAGGAAAGACAGCTTAGGAACAGTTCCTTACTCCAGAAGTTCACTAACATGGGAAGGACAATTTCTAAGACTATCAAAAACATAACATGGTAAGAAAGTAACACGGAGATAGATAAAAAAAAAAAACAGTCTTGGGGCAGTGTGTATGCACAAAGGAGCTAGTGGCCAACACACCCCTACCCCTGAATACTGAGAAGAGGCCAGAACAGCATCACAGAAGTGGAAATGTTTGATCTGAGTTTGCAGATCGTTGAAGAGTTCCAAATCCTAGGACAAGAGGCAGTGTGACAAAAGGCAAGGACGGAGTTCCCATCGTGGCTCAGCAGTTAACAAACCCAACTAGCATCCATGAGGATGTGGGTTCAATCCCTGGCCTCGCTCAGTGGGTTAAGGATCCAGCATTGCCGTGAGCTGCGGTGTAGGTCACAGACACAGCTCGGATCCTGCATTGCTGTGGCTCTGGTGTAGGCCAGTGGCTACAACTCCGATTTGACCCCTAGCCTGGGAACCTCCATGCCGCAAGGACGGACCTTAAAGAAAAAAAAAAGGTAAGGAAGCATCAAACAGCCTGGCTCCACCAGGCAGGGCCCTGAAAGTCATCTGGACTGACTAGATCAAAACGTCAGCAAGGAAAGTCCTAACCAGAGACCTCAATTAAGAACCATACCTTGGAAGGATTTGTTCAGTAGTAATGCGAAGTTTAGACTTTACCCTATAGGAAGTAAGGAGGCATCAAATAGCTGGAGACTGAACCCGGCAGCTCTGCATTTTGAAAACAGCATTTGCCTAAAGTTTGGAGCCTAGATTAGAGAAGAAGACAGAGGGGATGAGGAGATGTGTTGGGAGATAGTTGCAGTAACCTAGACAAGTGACAGTAAAAAGCCAAACAGAGGACACAGACACAGGAAAGCTCAAAGACAACAAGTGTGCGATGAGGGAAATGAGTGGAGGAAAAGTGACAGAGGACCAGACAACTGGAAAGATAATTGGGCTTCCATTCACCACAATAGGAGAAACAGAAGGAGGTTCTCCAAAGAGAAAAATGCCTTTAAAGAAAGTTCCAGGGAGACTCATCTTATACATCATGCTTCTCTGTATCAAGTATGTCTTGGTCAAGTTCCGTATAAGGGACTTGATCAGTCTGTCCTTGTACAAAAAGCTCAGTGGAAGAAACAGATGTTTTCAAATGCTTTGTGTGAGTTTCCTACCCTATCCTGGAACAACCATGCCCGTGCATTGCTTCTAACAGAACATCTTGAGTTCATGATCTAATGTTCCTGAGTTCAACCACAAACTCCCTGAAGAAAACTAAATTTGCCTGAACTGCAGACTCCATGCTCTTTTTTGATGCGTCAGTGATGGAAATATATCAAGCTTCTCTTCACTTCAGGCACTCATTAGTTGTCATGTGGTCCATCTTTCTGACCACACTCTTCAGATTCTTACGACCACAAATTTCATCACCAGGATTAAGGAATCTTTCCGTGTTGCACCAACCATTATATCCTCCCTTAACTTTGTTCAAGGCAGGTAGGCAGGGGCAAGACTTCTCATCTCAACAGCTCTTTATATTAGGAAGCAAAATTCTTCCCAGAAAATCTCTTCACCCATCAGTCTTCGCTTTATGACTCACTGAACAGAAGTGGGTCATGTGTTCACTAAACCACTAGAAGCAAAGGCCAATAGGTTGACCACGCTTGGCTTAGACAAAATTCAGTTCATTCCATAGGACTGTGGGGGCAGGGGTCATCTTTCCTTTTCAGTATTAGTAATAATAAGTGTGTTCATTTCCTATTGCTGCTTTAACAAATGATCACACGTGTAGTGGCTTAAAACAGCACAAATTTATTATCTTAAATCTGGGGAATCAGAGGCTCAAAACGGGTTTCACTGGACTGAAATCAGTAAGGAGGCAGGGCTGTGCAGCCACTGTATGCTCTAGGAAAGAAACTTTTCTACTTTCTCCAGCTTCTAGAGGCTACCTGCATTCCCTGGCTTATGGCCCCATTCTCCATCTTCAAAGCCAGCAGCATATCTTTCAGTCTCTCTCAGACTGTGTTTCCTTTGTTACATTGACTTTTCTGAACCTAACCCTCCTGCATTCTTCCCACAAGGACTTTAGTGAACTCACCAGGCTCACCCAGATAATCCAGATTCATCTCTTCACCTCTAGACCCATAACTTAATCCCGTCTGCCAAGTCTCTCTCTCTTCTTCTTTTTTTTTTTTTGTTTTGTTTTGTTTTTTCAGGGCCACTCCGTGGCATATGGAGGTTCCCAGGCTAGGAGCTGAACCGGAGCTGTAGCCACTGGCCTACGCCAGAGCCACAGCAAAGCTGGATCCGAGCCGCATCTGCAACCTACACCACAGTTCACGCCAATGCCGGATCCTTAACCTACTGAGTGATGCCAGGGATCAAACCCACATCCTCATGGATGTTTGTCAAGTTCATTAACCACTGAGCCATGGCGGGAACTCCTGCCAAGTCTCTTTTGCTGAGTAAAATAACATATTCCCAGGTTCCAGGAATTGTGACGTGGATATCTTTGGGGAGCTAGTATTCAGCCTACCACAGTCAGGCTCCTACAATCCAAGGATAACAAATGAGTGCCACACTAGCAACCACTAAGGGTGTACCATGTGTCAAGCTGTTATAAATTTTTCACAATATAAGACTGACACTAAGACTTTGAGAGAGGCCATGCCCCCATTTTATAGATGAAGAGAATGACACCCAGAAAGTTCATGTTCATGGAGCAAGGAAACAGCCTCAATTCAAACCCAAGTCTACCTGCATCCCTAACCTGTGCTACCCCACACTCTCTTCCACTTGGAAAAGTGCACTGGAAGCCACTAAGCGAAAGGCTCTGAATCTTCAAAGTTAAATTTTTTTTCTTCCAAATGCACACTCTATCAGTGGCAAATATATGCCTGGACCCTATTTTCTGACATTTCGGTAAAATGTTGTCCTTTTTTAAAGAAAGCTAATAACAATTCGATTTCCATTTATTTCTGAGGACTTAGTCCTATAAGTATAACCAACCCCTATCCTCTATTTCCATTTCCTTACTGTGCCTTTCAAGGTCACAAAGATTTTTAGCAAACAAAAGTTTTAAAATAATGTTAGTAGTATCTAGTGGGTTTATTGTTCTATTTCCTTTTTGTTTTAAGGTCCCAGGGCAGTATATAGTTGCCTTTAATTCTAATAGGTTGTGTCCCTGGGAAGAAAACACCTTACCTATTCAAAGGCAAACACTCCATAAAAAAATAAAAGTAATATTTGTTATAAATAAGGTATTAGAAATGAGTTTCTATAGCTTTGAAAATTGGCAAGACTGACATATGTATTTTAACACATAGAATGGTAAGTAGCTATATTAGGATATTAAGAGACAAAGACATGTTCTGAACTTAACAGCATCCCTTCAAAGAAAGGCAAGTGATGAGGTAGAAAGAAATTTTTCCAATTTTTACACATGATGAATTCCTAAGAAGACACATTAAATCTAAAAATAGAAAACGCATACAATAGCCTTCCATATTACAAGGGGAAGATCTATTCCAAAAAAAAAAACTAAAAAACAAAGGAAGATTCCCAAAGTATGCCTTTTACACCCTCTTCAGCAAGATACTCCCAACTCAGTCTTTATTTCTTTCCTCTCCCTTTCCTCTTGAACACCACAGTCAATTCAGGTCTAATGAGTGTCAACTGAAGCTAAAAATTAAATACTCTGGGGGGACCACAATCTTCATCTCAGCAGTTTCATCACTAGTGTCAACGCTTTGGTTTTCCTGTTTTCCATTCACGTTTAAATATTAAGGATGAAGTGCAATAAAATATCTATTTAAATAATTACAGAAACAAACACTATAATACAGCCAACACTGAGCTACTGTCTGGCAAGCAACAGTGATAGCCAATGGACATCATGCCAAATTCAGCATAAGAAAGGCAGCTTGGGTGTTTTATCGTATAGTTTATGAAAAGGATTAAAATATCAGACAGAAGGAATGCCTATAGTCCTGTTCTCAAGTGATAAGCCCCCAGCGTCTCAACTGGGACATATGATGGTTTCCTGCGATGGGGGAAGTGTCTGGAAGGTGGGGGGTCTGTCTGTATACCTTTCTCTCTGTGTCCGTCTGGGAGGAGAGTTTGACTTTTTGTCTGAAGCTCAGACAATTTTTCAATTAAAATGCTTCCAGAACAATGCAGACAGATCCCACAAATCTAAGAACCCTCTTCAACGTCCCCACAAGTCCTTGTCTCTCCTTTCTCCTTCCAGAATCAGAACACAGGAGCCAGCGAACTTCAGGTGCATGGGCACGTGGCATCTAATGTAAGCCTTGCCAGCAGCTATCAGAACTGCTGTTTCCCAGATGTGCACCCATTCACTGCATGCCAGCATCACTGCCACAAATTTGGACATTTACGAGTGAGTCATGAAGCAAAAATGACTAGGAAGTTCCGACATAAGCCACTACATAAAAGTAGAAATTTGAACCATCCACTGATTTCTCCTTTCAAAGTATTGATGAAGAGGACTGCGTTACAACCAGAGCCACATTCAATATTGGGCAGAAACTCATAGATAGTTTTTCTCCAGGCCCTTGGGAACATCAGAAGGTTCTGATTAAAATGAACACTGAGTAATAAACTTTAATAGTCTCCAGAGGTACGTAATGGCAGAGAATAATACATTTAAAAATGCTGATTTAATAAGAATACTTATAAACTCCTCATAAATCATTTATTGCAAAGTATAATTCTGAATCACTCAAAAGATACCAAACCCATGATAAATTATAACTCATGCTGAACTAAGCCTTATATTTCCAATATCAAACAAATACATAAATTAATGTCCTTAATTAGTAGCTGAGGAGGAGAAATCATGCATAGCTTTAAAAAATAAAGAGAGAGAATTCTATAACGTCTGTGAAATTTCCAAGTCTGTTGGCTAAAATAAACTTTCCCTTTCACAAGTGTGTTTTTTTTTTTTTCCCTGGATCTCCCTGCAAGATGTCAACTCAATATATCATGACTTTGGGAGGCTGTGCCCATCACAGGAAATTGCTGTCGGACAAAGCTTTTTCCAATCTGTAATGATTACTGTATCTGTCAGGCAGGTAGTTCAAGTAATATAATAAAACCAAGAAAATCTGACGCTTCCCTATATGTCTGGGTAACCAGCATTCTGCCTCGCACACATGCACTTCACAGATGCACTGTGTTTGTTAGCAGAATACAAAATAAAACATAACAAAGCCCATTTTCTCCAATTTGCATAAGCAGCACCCATGTGGGACGGGGAGGGGGAATAAAGATTCTGGGTTTCTTTCACTTGTATCTTCCAGTTGTCAAAGTCTGAAAAGGTATAATCACCCTGACAAGAAAGGAGTCGGCGGTTTCTATGGCAATGTTGAGAAGGGAACCTTAAAGAACGGCCAGAGGAGGCAGGAAAGCGGTCAAGTTTATGACTACAATTGCTTTCCTCTTCGAATCTTGTTAATTTTGACTGAAAAAAAAATCCAATTTTAAGTGACTTTTTCTTGATGCTTCCTGGGGAAGTGTCAAAATGCACGTTGTGGGAAAGAAAGTCCGGGAGTGGGAAGAGATCCTCAGGATGGGACGAGACTGCTGAGACCTACGCGGAGAGGGGATCTCCGCGAGTTTTCCTGGGTAATGATGGCTCCAGAGTAAGGCAGTCCTCGCACCCAAGGTCAAGGCCTTCCAGAGGGAGCAAGTGGGAGAGGTCATGGAACCCACTGACGATACTCTGAGACACATTTTTCAAGCGTGGGCAACATACAGAAGCAAATCTACCAAGTCCCTGAAATCACATCTTATCCCAGATACTTCAGTTATCTTCCATGTACTTTGTTATAGAGTTAGTGCTGAAATTAGGAATCTGGAAAGGTCCTAACACGTGGACTACCTGTGACCTAAGACCTCTTCATCATAAGAACGGCTACCTGAATATGTGAGTGGCTGGCGGTGGCGGGGTGGGGTGGGGGGGATACAATATGAAAGGAGTGACAAAATAAAGGCAACTTCCTAAGGTTTTGTGAATCTGGTTAAGACTTACCACCTAGGTGCCAAGAGACGTCATTAAGGAACGTGAGCAGAGGAGGAATGTGACCTGGCCTGCATCTTTGCACATCACTGGCTTTGGGGTCAAGGACACATTCAGGAAAACTTTGCTCAAGGTTTCACAACTTCAGGATGCTGCTGAAGGAGTCCAGGCAGGGAAACTTGTGGTGCAGACTAGGGTGGTGACAAGGGAGACAAAGAGAAGCAGAAGAGTCAAGCGCCACCATGGGAAGGAGGCTTAACTCATCATGGCGGCTGATTAGACTGGGCATGGGGAAGAGGAAAGAAAGAGCTAAGGACGAAGTTTGGGTTTCCTGCTTCAGCTACAGGATGGAGAGAGGGGATGTTTGAAGAGCCAGACGGCTCCCATCACAGGTTCACCCTGTCTGCAGGTGGTAGGCCCATAAGGTGCAGAGAAAGAACTTCAGATCCAGAGGAGGATGGTAGAAGCAAGATGAGCCCAAGTTCCCCTCCATCTCACCCTCTGGGCTATCCCTTTTTTTTTTTTTTTAAGCTTTTTAGGGCCACACCCTCGGCATGTGAAGCTTCCCAGGCTAGGAGTCTAACAGGAGCTGTAGCTGCCAGCCTACACCACAGCCACAGCAGCGCAGGATCCACGCCGTGTCTGCAACCTACACCACGGTTCACAGCAACGCCAGATCCTTAACCCACTGAGCGAGGCCAGAGATCAAACCTGCAGTCTCATGGTTCCTGATCGGATCTGTTTCCGCTGCACCACAAGGGGAACTCCTGGGCTTTTACTTTTGCAAAGCCTCAGCTCTGCAAGTGGATCTCTACCCTCCCCTGACCTCTGACCCTAACTGTAACCTGACACCTTGGGCAGCTGGAAGTTAATCACTTGCCTTTTGTGAAGATCTTTTACCTTCCTGACAAGGTAAGTCTTCATTAGTTAAAATTGTTAACTTCATTTGATCTGGGACACTTCAGTGTATTCAATTTCATATGCCGTCCTGGAAATGTTTTCATTTTTCAGGGAGTGACCCAGAAAAGCTAGCTGGGAATTATAACTAAGCCACCATTAAAAACTTTCTGAGATGAACCAACAAAAAGATGAGGAAACCAGAAGCTCTTTCTAGTCATTCACCCATTCATTTGTTCATTCCACTAATATTTATTGGGTCATTCAACAAATATTTTAAAAGCTCCTTTTGGAGTTCCCACCGTGGCTCAGCAGTAACAAACCTGACTAGGATCCAGGAGGATGCAGGTTCGATCTCTGGCCTTGCTCAGTGGGTTAAGGATCCAGCATTGCCATGAGCTGCAGAGTGGGTCACAGATGCGGCCCAGATCCTGCATTGCTGTGGTTGTGACGTAGGCTGGCAGCTATAGCTCTGATTCAACCCCTAGCCTGGGAATTTCCCTATGCTCTGTCCTAAAAAGACAAAAATAAACAAATAAAAGCTACTTTCAATGTTCTAGGCTGTGTTAGGCACTGAGGAGAGAGATGTGAACAAGACAGGTTATCCACCCTCAGTGTGACATTCTTGTAGAAAAGACACTAATGAGCAAGCAAGTAAGTCCTCATCTTGGAAATGTTATAAAGAAAAGAAATGGAGTGATGACCAGGGAGTCCCTGAGCATGGCCATTTGAGCAAGACTGGACAGGGATGGCTTGAGTTTCTGAGAACGAGACCAGCCATGCAAAGCACTGGAGAAAGAACACTCCAGGCAGGTGGAACAGAAAGGTCAAAGGTTGACAGTAGGTTAGGGAAGGGTTCTGCATGTCAAAGAACAAGAGGTTGTCCAGGAATGTCATGAGCAAGTAGGCAAGTGTTTTAGACTGAAGGTGGAGAGGTGGGCTGAAGCCCAATGAATTCAAGGTCTCATAAGCCATGATAAAAATGTTTGGGTTTACTCTAAGTGCCCAGGAAATCGCTGAATCACTCAAGCAGAGAGTGGCAAAATCTGGTGTATTTGTTACAAGATCACTCTGGCCATATCGTGGCAACAAACTCAAACAGAAGCAAGACATTAGAGTCAAGAAGTTGCTGCAGGAATCCTGGTGAGAAACAGTGAATAGACCAGGTACCTGAAAAGGTGTTCACCACTCAACAACACTAATCATTGGGGAAATGCAACTCAAAACCACAATGAGATAGCAACTCACACCTGCTGGGAATGGCTGGCATGAAAAGACAAGAGGTATGTGGAAAAAAGGGAGTCCTTGTGGACTGTCGGTGGGGATGTAAATCAATGCAGCCACTATGGAAAACAGTATGAAGTGTCCTCAAAAATTAAAAACAGAACTACCACATGATCCAGTAATCCCACTTCCGTGTATATATCTGAAGGAAATCACCATCTCCTAGAGATATCTGTACATCCATGCTCACTGCAGCATTATACATGATAGTTAAGACATGGAAACAACCCGAGCATCCACTGACAGATGAATGGATATAAAAGATGCCATCAGGGAATATTTTTAAGCCATGAAAAAGGAATCCTGCCATTTGCAACAACACAGATGGACTGGGCTAAAATAAATAAGTCAGACAGAGAAAGGCAAATACTCTACAATCGCACTTATATATGGAATATTAAAAAAAAATTCACACAAAGAGAAATCAGATTGGTGGTTGCCAGTGTCAGGCGGTGGGGTTGGGGGAAATGGGTGAAGGTGATCAAAAGGTACAAAATTCCAGTTTTATAAGACTAATAAGTTCTGGGGGTCTAAATTACAGCATAGTGACTATAGTTAATAATACTGTATATTGGAAAGTTGGTAAGAGAGTAGATCTTAAAAGTTCTTATTACATGAAAAGCACTGTGACCACATGAGATGATGGATGTTAACTAAACTTATTGTGGTAATCATTTCACAGTATCTACATACATTACATTATTATTTTGTTCATCTTAAATTAATACAAAGTTATAAGCCACTTATAAATGGGAGGGTGGGTAAGAAACAGGGGATGGAGCCATGACCCAATGGAGATGGAAAAAAGAAAGTGTAACAGCTTCAAGGAAGGTTGGCGCAAAGCAGGTGCAGATTGCGGCCAAGAAAGACTCTCTCCTCTAGGCAAGGCCCAAGTTTTCTCTTTTCTTTTCCACACAACCTTCCCATTTCATCTCCACTAATGGCTTGTGGAAACGATTCCTATGTGGCGTCACAATATAGCCAATATCACAGGATTTAGTTCTCCTTAAGTCTAATCTTCATGTCCTGGTCTATGTGTCAGGTGTATTTTCAGGTCACAAAGCAAGGATTCTGTACCCAGCCATAAACACTGACGAGTAGGTTTTTCACTGCTTGGCCCTTCGTACCTTCTTTTTCCCTCAACCCCACCCTCTTGGAAAGCACTGCACTTGCACAGCTGGAAAAGATGACTGTCGGGGACCAGGATGCCACGACTGCCCAGCTTTAAAAATAGACGATTGAACTGTTTACAGCCTAGTAAAAGGTCCAGATGCTGTTAGGAGGGGGCTCTGGCTGCCTTAAGCATAATCAAGAGAGGCTTTAGGGCCCTTCCAGACATTTATTTCTCCTGTTTCTCCTAAATCTCTAGCTCGGGACAAACTAAGAAAGACAATTGGTTCAGCATTGCCTTCTGTAGGCGAACGTCAAATGCCATGAAGTCAATTCTCCGTGAGGGCATCATCATACATTTTACAGGCTCATCTACGTGGATAAAACTCAGTGACTAATGGATGCATGTACATGTATAACTGAATCACTTTCTTGTACAGCAGAAATTACCACAACGTGGTACATCAACTATACTTCCTAAAATCGGCGTAAAAAAAAAAAACAAAAACAGTGTCTGCCTTAGCCTCTGACTAAAAAATCTCTTTCAGGAAAAACACGACGTTTGAGCCCCACTTCATCTCCCTCCCTTCAGTTTTTTACCTTATAAAGTTTGCACCCTGTGAGGGCACAAAGTCTGCTGCAGGTCGTTCACGAGTTTGGTGTTTCCTGCTAGTTAAACCAGAGCTGGTCTCATCTCTCCTAGAGAGTGACCCGGAGTAGCTTAGGGCAAAGAAGGGAATTACTTGAAGATTTTCTATGTGTGTATTCAACTGCAGAACTTTCCTAGCCTGTCCCTGGAAAGAAAATTGATGGGGAGTAATTGGTGACAGGATAAGAGCCTTGCAGGGCCCTCCATCTGGTGAGCTAGCAGACTGCAGCTTTATTTAGCTGGTCTGCTGCTGCTCTTCGTCCTTTTGTAAGATTTCAGCTGTCTCATTAGGTTGCTCTCCAGCACTAAATATTCCTCCCCAAACATTTTCATCTCTAATAACAAAAATAACCCATTATTTCTAAAGCATGTACATATGAAAACTTCTGAAATCATGTACCTCCAATGAGAGAGATTTCTGGGAGAAAAAAAAGATTTTTATCCTTATGTTATCCCCACAACAACTGTCATGGTGAAATTCATCTGGCATATTAACATTTCCTTACCAGAAAGAAAAGAAGCTAAAAGCATGGCTTATCTTTCTGTCGGTTCTGATCCTCTCCAAATGTTTTCAGCAATAGATAATTAAGATTAAAAAAAAAAAATACACCAAAACGCAACGGTTCAGACTCTTCTGCCCCCTGCACTGCCTGCCTAACACAAACACTTAAAAAATGGGAACCAGATTATGTATCCGTGGAGGGGAATTAAGCTGTCTTTTATTGAACCGCAGGACTGAGTTTCAGGAATCTCAACGGTTTTATTTTCCCACTTTGGGTTTTGCTTTTCTAATAAAAGAGACGGATTTACACTGACAACTTCCCCGATCTTTTCCTCCTATTCAAAAAAAAAAAGTTATTTCTTAGTTTGCATTCTATAAAATTCCCTCCGTGTGATGCAGAGTTCTATGGATTCAAAGACATGCACAGAGGCGTGTGTCCACCGCAGTCATGATACACAAGAGTTCCACTGTCTCCTCTTAAATTTTCTCATGCTGCTCCTCTCTAATCAGCCCATCCCCAGCCTGTATCCCCTTCTTCTCTCCTCCAACTCTACTCTTTGGCCTTTTCCAGAATGTCATATAAATGAAATCACACATACAGCAGAAATTGACAGAGCCTTGGAAGTCAACTATAATTTAAAAAATTTAAATCATACAGTATTAAGCCTTTTGGATCTGGTTTTTTCACTTGACAAAATGCATTTGAAAGTCTTGCACACTGTTGCATTATCTATAGTCTGTTCTTTTTTTCTTTTTATTTATTTACTTTTTGGCCTCCCTGAGGCATATGGAGTTCCTGGGCTCTCAGATCCGAGCCGTAGTTGTGATCTAAGCCACAGATGTGGATCCTTAACCTACTGTGCCAGGCCGAGGACTGAACCTGCGTCCCAGTCCCAAGACGCCACCAATTCCATTGCGCCACAACAGGAACTCCCAACAGTTCATTCTTTTTTGTTTTTTTGTGTGTGGGGGGGGGTTTGTCTTTTATTTTTTCAGTAATTCATTCTTTCCTGCTATTGAATAGTAAGTATTACATTGTTTGAACATACCAGAGTTTGTTTATCCATTCAGCCACTAAAGGACATTTGGGTTGTTTTCAGTCTTTAGAGATTATATATAAAGTCTCCATAAACATTTGTGTACAGGTGTTTCACATGAACTTACGTCTGTACTTCTCCTGGGTAAATACCTAGGAATGAGACAGTCAGACCATATAATAAGGGTAGGTTAAAATTTCTAAGAAAATTTGAGTTGCATATTTTACATTCCATCTTCAATGAATGAAAGTTCCAGTTACTCTACATCCTCACCAGCATGTAGTACTCTCATTTTTCCTAAATTTTAGTCATTCTGATAGATGTAAGTAGTTATACCATTATGTTTTTAAATTGTATTTCCCTAATGATGGATCTTTGGTTCCAACAATCATCTTCAGACTTTAGGCAGAAAGGAGGGAAAGATGACAAGCAAAAAGCACATACTAGCAGAGGCAGCACCCTTTTTAAGTAACATTCCCGGAAGCCTCTCTCAACAAAACCTGACTGCATGTCATTGGTCAAAACTAATCACAAGACCTCCCCTATGTGCAGGGAAGATGGATAAAAGTCATTTTTCCAGGGGTTTTATCTGAGTTCATTATCACTTCTATTAATTAAGAATTTCTAAGTAAAAAAGAGAATGAACCTTGAGTTGGCAGCTCTCAGACTCATTACACTCATCTCCCTTCTTCCCTCTGTGCAGTCCATTCTTCACCTGCAGCCAGAGTGATCCTCATTAAAATCCATCAGAACATGTAATTCCTGTGCTTGAAATAACTGTACTTCCCATCCCCCTCATAGTAAAATCAAAAGTCCTTTCAACTGTTCATAAGCCCTTTACTGATCTGCAAGCACCCCACCTTTCAGAACTCATCTCCTACCAACTTTTCTCCATGATCACTATGCGGCAGCCATACCACTACTCTTCCTCTTTCGTGAACACACCAAACATGCTCTCACTTCTGGGCCTGTGCATTTACTACTTCTTCTGCCTGGCTGGTTCTTCCTTCACACAGCCTCGCTGCTTTACTCTCAATTTCCGTAAGTTTGCACACGAATGTTCCTGTAACAGAGAAGCTTTTCCTCTTACATAAAAGCATCATCTACAAAATAGAACTACCAACCCTTCCCATATTGTTCTATTGTTCTTAGCACCTAATATCATCTGACATATTATATATTTTACCTGTTAATAGTTTCTGTCCTCATCTCTAGAATACAAGGGAGCAGGAACCTTATTTTGTTAACTCCTATGTCTGGAATAGGGCCTGACACTCAATATTTGCCAACAGAATGAATGGAGAGAGGGGGATGAATGAATGCCAATGAATGAATGGAGTCTGTTATTAAAGAATATTTCCTTTACTATAGGTTCTTTGGTCTCCATTTCTCAGCTGGGTGAGGAGAACCCCAAGAGAGCTTAGGGTTTTTGTAAAAGGGGATCCTAACATCAGCCCCTGGCTGCATATTTGCTGAACGAGAAAATTCTGAGTAGAGGAATTACGTGGCATTTCCTGATATTGCAGGGCATGGAAACAGGGAGGGATTGGAAGTTTGGAAGGAAAAAGAGGCATGTGTCTTCCCGTCTGCCAAATAGACATCATGAGGGCAGCCAGGCTAGGGCCACACTGAAGGAGTCCCATCCAAGTGCTTTCCAGGGTGCATTAGTTTGCTAGAGCTGCCATAACTAAGTACCATGGATGGGGATATTTAAATAAAAGAATGTTATTTTCTTACAATTCTGGAGGCTAGAAGTTTGAGATCAAGGTGTCAGTGGGGTTGGCTTCTTCTGAGGCCTGTCTCCTTGACTTGTAGGTGGCTGTCTCCTTCCTGTGTCTTCGCATAATCTTGAATTTCCCTCTCTGCGTGTCAGCTTTAATTTTCCTCTTCTTATAAAGACACCAGTCATATCGGATTGGAGTCCACCATAATGACCATCATGGCCTCTTTTTAACTTAATTATCTCTTTAAAGACCCAATCTTCAAATACAGTTACATTTTGAGGTACTGGAGGTTAGGACTTCAACACGTGAATTTTGAGAAAATGCATTTCAGTCCATAACACAGAGCTAGAAATTCCCAAGAGAAAGAACCTGTGTAGCACTTTCTTTCCATGAGACCTGGGAGCATATTGAGACCTGAAGGAAAGAACATCACCAAGGCCAGGGAATGGTACAGCACAGAGGTTCGCCATAGGGGTGCCCTGAAGAACCCACAAAAAGAGCCTCAGAGGGGAAAAATCTGCAAAGAGACACCTGACATTTAACAGCCAAGAGAATTATATTAAGCAAGAGGAGCTAAAAAAAAAAAAAAACCCTCATTCCCTTCCCCTCTATTTCCTCTCCTGTGTGCTCCAAACACTGACCCTAAGAGGATCAGGAAAAAGGTGGAGGGGGTAGGAGTGGGAAAGCAAAAACCACCGGCCTCTTTCCCACTGTAGGTTGCAGAGCTGTTGGTTACACCCAAGCTGGGAAAGGAAAAAGGGTGAACTGGATGAGAGATGAAAAGTCCAATTTCTGAATTTGGCCTGCTGTGGACCAGGGCTGCTAGGGAGCAAGGCAGGTCAGAACTGTGAAAACTGGGGTTTTGCCAGTGGGAGACACAAGGCTGTTTTGGAGGGGTGTCAAATCAGACTCTCTTGAAGAAACATGGCTCTCTGGTAAGGGAGGCATGACCCGCGCTAACAAAACTGTCCTCCAAAATCAAGTCAAGGAGTTCCCATCGTGGCTCAGCGGCAAAGAAACCAGCTAGTATAAATGAGGATGTGGGTTCGATCACTAGCCTCAGGCAGTGGGTTAAGGATACTCCAGTTTTGTCGTGAGCTGTGGTGTAGGTCACAGATGTGGCTCCACTCCTGCACTACTGTGGTGGCTGCAGTGTAGGCCAGCAGCTGCAACTCCGATTCGACCCCTAGCCTGGGAACTTCCATATGCCATGGATGCAGACCTATTAAAAAAAAGAAGACGAAGAAAGAAAAATCAAGTCAATAGCACAGTAATTGGGAGTCCTTCAGTTCCCAGGCTTTTCACAGTAATCCTGCGTAGTAAGTTAATTTCCCAGAGGCACACTCACAAGGTCTCTGTTCGCTCATGGACTTGAGAGCAAGGTCTTCCCGTTTCTATGATTCACTCTTTGATTTCACCTGATCACTGCTCATGGACGCGCCAAGCCCCAAAGTGTGAGATCAGGACTAATTCCAGCATCCAACAACACAAAACCTTTAGGATCCCAGAGGACCATTTCTCCACATGGACCAACACCATAAGGATAGGACAGGTTGTTGTTTAAAACTTCAAAGAATAAAATGTCTTGTGCATCCTTTTTGCAGGACAATCGGGTTTACAGGTTATGTATCCTATGAGCACCCTACAAAAACAGGGCCATGTTCTGAAATTCCAAGATAACAGTCTATCTCCACCTATATGTGATAAAACTGGCAAGGTCTCTGTATTAGTTTGTTGGGGCTAGGTAACCACAGACTGGGAGGTTTAACTACACAGATGTACTCTCTCATAGTTCTGGACACCAGGAATCCTAAATCAGGACGTCAGCAGGGTTGTTTCCATCTGAGCACTTTGAGAGTGTCTATTTCCAGGTCTGCTGGCCATCTTTGGCATTTCTTGGTGTAGAAGAATCACCCCAGACTTACCTTCATCTTCACATGGTGTTCTCCCTGTGTGCATTATCTCTGGATCCAAATCCATTCCCCTTTTTTTGTCTTTTTAGGGCCACACCTGTGGCATATGGAAGTTCCCAGGGTAGGGGTCAAATTGGAGCTGTAGCTGCTGGCCTACACCACAGCCACAGCAATACAGGATCCAAGACGCATCTGTAACCCACACCACAGCTCACGGCAATGCCAGATCCCTGACCCACTGAGTGAGGTCAGAGATCGAACTCATATCCTCACGGATACTAGTCAGGTTCGTTTACGCTAAGCCACAATGGGAACTCCCCAAACCTCCCCTTTTTATAAGGACAACTGTCATATGGGATTTAGGGCTCACCCTAACTAACTTATCTTAACTAACTGCATCACAAAGACACTATGTCCAAATGAGGTGACATTCTAAGGTCGAGAGGGTTAAGATGTCAACATACAAACTGGGGGGAGACAGTCTCTCTCCAAAGAAAAAAACATTTAGTCTCTAGCAGGGCACCCTCTTGGCAGTGTACCATTCCATTCCAACTATGGGTATGATTTACAAAAATAAAAAGACCTCTGAAAGCCTGGCAGGAAACTTCACTCAGGTGAATGACCCACAACTTCAGCAACTATAACTCGCTATAGTGTAATACTGACATCAGTACCAAAATGCTCTTTTTATCGAAGTCTAATAATACTAGCGAGTAATAAAATTGACATCATTTTTAAGCAAAAGGTAATCACTTAATTTTTTAAATCAGTGGCAGCAAACCTTTGGTAATCAAATGTAATTTCCATTAGTTGAGAGAAAAATGCATGCCTTGAAGCTGCATTCTTTGAATGGGATATGAAGGCTCAGACTGAGATATGAGGCTTCTTATTTTATTTGTTAACTTAGCTGCTATTGACCTATCTGTACCCGAGAGTTTACATACTAGGATCAAATGTGAGAAGAGCTTTGCTTTGACGTCAAAACTATGCTGGGAGCTTTTTTTGCTTTGTTTGGAAATATTTTTGTTGGACTGTCTTATTTTATTTTCTATTATCCAGGCAATTTAGAAAAGTCAAAAGCACATCAAAAGCTTCTTTAGTGCCCTCTATCATTGAGTGACATTAGAACAGTCTTAAAAGAATTATCCTTGCCTGGATGTGGTATATTTATTCAAGATCTCACAGTCTTTTGCAACAGGTATTATTTCGTAAGTTAAGGCTTCAGAGGGGATTGGAGGCTAGTCCAAGGTCTGTGACTAGATGGCAAAGGGTGGGGGGGGGGGATCAAGGAATGAAGTATTGTGGTTGAATTCCTAGCCTGTAGGCTGTATTTCTTAGAAAAATGGACTCTCTTTATAACCCAGTAATCACCAGGTGCCCTCTACCTGGGCATCTGCCATCTAACTAAAGTCTAGTCTGACCAGCCAAGAGTGTTATTTATTCAGTAAACATCACCAAGTCCTATGCTGTGTCTCAGACTATTCTATGCGCGGGGGAGGCAATGATGAGCAAAGCTCTCACAAATGTATATTTCAGTGAGGGAGAGAGAAAATAAACAAGGTAAATACATTAGTGAACTGAGTTGAAGAGTGTCCCCTCCCCTAAAATTCCTGTCTACCTGGAAACTGTGAATAGGACCTTATTTAGAGATATACTCTTTATAGATGTGACCAAGGTAAAATGAGATCACCCTGGTTTAAGGTGGATCCTCAATCCAATATGACCGATGTCATTCTAAGAACAGGAAATTTTGGACACAAAGAAATACAAGGAGAACACCAGGTGATAACAGAGGTAGAGACGGCAGTGATGCAACTTCAAGCCAAAGAATGCCAAGGACTGCCAGTGACCCCCAGAAGTTAGGAGAAAGGCATGAACAGATTTTCCCTCACAGCCTCCAGAGGGAACCAACCCTGCTGACACCTTAATTTTGGACTCCTGTCCTCCAGAACTGTGGGGGAATAAATACCTGTTGTTTTGAGACACCTGATTTGAGGCTGTTTGTCACAGCAGCCCAAGGAAAATAGCCCAATTTGTGAGTCTTAATAAAAGATAAGGAGAAAAAACATCAGTGAAGTGAGAGTCCTGGGGAGAGACTGCACTGTTACATTGGCCAGAAAAATCCTCAATGAGAAGATAACATTGATTAAAGCCCGACAGTGATGAAGAAGGAACACATGCTGATACCTTGGAGGGTGTCCAAGCAGGAAGAAGAGCACATGCAAAGGCCCTGAGCACCCCTGCCTGTTCAGGGGACAGGAAGGAGGCCAGTTTGGCTGGACAGGAGTGACAGTTGGGGAGGAGAGCAGGGAGAAACGAGCTCAGAGAGGTGGGCGGTCAGATTACGGAAAGGCTGTGGACTGTTGTAAAATCTCTGGCTTTTACTCTGAGTCAGAAAAAAAGAAGCTCTTGGAGAATTGGGGCAGAGAGGTGGCACAGAGGAGTGACAGGACCTGACTTAGAGTTTAACAAGAGCTTTGCGTTATTGAGATAATTCTCAAAAGAAGAGGATGGAAACAGGTTAGAAAACTATTGTAATCATCCAGGTGGGACATGATAACTTAGACCAAGGTGGCAGTGGTGAGAGGGATGCACAGGATCAGCATCAGGATATATTTTGTAGGGAGTTCCCTTCGTGGCTCAGTGGTTAACGAATCCGACTAAGAACCATGAGGCCGCGGGTTCGATCCCTGGCCTTGCTCAGTGGGTTAAGGATCCAGCATTGCTGTGAGCTGTGGTGTAGGTTGCAGACGTGGCTCGGATCCCGCGTTGCTGTGGCTGTGGCGCAGGCCGGCAGCTACAGCTCCTGTTAGACCCCTAGCCTGGGAACCTCCATATGCCGTGGGTGCAACTCTAGATAAAGGCAAAAAGACAAAAAAAAAAAAAAAAAA
>PVHT020000175.1:21005107-21042151 GCA_004024745.2 Catagonus wagneri
AATCACGAACTTGGGGAACAGACTTGTGGTTGCCAAGGGGGCGGGGGAGGGGTGGGGGAGGGGTGGGAGGGAATGGGGATAACCAGTGCTTTTATGATGGAATAGCAAGGAGCTCCAACTGTATTGCACAGGGAACTATATCTAATTACATGTGACAAATCCATATATGTACATGTAATCGGGTCACCACATGGTGCAGTTGGAAAATCTGACAGAAATCTGTAAACCAGCTATAATGCAAAAATAAAAAAATAAATAAAAAATAAATAAAAAAAAGACACTGTGCTTTCACTACAAAGAAAAACAAAAAGATTAATGGAACAAAACAGAGATTCCAGAAATAGATCCACATACATATGATTGCTTGGTTTTTTTAAAAAATGCCAAAGAAATTCAATGAGGGAAAGAAATTCTTCCATACAACTGGTGTGGGAATAACAAACAAAAAACAAAAAATAAGAATCCACACAGGCAAAAACACATAAATAAATTTCAACTACTAACTCCACACACAAAGAAAATTAATTTGAGATAGGGCTAAACTTGAAAACTAAAGCCATAATACTCTAGGGTAGATGAAGATTTCTTAGGTCATAAAAGCTCTAGCCATAGAAGAGAAAAGCTGATAAACAGACCCATCAAAATTTTCAAATTCCGCTATTTGAAAACCACCAGTTATAAAATTAATAGGCAAACTACGACTAGGGAAAAAATCCACTAAACATCTGCTTTTAAATATGATACCCGTATATATATTTTTTAAAAATCCAACAAATCAATGGTTTCTTTAAAAAAAAAAAACTAACAACTTAATTGTTAAAATGGGCAAAATATTTGAACTCTATACCAAAAAGGATATACAAGTGATCATTAGGATATAAAAAGAAGTTCATTATTATTCAAACGGGAAATTCAAAGTAAAATCAAAATGAGATACCATCCTCACTACAGTAGTTAATATCAAAAATCAAAAGCTGATGATACCAAATGTTGGTGATGATATGGAGCAACTGGAACTCTCACAGACAGCCATGAGAATGTTAAAATGGTACAATGCTTTGGAGAACTGTTAGGCATTTTCTTACAAACACATAGCTGCCTCAGGGCCAGCAAACACATTTCTAGGCACTTACCCAAGAGAACTGAAAACATATATCCACAGAGAGATAGGTACAACAGTGTTCACAGGGACTTACCCATTACAAAAATCTGGCAACAATCCAAATGTCCATCAACAGGTTGCCTCTCATGGGAAGAGGAGTAAGAGGGACCAAAAAGGGACACAAGGGGGAGTTCCCTTAGTGGCTCAGTGATTAATGAATCCGACTGGGAACCATGAGGCTGCGGGTTCGATCCCTGGCCTTGCTCAGTGGGTTAAGGATCCGGTGTTGCCGTGAGCTGTGGTGTAGGTTGCAGACGCGGCTCAGATCCCATGTTGCTGTGGCTGTGGCAGAGGCCGGCAGCTACAGCTCCTGTTAAGACCCCTAGCCTGGGAACCTCCATATGCCGTGGGTGCAGCTCTAGATAAAGGCAAAAAGACAAAAAAAAAAAAAGGGGGGAAACAAGGGAACTTTCTGGAGGAAATGGAAATGTTCTATATTGTTTTTGTGGATGATGGTTACACAGATATTCACAGTTATCAAAACACATCAAACTAAACTCTAAATCTGTGTACTTTATTATCTGCAAATTATACATGTTTCAAATTTTCAAAAATTTTATAACAAGTTTTTTAGTTAGGTTTCTATGTGCTTTCTTCTGTTATAAAAGAATGAGCAAGATTTTTCTTTTTAAAAAAGAAAGGTAGCATTAAATCTGCTTCAGCACTTGGATATTTGGTCACAACTTCATAAGTCTATGTCAACTAACAGTAATTTTCAAATGGTATTAAGCAATAGAGAGGAAAATCATCTGTGGGAGTCAAATATTTTTAAAGGAAAAAATAAATAAACTGGAAGTTTTTACTAACCCCCTCTTAATTCCTGCGTCGGGCAGCCTTTGAACTTTTGTTAAGAAATTCAGGTGATCTTCAGAAGAGTTTGAGGGTCTCTAACAAACAGCAAATATAGGTTAATGGGCAGCTTTAATTTTTTGAAAGAAAATTTATTACAATCCCCCAGTGAATGAGCTGCACTGTCAAATGGGTTTTTATTATTATTATTATTATTATTATTATTATTTTACTATATTCTATTGAAGGATGGTTGTACGGATGCAAAACATTTAAATTTTGAGAAATTTCTAACCATGACTAAAATTTCAGCCTTAGCTAATGTTAATTAAATTCACCTTATTGACAAGGATGAGCCTACAGGCTCCACTGTTTCTTAAGGCCATCCTTTTCTTCCCAGCAATAAACCATGCTGTCAACATGGAAGAGGTTACTTGAGGCACACAAGAGGGCAGGCATCCAATTCATTGAAGAGACTTGGCAGACTATTTAAAATTATGTTAGCAAGAAGAGAGGAAATGACAAACTCCAGTTCTGCAACATTTAGAAATGAAATTCCTTGCATAAGAAAACAATTCTTACCTGCCCTAATCCAGTAGCATTTTCATACTAGAAGTTCTAAAAAAGTGTCATAAATATTAAACCATGTTCTAAGAAATATTCTTAATTATTTCATTGAAGTCTGTCATGAAATGAAAGCAAAAAGGACAATATTCTCCTTTTCTCTGTATCACTCTTATCTATTAACTTGGGCAGTGAAATAGACTACAGCAGTCATCAACAGTGGAACAGCTATACCAAAACTTGCTTTCCTCATGCCTGGCATCAGGTCCAGTGGCTGTTCTGCAACATTAGTTTTGTTTTGTATTTTTCTTTGCTCAGACAAGCTTGTCTATAGTTTTGAAGGAATATACAAGATACTAGTAGGTCTATAAACTGGGACAGACCAGAGAGTTTTTCTTTTGTGAGAACTGGGTAGATACCAGCTCAAATCCACTCTTTAAGGTAAAGTTTGACAAAAAAGCGATATTGCCTTCTGCTTTCAGTTCTGGCAGAGAGGAAATGAAAAAGCAACTTCTTTACTTCTAGTCCTAGTTTTAAATATTCACAGATGTTTTAAGATGGCAAAGAAAACAACTGATAAGGTTAATAACAATTAAGAATTCTTCTTGGGAAAACTCCCTATAAGCAAAGTTAAAATACAAATAAAAAACCATGGGAAGAGACACATTTGAAACTGTCACAGACAAAGGGATAATTTCCTTTATCATGGTTTCAGAAAAACCCATAACACCAACAAACCAACGAAAGAATGAAAAAAGGACAGGAACATATAAGCTACAGAAACTGTAAACAGCTCTTAAATATATGAAGAGTGCCTTAGTCAGAAAAAGAGAAATAAGCATGTAAACTAAAATTAAGTGCATTTTTTTATTGACCAGACTGCCAAATATTGAAAAGTCTGATAGCCCTCGATGTAGGTGAAGTTGAAGATGGATTATAGGATGAAATTCACACAGCGCCAAGGAGAGCATAGAGACAATGGAAGACTGCACAGACAATACAGGGGGCAAAAGTCTATCAAATGCACAAATGAACAAGGATATTCACTACCACATTGTTTGCAAGAGCAAAAGACACCAGCTAAATAAATTACAGAATATACACATGGAGAGGGGTGTCACGATGTCACATTGGAAAGAATGAAGAAATTCCACACCTAGGCGTGCTGCGGGTGGGGAATCGCCATCGCTAAAGAAAGGACTCCAAACCCTACATCTCCTACCCAAGGACCAGGTCTTAAAGTAAAAGAAAAGACAATAAATGCTCCTTTTCAGATAATTCTGCCATTTGGGGAGCAACAAAGGACTGGGCCCACAGAGACAAACAAAGTAGTTTACAAAAGAAGGTCTATCTGCTACCCATTTTAGAGAGTACGAAAAGCAGGCTTGAAAGACACGGAGGGAAACAGGGAAGGAGATGATAAAAGAATGCATTATCAAGCCAGGCCACTGCAAAACATAAGTGATTACTGCTTTCTTCTGAACCAAGCTCTGAGAAGTCATTTGGGAAGAAAAAGCCCCAAAATGGACCTAATCTGAAATATTTAATCAAAACTGGAATTAACCAGATCGATTTTCCGCCACCAGGCAGAAATGAGGCTCGAGAGATAAGAGTGAGTCACAGAAAAAAATAAAGTCACATTTCTAACACCCCTGAGGATGTGGCTTGAAAATATTGATCATGCCACTTATATATGGCTGATTCAAGGATAGCAATATCGAGACTCAGAACATGTCCAAATTGGTGTAAAAAAAATCTATCTCAAGAGTAGAACGTGCAAAGAAACACTGACTATCAATTAATCAATAGGGCTGGTCCCTTGATATAAGTAAAATTTTCTCTAGACAAACATATTAGTTTGCTAAGGCTGCAGTAACAAAGTACCGCTAGCTGGGTGGCTTAAACCCCAGGAACTGATTTTCTCACAGCTGTAAAGGCTGGAAGTGTAAGATTAAGTTGTCAACAAGGTTGCTTTCTTCTGAGGCCTCTCCCCTTGGCTTCTAGATGGCCGTCTTCTCCCTGTGTCCTCACATGACCTTTCCTGAGTACAAATCAGAGTCCAAAATTCCCCCTTTCATAAGGACACCAGGCAGACTGGGCCACGGTCACCCTAATGACCTCATCTTAACTGAACCATCTCTGTAAGGACCCGAGCTCTAAACATGGTTGTATTCTGAGGTACCAGGGGTTAGAACAGCCACGTGAACTTCTTTGGGGGGGACACAGCTGAGCCCATAACAAGTTACCTTTTCTTTTTTTCTCTCTTTTTTTTTTCTTCTTTTAAAGTTGTTTTTATTTTTTTGAGTTTGTACTTATTTTTTATCTTTTTTATTTTTATTAGAGCATAGTTGATTTACAGTGTTGTATCAATTTCTGCTGCACCACATAGTGACCCGGTCATACATATGCATTCATTCCTTTTTTCATACTATCTTCCATCATGTCCTATCCTAAGAGATCGGTATAGTTCCCTGTGCTGCACAGTAGGACTTCATTGCTTATTCATTCTGAACGTACTAGTTTGCATCTATTAGATTTAGATGCAAACTCCCCATCCATCCCACTCTCTCTCTCTCCCCCTTAGCAACTACAAGGCTGTTCTCCATGTCCATGAGTCTATTCTCCATGTCCACGAGTCTATTTCTGTTCTGTAAAGTGTGTGCTAGGTGCTATGAGGCAGACAGACAGAGGGAAGACGCTGTAAGGGCATTGCCCAGAACATGTGTGCAGAGGGGCTAAGGAGGGTCAAAAACCAAGAGCCTGGTGCAAATTATCACAGACATATCACACCGTCTAAAATAAACCGAGGAGGACTTTAACTAACGGCAAGACGTCCCCTGTTCTTGGGTAGGTGACTTGGCATTAAACATGTCAGTTTACCTGACATTAGTTTGCCAACTCAATGCAATTTCAATAAGATTATCAAGAAACTATTTAATAGAATTAGACAAGGTGATCACTACAATTTACATGGAAAAACAAATATGCAAGAACAGCCAGGAAAACACTGAAAAAAGAAAAACTACAGGGAGGAGCTAGCCCCTACCGGACACTAAAATACACTATAAAACTTTGTAATTGAAAGTGTGGTATTGGCAGAGTTCCCATTGTGGCTTAGTGCGTTAAGAACCTGACTAGTATCCATGAGGATGCAGGTTTGATCCCTGGCCCTGCTGAGTGGATTAAGGATCTGGTATTGCTATGAGCTGCAGTGTAGGTTGAAGATGCGGTTCAGATCTGGCATTGCTGTAGCTGTGATGTAGGTTGGCAGTTGCAGCTCTAATTCAACCCCTATCCCAGGAATTTCCATACTCCGCAGATCCCAGGCCCTCTCAGTGGGCAGCAAATATACTAAACCACATCTACCCACATATATTTATATTTATTTCTACATTCATATACCTGCATATACATTGGTCTTGTCTTCATGGGCATATGCTATGGACTTTGTGAAAGAAGAGTGATAGAATCTAGGCATTAAGGCTGACCCTGAACTTTCTACCATTCTATCCTCTTATCTTTAGAGAGATTTGGATTTAATGCTATTATGACATGTTATGTGATTTTTGTCTAAGAAGGGTTTCAAAATTCAGACTATGCCTGAATTGTCACCTGGAGCTCTCTCTCAGGAAAAGAACAATAAAATCCAAGGCAGAAACTATGCTGAAAGATCTTGCTCGAATGATTTAAATTCTAATCAACTCTGGCTGCCACAGTAAGAGAAGGGAAATAGAAAGCAATTCAGAAGAATCCTTTAGCAGCTCTGCTTTGGTAATAGATAAATCAATGAGGTGCTCATTATCCTAGGAACAGAGCCCCACTAAGCTTCCTTCTCCTAAAGTCTGATACTTTTATACTATTTTAGAAATTTATTGGATTGCTTGTGCATACCCAGAACTGAGTGAATGCTGTGAGGAATAAAAAAGATGCATGAGTCTCCCCAAGAATTCACAATCTCACTGAGGAAACAACAGAAATACAAAATACATACAGAGATTAGCAGGATCTATCAAAAGTACCATAAGATGATGTGACAAAATGTAGTAAAAATTGATAAGGTATAGGAAGTCAAAGAAAGAAAAGATCAGGGATGCCAAGCATATGTGAGGAAGGCTTCAGGAAGATGTGAAAATTGAGAATGTTCCTGAAGGATTTACATCTGTCATGGTCAAGCCAAGGGCAAGTCAAAAGCTAGTGTGCCAGGCAGATCAGTGCCCCCTCCAAAGACGTCCGTGCCCCAGTGCTGGAACCTGTGCATATGTTACCTCACCATATGGGACTTTGCAGATGTGCATATATTACCTTACCAGATGGGACTTTGCAGATGGAATGATCAACTTACAGATTCTGAAGAGGAGGGATTATCCTAGATTATTCTGGTGAGCCCAATCTAATCATCCGAGTCCTTAAAAGCAGAAGAAGCAGAAGGATCAATCAAGGAGATGAGAAGGCTGAAGAAGACACAGGAGAATCTGGAGCTTGAGAGGGACTTGATCTGCTATTGCTGGCTTTGAGAATGGAGAAAGAGGCCACAAGCCCAGGAATGCAGGAGGCTTCTAGAAGCTGGGCTTTCAGCTGATAGCCAGCAAAGAAAGAATACTTCATTTTGCTATTGCAAGGAACTGAATTCACCAACAACCTAAATGATCCTGCAAGTAGAATCTTCTCTCAGATCGCCAGGAAAAAAAAAAAAAAGCCCTGCTGATAGCCAGGTTTAGTCCAGTGATACCCATACAGAACTTCTGACCTACAGAACTGTAAAACAATAAATCTGTGCTGCTTTAGGCTCTTATTTGTGCTGCTTCAGGCTGTTTACTACAGCAGAAATAGAAAACTAACATGCATGGGCACAGTTCCCGTTGCTTGCATAGGGAACCTCAGTCAAAACATTAATTTCTTAATTCTTGTATGGCTTGGCAGCCCATTGGGAGTACCACGAAATACAGCTACAGTTATACTGCCCTGCTGAGAATCCCCAAAGTGGCTGCCATGGCTATAACCCACACCTAGTTTCCTGACATAGAGGTCTCTGTGTCCTGAACCATAGAGCCCTAAAACCTTGAGCAGAATTCAATGAACAGGAAAGGACATCTGAGCATTGGCAACTGAAATAATTTATCAGAAGATTATGGTAAGTTATTGACCCAGAAGCATGGACAATGTAATAGACAATGGAATTAAATCCTCTACTCAACTACGAGACAGTCATCAGACAAGAAAAAGGAGACACCGAGAGAAAAGTGGTAAAAAGTTATTCAGAAGCCAACAGAAGGCATGAGAACAAGCCACAAGTTGGCAGAAAACTTGATAGTTAAAAAAAAAAAAAAGACGGAACACAGGCAGTTACCGGATGACAATAAGAGCAGTAGAAGCAGTGTTCATATGTGTGCAGCCAAAGGAAGCGGAAAACTTCTACTGTCGAGGAGGCACAGGAGGAAAAAGACTCCACGAACAGTGTTGCACTTGAACAAACTTCCAGATTCCATGAAGCCTTCTGAGAAAGTTTCCCATTTCTCATTTCCTATTCTATGCATCATTTGCTATAAGCCTTTTCTTTCTTGGGTAACCTGAGATCTCTTTTACCTTGCAACCTGAAAGAGCCAAACTAGCTCACAGGTTCACATGACTCGGTTTATTGGTTCCTAAGGGTGACCTGCCCTGCTGAATGAGAAGAGATTTACTGTAAGGGGCTCCTGACTTTTGACCTCTGTGGATCTCATTTATTGTTGTCCTTTGGGTTATTTACTGAGAAGTTAGCTTTGATTTCCTAGAAATTACCTGATAACCAGGCACTCCAAATATCACAGAGATAAGCAGAGCCAAATTAGATGAGCAGGAAATTAAAAACTACCCTTAATCCTACACAAACATATCATTTAGCAATTAACTATATGCATAATCATAATCTATTATTTTCAGTTGTTTCATGGGTTCTAGTCCTTTCTCCCTTATTACGCCATAAACGTTGAGAATTTATATCTTCTCTTTCAATAACGTAGAATACATACAAATTTTAAAACTGTGCTTGAGACAAACTAATAGAGCTGTTTGTGTATACGGATGTTTGTCTCATGTTTTTATGGCCACACCCATGGCAAATGGAAGTTCCCAGGACAGGGATTCAATCTGAGCTGCAGCTATGCCACAGCTACGGCAATGCGAGATCCTGAACCCACTGCACTGAGATGTGGATCAAACCTGAACCTCTGCAGCGACCCAAGCTGCTGCAGTTGGATTATTAACCCACTGTGCTACAACATGAACTCTTGGATCACTATTTACAGTATGGGAAATTTTCAAACTACCAACATCTAATAATAGGGCACTAGTTAATTATTGTATATACATTTATTAGAACACTATGGAGACATTAAAACTCGTATATTCCAAAACTATTTAATGAATAGAAACTATCTATGATACACTGTGAGGAAAAAAACTAATTCTAGAGTATTGTATGTAAGATCCAAATTTTGTTTAAAATATCTGTGCATATGCATGTGCATTATATATAACCAATTCCTCCACCTTCATATAAAGAGGTCAGAAAAAATGTTAAAGAAATCACCTCTGAGTTGCAAAACTATGGGTAATTTTTATTTTTATTTCTTCAGTCATCTCGTAATTACTGTGTTAGAAAAGAGCAATAAGTATTCATTTTAAGGGAAAAAATAATATAGGATACTTAGGTATATACCTAATAAGTGTGCATTTGTTCATTACCATTGGGGACTTGCGACAAAATAATGTTGTTTATTAGAAAGATGATCAAAGCCCTCCTAGTATAATTAAAGGCCATTTTTATTCTCTATCACTATTTTTTTTATCTTTTTGCCTTTTCTAGGGCCGGACCCACGGCATATGGAGGTTCCCAGGCTAAGGGTCTAACAGGAGCTATAGCTGCCAGCCTTCATCACAGCCACAGCCACAGCAACACGGGATCCGAGCCACATCTGCAACCTACACTACAGCTCATGGCAACGCCGGATCCTTAACCCACTGAGCGAGGCCAGCGATCGAACCCGCAACCTCATGGTTCCTAGTAGGATTCGTTAACCACTGAGCCACGACAGGAACTCCCTCTACCATTCACTATTATCCATCTTGCCCACTCTTCATAAAAGATGAGTTCAGTTGCAAGAATAACATTCCACCAAGAGCAGACACCAGACTAACTACTTGGACATGTCTTTCTAATAACAAATGGGTAGGGGGAATAGATGACATATATTCATGGTTTCCTTACCTCTTTCTAGATATGGATAAATGTAACTATCATCTGCTGACCAGCTATTGCGGGCCAGCCATTGTATATACATTTTGACTAATCTTAACAAAAGCCATTTTGTGAAAAGTCCCTTTGCTTGAGAGGTAAGGAGCTGCAGCTGAGAGGGATTCTTTGTAAAAAAGCATTTAGCTCTAAAAAGCAGAGCAGATAGTCTAAAGTCAGTGCATTCCAACATCCTCATGCCTTCCACTTCCTTACTTAATAATTTTAGGTACATAAGTAAGAAGACAGGAGTTTTGAGTCCCACTTTAATCTGTCTAAATTAACTGATAAACCCTAAGGGAAGGTCAGCGCTCTATGCTATAATGTCAAGGAAACAAGGTTTGCATTGGGACATGGTGCCACCTGTTGGTTAATCCATGAAACTGGTGATGTAGGTGGTTTCAACCCCCCAGACCCACACACCAAAAATCAATCAACCAAGAATTCTTTTAAAATAGAAGCCATATCAAGAACTTGTCTCTTAGTCTCATTCTTTCTCACCTCCAACCTCCAAAATCTGTATCCAACCAGTTGGTGCCATGCAAAAATTACTGAATTTAGAAATCAATCTCAGGAGTTCCTGTTGTGGCATAGCAGAAATGAATCCAACTAGCATCCATGAGGATGTGGGTTCAATCACTGGCCTCTGTCAGTGGGTTAAGGATCGAGCATTGTCATGAGCTGTGGTGTGGACCACAGAGGCGGCTTGGATCTGGCGTTGCTGTGGCTGTGGCATAGGCCAGCAGCTGCAGCTGAGACTTGACCCCTAGCCTGGGAACCTCCATAAGCCAAAGGTGCGGCCCTAGAAAGCAAAAAAAAAGAAAAAGAAAAGAAATCTAGAAATCAATAAATCAATCCCAGTGCTCTCACTCACAACCAGAAACACTGAGGAGGTAAGGTAACTTCCCTGAGTTTGAATTTCTCACCCATAAAATTAAAACACAACTTCCTACATTTCAAGTTTGTTGTGAGGATCAAATGAGATGACATAAAATAAAGAAAGCATAGTGTAAACAGAGTAACACTCAATAGGCCTTATTGCTATACTTTATTGGCACCTGTCATAAATTTTCATTTAAAGTGTGACTTACATGAGATATTTGCATGAGGAAGTTCTTCACGTGCAAATAATGTGTCCCTTCACAACTTGATCACAGATTCCCTGCTTTGAGTCCTGCCTGCCTGTGTCAGTTACCTCTGCACACGTATCAGTCTCTTTTCTTGGCCTATAAATCCCCAAGGGAATGGGCAGAACATATCGATTGTTCTCACAGTACATGCACAATGTTGCACATATACTGGGAGTTCAAATATGTATTTTAATTTTAATTTTTTTTCCTGAAGGGGCATGTGGTATTGCGTAAGAATCAACTGTGAAATGCTTCATTACAGGGAAAGAAATGACTTTCAATGAAAGGTAATACTGAGAGAGTCAAGGGAGGAAATAAAAGTTTCAAATAAGCATAGTCTTAAATATATATGTGTGTATACACACACACACATACACACACACACATAAAGTGAATGGTGATACAGTGAAAGAACAGAGGATAGAAACGCAGATTTGTGAGTGCCAATAATCCCCTTATACTTGTCAAGATTTTTTTCTTTCTTTTTTTTTAATGGCAGCACCCACGGATATGGAAGTTCCTGGGCCAGGGACTGAATTCAAGCCACAGCTATGACCTATCCACAGCTGCAGTAACACCAGATCCTTTAACCCACTGTCCGGGCTGGGGATTGAACCCGCGCCTGTGCAGCAAGCCACTGCAGTTGGATTCCTAAGCCACTGCACAACAGCAGGACTTCCAAGATTTTTTTTTTTTCAAAATTCTTCAGGACAGAGATGTTAAATGATTTATCCCTAAGTTATAATATATAAATCATGATAGGAACAGGTGTTTGTTGATTTCCTCCCAGTGTTCTTTCACTGTACCATGACATCGCCTCACTGCAGGACTAGAGCTCAGATTAGCATGATGTGTGTGTAAGCCTATACATTTTTGCCAAACTCCTTATTCACACTTCAAAACCTACTTCAAATGTCACTTCTTTGGAAAGTCTTTTATGGGGTCCTCAGGCAGAGTGCATGGCATCATTCTCTATAGTTATATGATATGTAGCAACCCATTTTCTATTTATAGGATTTTCCTTCTCCCCAGTAATTATTAGTACACTATCCTGCCATTCAGCGCAATGCTTGGCACATATTAGATGATCAATAATCATGAATGCACACTTAATACTGTTCTGGGCATAACTGCCTTCTGGGAATTCACTGTTAATACATATAAGGCAGTATGGGAAGAAAGAAAGGAAATGACAGAAAAGTAAATCTCATGATTTGAAAGATTAAGCAAGACTCTGAACAGCATTTAGAAGTTGCAAATTTTTTAAATGTTTAGTATTAATCAGGAGTGAAGGACCCTAATAAGACAAACAGGGCATAAAAATGTTACCTAGCGGGCACATGTGGGAGTCAAGGGCTCAGGCTTTGGAGTCTTGGTTTCAAAGACAAGTTTATTTTCTATGAACTTATATGCATGACTTCAATTCTCTAAGCCAAAATATCTATTATCTTTGATCTCCATTTTAAAAATCTTGTTAGCAAACTATATCCAATCTCCCTCTTACTTTTGCCTCTATTCAGCTTAATATAATCCTGAATGACCCCTTTAAAATTTAAGATCTTCTGCTCAGAGACCCCCAATTGCACTATTAGCAGGGGTGGGGATGAGGGCACGGGATGCATGTAGACATACCTTCACGAGAAAGAAGAGCTTCATCATTACCCAGAAAAACTTGATTTGAAAAAGATCAGATTCAAAGCCTATCCATTTTCACATGAAATTTTATCACTGACTATTTTGATGGGATAAAAGGGATCCTTAGCAGTTATTAAAATGAAGTCAAGGATTTCCTGTCGTGGCGCGGCAGAAATGAATCCAACTAGGAACGATGAGATCACGGATTCGATCCCTGGCCTCGCCAGTGGGTTAAGGATCTGGTGTTGCCATGAGCTGTGGTGTAGGTCGCAAACATGGCTCGAAACTGGCATTGTTGCAGCTGTGGCTGTGGTGTAGGCAGGAAGCTGTAGCTCCGATTGGACCGCTCGCCTGGGAACCTCCATATGCTGCAGGTGTGGCCCTAAAAAAGACAAAAATAAAATAAGATAAAATAAAATAAAATAAATTCAAATTTTTCACCTACTGGTTTGTAAGAAGTTTTTAGTTGATGAGAGCTATCAAGAATTTGAAGCAACTGTCCTTAAAAAGTCTGCTCAGAAATTATATTTCACTGTTTCAAGCCTAAAACCTGACATCAAAAATTGATCATCAAGGAAGTGATTTCATGTCCCTTCTATAAAACGTACCGAGATCTTATTTATAGGTTTCATAAAAAGTCCTCACACTTTGGTTTTCATTTTTCTGATAACAGTAATATAACATAGGGGAAATATGATCATTTGTTTTCCATCAAGCCCCAGTATAGATATTCTCAAATCCTCTTCAGTTTTCTCAGTCTGTACACAAATATCATCATTTCTGATGTGTGTTACTACATGAAAAATTATTGGAAAGCACTGGAGTAATGATCAAGAAAGACAGACAGCAAGCTCATTCAAATTCACATTTTGTTTCTCATCAGTCAGCTTGGATGAACCCTTTCTAAACTGTAGTTTCCTTATCTATAAAACGGGGATAACAATACCTATCCTCTCCATTTCTTGTGAGGAGTACACAAGGTGAGGCATGCAGTGCCCAGCCTGAAGTAATTGTGATAATCGTGGTAAATAATAACTGTCTCCATGAAAGTGGTGATGAAGCTGTTGGTTGTTGCCAATGAAAAGCCTGAAATTATAAAACTGAGTTTAAACTGTCCATTCCTTAGACATCCTCAGATAACCAACGGTCTGACTTTCCTGCATATGGAGCTTCCTGAAATATACTAAAATTGCACACAGACTACAAGAACTAGAATTGAGAACCTTATTTCCCACATACTGTGCTGAAGGTTCTCTTTAATAGTCACTCACCGGGGCTTGGTACTGAAACAGTCTCAGCAAACTACAGATATATTAGGACACTGCATGAGGATTTCTTTAATTCAACCCTGAAACCATGAAATGCAGCCTAAAAAAAAAATTTCATTTTATTCTGTAGTTTTGTTCACTTTTCTCAGGGTTAAATATAGATAAGAAATAAAAATGGCATCATCACTCTAAGAAAGAATTTCATGCATTTTTCATAGATATGTGACATTAATATACCTTGAGTATCCTCAGCTTGTTACTGGGGGTTTTTTAGTTATATTTATGACATTCTACCATCTGCAAGTGAGATTCCAACTAGAAGGAAATATTTATATACACCAGGGAGTCATACATAATTTAATGCTGGAGCGAGAAAGAAGAAAGAAAGCGTTCCAACATGTAGTACAACATCCCTTACAAGGATATATATCTGAGTAAGAGCTGAAGATCAAAGAATTTTCTTCTTGAGCAACACCAGATACTGAGAATAAGAACAAATTTAATTTGGGTTTTTTCCATTGACTATTTCCTAGAAAACCAGGGCTTACTTTATTTAATCTCTGAATTAAGAATAAAATTGAAATCTTCCTTGGAATATTCAGAGAGAGAATTTTTTCTATTGCACATACATTTTTCAGCTCCAAGAAAGCCTAGTAACAGAACAGACTGGTACAGGTTATCTATATAATAATAAACTCAAACACATTCTAGCAATAATCTCTGACTTTCTAAGAGTCAGCGTGAAACACATTTATTGCTATACTCCATAATATGTTTATACTCTTGGGACTTGGTATTTATTGCTTTATTGGAAATTGATATTATTTGAGAATTTTACAGGTTTTTTTTCACTTCTGATTTTTCAATTCATAGTACTTGTTAACAGCATGAAAACCATAATTTAAACATTTTAGACTATATGATAAAATATAATGCAGCAATTTAGTAATGAAAATATGTCAGTATTAAAACACAAAGACATTAATTAACGTGAAGTAAAGAAAATGGAACACAAGTTTTTTGATAAACTTCGATTAAAACTAGTAAAATGGTGTATATTTTATAAGAATAAAGACATTGTGATGGTCCTTAATGAAGTTCACAAATATCCCCCCTTCTCCTCCTTCTGCATACACACAGTAGGTGTATTAGATCTGCTGTAAAAAAAAAACACCACAAACTGAGAAGCTTAAAACAACAGAAATGTATCGTCTCACAGCCCCACAGGCTGGCAGTCTAAAATCAAGGTGTCCACTAGGTTTGTTGCTTCTGAGAGCTGTGAGGAAGGACCTGTTCTAGGTCTCTCTCCTAGCTTCTGGTAGCCTCAGCTACGTTTTGGCTTATAGATAATGTTCTCACAGTGTTTGCACATCATCTTCCCTCTGTGCACCTCTGTCTCTATCCAAATTTCTCCTTTTCAAAGGAGACCAGTCACACTGGATAACAGGCCACCGTAATGACCTAATTTTAACCTGATTCCCTATTTAAAAGCCCTACTTCCTATTCAGGTCACATTCATAGGTACTGGGGGTTAGGACTTCAACACACTTTAGGGGGTGAAATTCAACTCAGTCATAACAAAAGGACCACGCTCTCCTACCTACCCTGAAGTTAGGCTCAATTCGGTGATTTATCATGACCAATGAAATGTGAGTAGAACTCCTGGTATCTTCTCAGCACATGATTCTTCAAATCCTCTTCTGACCTCAGGAACCATCAAAGGATGTGTTCAGATGGATTCTCTATCAGCCTGAGGCCCTGAGGCACTAGGAGGTGCCAACCCTCTTGGACTTTATGAATAAGAAACGAATTCCCCGTGTCAAGTTATTGAGATGTTCGAGTTGTTTGACACTACATCATAACTATGCCTGTTCGGACATACAAATATCGGAACCTAAAAGTGGAAGGCTACCATAATAAGAACCTAAACTTTGTGGTACTGGCTCAGTGGTCACATGGCAGACAGCAAGAAAACTGCTAACACTGGTTGAAAATGTGGCAATCTGCGTTAGAATAGTGGCAAAACTCTTGAAAAAAATGGCACCTGTGGCAACTTGGGAAGCAGATCACACATCTACCGAACTTTCAGCTCTAAAGGAAGTCATGAGGAAGCAAACTGTACCGGTGCTACTGCTGCGCTTGGCGAGGTTTACCAGAGGGAGGTGAGCTCAGAAACTAACCGCCCCAGTGTGAAGACAAGAAAGAAGGGGAAGAGAGTCCATGAATTTAGAGATCTGTGGGGTGGAAAGAGGCAGCTGCCTCTTAACCCCAAACAGCAAAATGTAAAATCTAGAAATGCTATTGACTAACAAACTCCATCGTGATCCTACCTGTCAAGTCAAAAGGTCATATCCATGCTAAAACCTCTGACTGGATTAGAGTTCCCAGGAGCAATGGCCAGATAAGGCTGTGATGTCCACTTAAGAGTTTCAATGGAACTGTTTTGCTTTTTAAAAGAGAGGAAAAAAAATGAAAAATTAGGCAGATCCCACTGCTGACCCTCTTTGGACATGTAGTTCTAAAAGAACGAACTTTTTGCAGATCAGTAATTTAGTCAAGAGTAAAAAGCAAGGGGAGTAGAAAGGAAACATATGTATATGTTTATATATAAAACAGAGAGCGAGGTATAAAAGGTAAGACATATAGAAACAAATTGTGGTACAGTTATCGATACCTGAAAATGATTGGCATCAAATGCATGGACAGCTGAGCTGCCCAAGAAGCCCTAAACCTGTGCTGGCTGATTCAGAAATGAAGGGAAAGCAAAAGAGAATAAGAAATAGTTGCTGTGGCAAGGAATTAAATTAGAGGTGATACTGGAGTTTTATTTCCTTTCACAATGTTTTACGGTTGTTTTAATAATGTCTTTATAAAAACTAACAATAATATATAAAAATTCAAACTCTAGTGGAGACTTTGTTCTTTCTTAAGTAAATAACATTCTCCCAAGCAGTATCAACCCAAGGTCAGGGGTATGAGAAGTGACCTGGCATCATGAGAATCTCAGCAGGAATCAAAGGAACTTGGTTCTGCTGCAAATTTCCAGAGATCCTCAGGCAAGTGAACACAAATTATATTCAGACAAAAGAAACTCTACTGGGTAAAATTTGGATAGGGTGGATTCATGTCTGCATTTTTGTTTGTTTATATTTGTTACTGGAGAAATATGTCATTTATTGCACTCTTCTAGAGTTCAGTTGAGTATTTTGTGCAAAAATAAGCACTGTAATAAATGATGTATAAGGACTTCTGTTTCTACTTTAACACATTCATTAAAATCCTTATCTGATTCAAATTTGCAGTTATGTTTGTAAGCCCAAAAGAGTATAAAAATCGTTTCCTGTTTAAGTCTATTATGTTCTTACCTATGATAAACAACTTCATCTGATCTTCCCTGAGAAGATCAGACACCTCAGTGAGGGAGGAAGGAAGGAAGGAAGGAAGGAAGGGAGGGAGGGAGGAAAAGGGAGGGAGGGAGGGAGGAAGAAAGAGAGAGAGAGGAAGGGAGGGAGGAAGGAAGGGAAGAAAGAAGGAAAGAGAGAGAGAGAAAGGGTATAGAGAGCAGAAGGGGAACTTTGATCACAAGGACTGTCAGATTCAAGGCAAGGTCTCAATGGAATTATTTGGTCTTGATTTTGATTTAGAAAATCAGAGAACAATTCTAACCCAGCCAAATCTAACCCCTTTGATCCAGGGAAATCTTCCTTAGTCTGGAAAAGAGGTTTTACAATAATGAATCCCTTGGGAAATCAAACTTCAACAACTTGGCAACGTTTTCTGAATAGTCATTATTTTATGTCTCTGCAGTTTACATATCAATCCGCAAACTCAGACTGGATATTCATATGTGGTACACATTTTTAGAATACCTTCCTTGCCTCAGAGAGTTACCTATAAAGATGAAGCTAATTCTTCTCATGTTCCACCTTCAGCACACATGTGGGTACAGGCAGGCACACACACCATGCCTTACTGTCACCAGTCCTATAACTATAGCCAGACCCAAACAAGCTCCAAGGAGCCAACCAAAAAGTCAGATCCAAGAAAAAAGAATTACACACCAAGAACAACTCAAAATGTGGCTTGCTGATGCTAGCAAAACTCTAGGGAATACTTACAAGAATGTATTTTTGAGATATTTGGCCAAGGAAGAAAAGAATATAGTTGTATATTGGGGCTAAATTTATCAAAGCACACTTAACAGATATTCTGGATTTGATGTCCTTGCTCAATAGCTGGCAGTAGTTCTTAAAGTGTGCTCGGCTGGTTCACAGAAATCTTTTTTCCAGTTTTACTGAGAAATAATTGAAATACATCACTGTATAAGTTTAAGGCATACAGCACGATGGTTTGATTTACATATATTGTGAAATGATTACCACAATAGGTTCAGCTAACATCCATCTTCTCATATAGATACAACAGAGACAAAAGGAAAAAAATTCTCCATGTGATGAGAACTCTTGGGATTTATTCTTTTAACAGCTTTCTTAGAAACCAATACATCAGTGTTGGCTATAGTCATCATGTTGTACATTACATCCCTAATACTTATTTGCAACTGGAAATTTGTATCTTTTAACCACCTTCCTCTATTTTCCTCTCCTCTCACCCTGTGCCTCTGGCAACCATAAATCTAACCATGAGTTTGGTTTTGCTTTGCTTTATTTTATTTTTATTTATTTGTTCGTTTGTTTGTTTGTTCCCAGGCTAGGGGTCAAATCGGAGTTGTAGCTGCCAGCCTACACCATAGCCACAGCAAAGCCAGATCTGAGTCATGTCTGTGACCTACACCGCATCTCAAGGCACCACTGGATCCTTAACCCACTGAGGCCAGGGATCAAACCTGCATCCTAGTCAGATTCATTTCTGCTAAGTCACTATGGGAACTCCTGTTTTAAATTTTTGAGATTCCATGTAATTGAGATAATACAGTATTTTTTTTCCTTTTCTGACTTATTTCACTTAGCATAATGCCTTCAAGGTCCATTCATGTTGTCAATAGTAGTAGGATTTCCTTGGCTTAGTAGCTGATTTGTATATACTTACCACAACTTCTTGATCCATTCATCCACCAATGGACACTTAGGTTGTTTCCATGGTCTTGGATACTGTAAATAATGCTGGTATGAATTTGGAGCTTTTCAGGTTAGTGTTTTCATTTCCTTTGGAAGTGCTACATAGCATGGTACTTCTACTTTCAATCTGCAGAGATCCTCCATACTATTTTCCACACAGTGGCTGTATCTGTCCACAATCCCACCAACAACGCAGATGTCCCACATCCTTGCCAACATTTGTTACTTCCTGCCCTTTTGATGACGGGCATTCTAACAGACATGAAGTACTATCTCATTGCGGTTTCCATTTGCATTTCGCTAATAACTAGTGACACGGCACATCTTTTATGTACCTGAACTTTTGTGTATCTTCTTTTTAGAAATGTTCACCCTGGTGCTCTGTTCATATTTTAAATTGGGTTATGCAAGATTTTTGCTATTGAGTTGTATGGGTTCCTTATATATTTTGCATTTTAACCCCTTATCATATGTATGGTTTGCAAATATTTTTCCCATTCCATAGATTTTTTTTTCACTTTGTTTATGATTTCTTTTTCTGTATGGAAACTTTTTGGTTTCATCCAGTCCCACTTATTTTTTATTTTGGCTTACACTTTTGGTTTCATATCTGAAAATTATTCCCAAGACCTATATCAAGAAGCTTTATTCTTATGTCTTCTTCTTGGAGTTTCATGGTTTTAGAACTTATATTTAAGTCTTTACTCCATTTTGAGTTAATTTTTGTGAGTGGTGAAATATACCTGTCCAGTTTTCCTTTACATGTGAAATCCAATTATCCCAGCACTATATTACTGAAGAGACTATCTTTTCTCCATTGAGTATCCCTGGCTCCCTTGTCAAATATTACTTGACCATATATGGGTTTATTTATTGGCTCTTCTTGGTTCCACTAGTCCATTTGTCTGTTTTATGCCAGTACCACATTGTTTTGATGACTATAACTTTATAGCATAGCTTGAAATCAGAAGTGCGATGCCTCCTGCTTTATTCTTCTTGCCCGGGATTTCTTTAGCTATTTGTGATCTTTTGTGGTTCCAAATAAATTTCAAGAGTGCCTTTTCTACTTCAGTTTTTTTTTTTTTTTTAAGTGCCATTAGTATCTTGATAAGGGACCACACTGAACCCATAAATGGCTTTTGGTAGTATTAACATTTTAATATTATCAGTTCTTCCAATCCACGAACATGGGATACCTTCCATTTTATGTGTATCTTCTTTGATTTCTTTCATCAGTGTCTTCAGTTTTCAGAGTAGAAAGCTTCCTTCTCCTGAGTTAGATTTACTCCTAAATTCCTTACTGCTTTTGCTATTATAAATGAAACTGATTTCATTACTTCTTTCTCAGAAGATTCATTGTTAGTGTATAAAAACACTACTGGGAGTTCCCATCATGGCTCAGTGGTTAATGAATCCGACTAGGAAACATGAGGTTGTGGGTTCGATCCCTGGCCTTGCTCAGTGGATTGACAATCCGGCGTTGCCATGGGCTGTGGTATAGTTTGCAGACACGGCTCAGATCCCACGTTGCTGTGGCCGTGGCGTAGGCCAGCAGTTACAGTTCCAATTGGACCCCTAGCCTGGGAACCTCCACATGCCATGGGTGTGGCCCCAATATGACAAAAGACAAAAGACAAAAAAAAAAACCACTACTGGCTTGGACATGTTAATTTTTTACTCTGAAACTTTACTGAATTACTTGATGAGACCTGTTTTATGGTTGTTTTTAGGATTTCTCTATATATAAAATCATGTTGTCAACAAACAGAGACAATTTTACCTCTCCCTTTCTAATTCTTATACCTTTTCTTTCTTTTTCTTACCTGACTGATCTAACTAGGATTACTAGTACTGTGTTGAATAGGAGTGGTGAGAGTGAATACCCTTGTCTGTTCCTGACCTTAGAGTAAAACCTTTTCAAACTTTTACCACTGACTATGACAGTATCTGTTGGTCTACTACATATTGCCTTTTTATGTCAAGATATGTACCTTCTATGTTTAATTTATTAATGGTTTTTCTTACAAATATATGTTGAATTCTGTCAAATGATTTTTCTATTTCTATTGAGATGATCTTGTGATGTTTTTTCTTTCTTTTTTTGGGGGGTGGGGGCACACCCATAGCATATGGAAGTTCCCGGGCTAGGGGGTCTAACTGGAGCTACAACTGCCAGCCTAAACGACAGCCACAGCAACACGGGTTCTGAGCTATGCCTGTTGACTGACACCACAGCTCACAGCAACACCAGATCCTTAACACACTGAGCAGGGCCAGAGACTGAACCCATGTCCTCATGGATCCTAGAAGGGTTTGTTACTACTGAGCCACAACAGGAACTCCAATCCTATGATTTCTTTCTTTTATTCTATCAATGTGATGTGTCATATTGATTGATTTGTGTATGTTGAACCACTTTTTCATCCCAGGAAGAATTCAATTTGATCCTGGTGAATAATCGGTTTTAAATTTTTTTTATTATAGTTGATTTACAATGCTGTATCAATTTCTGCTAAACAGCAAGTGACCCAGTCATACGTACAGATACATTATTTTCTCCATCCATATTATCCATATTATCTTCCATCACATTCTATCACAAAATGAATGATCGTTTTAATGTGCTGTTGAACTCAGCTTTCTAGGATTCTATTGAGAATTTTTGCATTTATATTCATGAGGGATACTGGCCTGCAGTTTTCTTTTCTAGTGGTTTTTCTGGCTTTCATGTCAGGATAATACTGGCCTTCTAAAAAAAGTTAGAAGTATTCTATACTCTGATTTTTTACAAGACTTTGAGAATAACTGGTGTTAAGTCTTCCTTATTTTTTTTGTATTTTTGCCTTTTTCTAGGGCCGCACTCGCAGCATATGGAAGTGCCCAGGCTAGGGGTCTAACAGGAGTTGTAGCTACCGGTCTGCACCACAGCCACAGCAACGCGGGATCCGAGCCGCATCTGCAACCTACACCACAGCTCACGGCAATGCCGAAGCCTTAACCAACTTAGCAATGCCAGGGATCGAACCCACAACCTCATGGTTCCTAGTCAGATTCGTTAACCACTGAGCCACAACAGGAACTCCTTAAGTCTTCTTTAAATGATTGGTAAAATTCACTAGTGAGGCCATCTGCTCCTGGGCTTTTCTTCATTGGGAGATTTTTGATTACTGATTCAATCTTCTTACTACTAACTGGTCTATGAAGATTTTCCATTTTTTCCTGATTCAGTCTTTGTAAGTTGTATATTTTTAGAATTTTTCTATTTATTCTAGATTTTTCAGTTCATTGCCCTATAGTTATTCACAGTAGCATCTTATGATCTTGTAAATTTCTTTGGTATCAGTTGCAATGTCTTCTTTTTCATTTATAATTTTTTGGAGTTGGGTCCTTATCTTTTCCTTGATTAATCTATTTAAGGGTTTCTCAATTTTGTTTATCTTTTCATGGTACCAACTCTTAGTATGGTTCATACTTTTTATTGTTTTCTGTTTCACTTATTTCTTCTCCAATTTTTATTTCCTTTCTTCTGTTAACTTTGGGCTCAGTTTGTTCTTTTTCTAGTCTTCAAGGCATAGAATTAGGTTGTTTAGTAAGGCTCTTCTTAATGTAGGTGTTTATTGCTATAAACTTCCCTTTCAGAACTACTTTTGCTGCATCACACAAATTCTGCTATGTTGTGTTCCTGTTGCCATTTGGCTCAAGAAAATTTTATCTCCCCTTTAATTTTTCTTTTGATCCACTGGTTGTTCATGAGACTCATTTAATTTCCATGTGTTTGTTAATTGTGTAGTTATTCTTTTGTTACTGATTCCTAGTTTCATGCCATTGTGGACAGAGAAGATACCTGGAATGATTTCAATCTTCTTGAACTTGTTAAGACCTGTTATAGACCTAACATTTGGTCTATCCTAGAAAATGTTCCATGTGCCCTTGAAAAGAAGACATAATCTGCTGTTGTTAGAATGTATTGCTGTTTCCTTATTGATTCTCTGCATGACCTACACATTGTTGAGGGTGGAGTGTTAAAGGCTCCATCTATTATTGTGTCACTGTTAATTCCACATTTTAGTGCTGTTGGATTTTGCTCTACATATTTAGGTAATCCAATATAGAGTATATGAATATTTACAATTGTTAATACCTTCTTAATGTATTGACCCCCACATTAGCATTATATAATGACCTTCTTTGTCTCTTTTTACCATTTTTAGTTTAAAGTATATTTTGTCTGGTAAGTACATCTACCCCTGCTTTTTGGTTGCTGTTACTATTTGACTGAAATATCTTCTTCCACCCCTTCACTATCAGTCTTTGTGTACCTTAAAGGCTAAATTGAGTCTTTTGTAGGCAGCATATTGTTGGATCTTACTTTTTATCCATTCAGTCATCCCATGTACTTTAACTGGAGAATTTATGTTTAAAGTAATTATTGATAAGGACTTACTACTGCCATTTTGTTCACTGTTTTCTAGTTGCTTGTAGCTCTGTTGCTCCTTCTTTTTATACTACTATCTTTTTTGTATATTTTAATGTCTTATGATATCAGTATGCTCTGACTTCTTCATTGTGTTCTTTTGAGCAAACTACAAGAGTTTATACAGGGTGTTAAATGTAGAACTGTTGAAGTCAGTGACCACAAGGTGCCTACTGATAATCAGATGACAGCGGGATTTTGTTCACATTGATAACTACATAGTTAACCAGTCCTTATCTGTATTAAAGACAGTGAAATCTATACTCTTCCCCTCTTTGTGGACATAAGGAGTAGGAAAAGGGAAGCCAAGAACAGGAAGGCTGAATTTAAATCCAGCCATGCCCATACAGCAAAGCCAAGTGGATTTTCCTTATCAATATACAAACATATTCTTGTAACTCCAATATTAAACAACAATTAAAAAAGCTTTCTTCAAACCTCATCCGCTTTCACACACTAAGAGAAAGACCTCTTTAGAAGCTCATGCCCTGCTATTAAGCCCAGTTTAGATTAAATAATTTACAGTAAAATACGAGTGACCATGGGATCTGAGATGTATATATAATCCAGGTGGCATAAATTCTGGCATATCCATTTTCAAGTGCAAAATATACACAGAGATCTGGGCTCCACTACATCCTAAAGACACAAGGCAGTTGGCTAAACAGGTTGCTTATAACTCTCAGCCTTACTACTTCTGCTGTTCTGCCAGCTTTTTTCAACTCTCACGGTAAGAGTATAACAAACATGAAATAAATAAACCCACTTTAAGGAATAAGGAATAAGCTGATGAAAAATAAACTTGGTGAAAGATAAACTCATTTTCAGTAAAGGAATAAGTTGATGCCCACGGAATCCACTGATATGATCATATCTCCCAACACCTCTATGCATCAGACATTGGACAATCAGTCTATTAGAGACTTGGTTACAGTGTCAAAAAGGTCCCAACACTGGCAAAGCTGGAGTACTGCTATACAAGATGTAGTAATTGCTTTGAAACAGAAGCAAATCTGTGGTACCTAACAATAGTTCCACTGCACTGGAATTTCAGACATCTCCTGACAATGGGTTAAAGTGAGGGACGTGATGTTATGGTCCTGGTGATTACTTCTGACTAGGAAAAAGAATAAACTGGCAGCTATTTCCTGGAAGGTGGGAAAGAGAATGACTGGAAGCCAGATCATCTTTTGTGGAATCCCCCTAGTATATTCATGTCTAGAGGAAAGAGTTAATTAATTAACCTACTCTGCCAGGTACTGTAATCGAATGTAGAATACAGAAGTAAAACAGGCAAAACTGGAATCATCCCAAACCCCAAACACCTCAGGCAAGGGATTATCAAAAGGCTTATTAAGGAAACAAGTCATAAATTCTAAATACAGCCTCCCAATCAGTTGTACAAACTTTTCCCTCTCTTCTCCCTTTCTCCCATTACTGAATATAAATTTTATTGGTAGTGGTCAGCTTCAAAAATTGTTTCAGAGTGGGCAAAATATCAAGATGAGATAAAGACACACACACCAAGAAGACAGGTAAGACAGGCATCTTTCTTTTCTATTTCACTATTAAAGCATAGTTGATTTACGATGCTTCATCAAGTTCTGTGGTACAACAAAGCAATCCATTTCCCTGTGCTGTACAGTAGGATCCCAGTTTGCATCCCCAAAACCTCCAAAATGCCCCCCCGAGGAACCTCAAGTCTGCTCTTCTTGGCCATGATATCACTGTTTCTATTTTCTGTTTGCTTGTTTGTTATTTTTAGATAGGATCATCTGTTCCATATTTTAGGTTCCACAAATAAGTGATATCATATGGTACTTGTCTTTTTCTTTCTGGCTTACCTCACTTAGTATGAGAGTCTCTAGTTCCATCCATGTTGCTGCAAATGGCATTACTTTAAGAGAGGCATCTTTCAGAAATATTGAACCAGGTGGAAAATATGATGAGGCTTTAGGTTATTTCTCATTGAAGAGGGAGTGAGTAGCTTCTCAGTTGTTTGGAAAATATGACATATTTTTCTTTTTCAGTGGAAGTATAGAGAAATAAAGTATCTCTTGAGCACTCGGAGTGGTTGGATCCAGTGAACATTGACTTTTTTTTTTCTTTTAGGCCTCCCACCTACCAAATCCTTCTTCATTGTGCGTAGCACTGGGTAAGTACAGTATCCAACTTCCCATTCTGGAAGTCAAAAGACAGGAGCCAATCTTCCAGCCCCTGGCACCTGGAAATAAAAACTCAGACCACTGGATTCTCCTTTCTAGGTGTGTGAAACTTAAGTTAAATGAACATGTAGAAATGCTTCAGAAAGTATACATAACAGCAAAATCATCAACAGACTGATGGCACGTTCACCAACAAGAGCCCTTAGCTGGACTCTGACCAGGCTATTCATGTAGGTTCATCTTGACAATGGCTCTCCCTTTCCATCTTGACAATGGAGCTCCCTTTCCTCCTCTGGAATCTATTTTCTGTGCTTGTTTCTCTAGCCATCCCATCCCTTTCCGGGGCATTGCCTTTTAGCCAAGGCTAGGCAGAGATGTTTCTATTGCTCACAAGTAGGCATCCTGAATGGACACACACTGCTACCAGCCTCGTTTATGCCCCTCTGGTCAGTCTACTGGATTATAGCTAGAGCTTTCATTCTTCTCTCTCTCTATTCTAAGCAGTCAAAGACATATAAATCAGAGCATCTGAGGTCAAGATAGACTTTGATTATCCCCTTTCACTGCTCGAAATCTTAATAAACATCTCCCATCATTCATCACCTCTACCCACGACCCTCCCATTCACCTGCTGACTCAAGTGATATCCACTTATTATGGATGAATTTTTCTGGCATTATGCTCACTGCCTCTCTATGTTTCTACAGAATGTCATGACTTTCTGTTCTCCAAACACACACTATGCTTTTATGGTACTGTACCTTTGCTCATCCTGTGCTCTCCTCTTAAGAGTGTTTACATCTCTACCTATTAAAGGTCTATCCATTGGCTAAGGCACATATCAAATGCCACCTCGTACATAATGGCTTTCAAATCTACGCCCCTCCAAAATATAATCTCTCTTTCTTTTGAATTTTCTAGAAAACTTCAAGTTTCTTCTCTTACATCAGTCATAGTATTTTGTATTATGGTTTTATGGGCTTTCCTTCTCATTTTATAACAGAGATAATTTAAGTATTTTTTGTGGATCCTAAGGCACCTGGTAGGTACCCCCAAATATGACTCAGTGAGATTGTTGAATGAATTCAGCATATTCTTCCCCAGGCGATGATACATGTTCTGTGAGAAGAAAAGTTAAATCACCCGTGTTCAATCTGGCAAACTGAAAAGCAACTATAACTCAAATTCAACTATAACTGCCTTCTAACATGGCTTCTTGGAGTAGAGAGGGTAGAAAAATGGGACCTGGGGACAAAAGTCAGCCAGTTTTTGTACTTCCCAGATTCTGTTACAGCGAGGACTCCTCACATGACTGGAATGCCAAGAACTTAAACACAATCACATTACAGGTAGCAGTGGGCAATGGAGATAGTGCCTTGCTGAGGGAAAGTGGCCAGAGACACGTTTGCCTGGTTATAACAATATCCTGTGCATGCCCAATGTTGTAAGACCCCAAATGTAGCAAGTGTCATGTGCCATTTGAATGTTCCTTTTCTTTCTTCCAGCTCAATTTTATAATGTACTACCACAGGCTGGTACATTATGTTTGCAGTTTTTCACTTTTGCATTTCCCAGAAAAGACACATAAGCCAGTTGTTAAAAGGAATCGTTACTTATTTCCACGGAATCTGAAATGAATTTTTTGATTAACTCTCTTTGACTTATTTGTAACATGTCACACTAAAATATCTCCCCTAGACAATAAGGTTTAGTGAACTTTAAAGTATGGGCTTTGTAAGAGATTTTAAATATCTAAAGCAATTAATTTTTTATAAATTAAATCCTTTCTGCATAACGTGTAGAAATTCTAGTCATTGTTAAAAACTAATTATTTTATTTGTCAGCAATATGTTAAAGCATTTTTGTTCTTTATTATTCCTGGCTTTCACTAATAATAGTGGAATAATAATAATAGTATTCTACAGTTTTTATTATGCTATATGTCCTTGCCTCTTCATATTTCATAGAAAATACAATAAGGTAGAAAAAAGTCACACCATCAAATCTATTGACATAAAACTATCGCAATACATTCATGCCTGACTAGAAAATACTGGTTGTTACCATCCTTCAAAACCAAAAGACATTAATAAATACCACATTGCAGACACTGAAAATGAAGGAAAGCTAAATTCATCTCGCACCAAATTCTCTCAGCTTCCCAAAAGACACCCAAACCCTCAAGATTCTGCCTTAAATTTGGCAGTATCAGACCATATATCATACTACTACCTAAGTAATAAAATTCAATGACAGAGCACAGGCTTTGATGTTAGTAAAAAGCTTCTGGAAAGTTACTCGTGCAGGCTGCTGGTCTATGGCCTTATTCTCACAAACATGTCAGACAGACATGTCTTGTGTACTTCTCTCTCAAAACAGTCTATAGTTCCTTAATGGCTCTGGAGTGTTAATTAATAGTCTTAATTTATAGTACTTTCCATTCAAGAAATGGCAAAGTCTTTTCCTCTCATAAATTATTATTGAGAGGATACATTTCTTACAGTATTTCCATAGACTATCTTGACAGTGTATCAAGCCTTAACATACATTCGAAAGCCTTAAAAAAAACTGCACACCATTTTTTAAAATTTTTTATTATGGCTTTTTTACAATGTTCTGTCAATTTCTGTCATACAGCAAAGTTACCCAATTATACATATATATACATTCTTTTTCTCATATTATCTTCTATCGTGTTCTGTCGTAAGTGATTGGATATAGTTCCTTGTGCTATACAGCAGGACTTCATTGCTTATCCATTCTAAATGTAATAATTTGCATCTACTAACCCCAAACTCCCAGTCCATCCCACTCCCTCCCCCTTTCCATTTTACCCCAAAATTGCTACTTCTAGAAATTTATTCTAAGGAAAAGTTACCCTGAAAGATGGCATAATTCATGTGCATAATAACGTTAGATGCAATATTGTTTACAATACTAAAAATTAGAAAGAACGTAAATGTTTAGCAATAAAAGACTGGATAAGAAAACTATGGTATATTTTGTTATATAGTGGTTACCAAACATCTATTAAATATCATGTTCTAGAAAATATTTGTTAGCATGGAAAAAAGTCACAATGTACTGCCAAATGAAAAAAAAAAATCACATCGCTCAAATACTGTTTGTTTAAATACATAGCAAGAAGAGGAGTGGACTGATTATAAAGCCACCACACTTCAGCTTGCAATCCCCCCCACACACATTGCACCGCCCTCCCAAGTTCTGGCGTGTCCTCTTTCAAGAAGGGGCAGCTTCAGCCACTGCTCCAGATTGGAGGTCATCCTCTAAATCCCAGGGGTCATCTGGGGTTTGCTGAGCCTGTGGGCTATCAGACCTACCTCCACATCCACCAGGTCCAATAAGAACACACCTTGCAGAATCTTATTCAGCATTTAGATGCTATTCTTGTCCCCAAAAAGAAAGATGTGAATGAGTTACTGCCTAGGTCCTGGCTCAGAGGACCACTCCAACCCTGGTCTCATGAACACTTCCATCCCTTCCAAAAAGGGCTTGTCCCCTGGCCACAAATGCCCATGCCTCCCCTCCCTCTACCATAGAAAAGTTACCAATAAGGAGCATAAAGATTTTTTTAAAGACTCTTCCAAATTATCGGTAACAACAAATGAATTTTTATCAACTGTGTGAGAAAGAAGACTAAATTATCTTTCTAGATGTTCTATAGAAAATGTTATTACAAAGTTGTTATCTTATGAAGAAGCAATCAATGAGTATTTGACCCAAAACGTAGGGGGAGAAATGTCAAACAATAAGATATTAAAAGATAATTTGTTATTTTTCTGGATTGTGTAACATTTGCAGTAGTTTTCAACTTTATAAAATTTGTGATGTCCTTTACCTTTCTATATAAATATTAACCTTTGAACTCAATTTTGCATTTATACTTTTATATTCCTTCTCTTTCCTTTTTTCTTTTTTCTTTCCTTTTTTCTTTCTCTTTTTTCCTTTCTTTTTTTATTTATTTATTTATTTTTTTGGCCATGCCCACAGCATGCAGAAGTTCCTGGACCAGGGACGGTACCCCAGCCACAGCAGTGACAACATCAGATCCTTAACTACTAGGCCACCAGGGAACTCCTATATTCCTTTTCTTAAAGAAGGTCCTCCAAAACGTAAAAGTTTGGGTCTCGCAAAGGTTCTAAATTCACTCCTGATCTAAAAAAACTACTGAAAAGACCAGAATACACCATGGTATTAGCAATGAGGAAACCAGTTACATTAGGGGGATTCTTGTTACTCTCTGATTTTCCATGTTTCCTACACTATGTATTACTTTATTTTTTTTAACGTACAATAGAAAATGTTTCGAGAATTGCAATGTTCTTTATATCCTAACAATTATACATCCTACATCTTATTAACCAATCCCCTTAGGCTGAATTTAAAGCATGATTTAAAAATAATCACCACTACACACTCTCTCAGCCTGGACACATGAGAAAAAATCCTTACATACAATTAGCATTCAGTGATTGAGTGTACAATATTGGAAATAAAACTCTTAAAAATTATAGTCTTTTATATTTGAGAGAAATGTCTTGCTAATGATATTTTCAACTTTGTAACCTTATTAAGTTACCTAAATTAGCCTATGAATTAACCTGCCCATAGATTAATTAATAGCAATTCTGAGAAAATAAAAGACTGCAACCAATGCCTAAGAAATTATTAACTACTTCTCATAAATACAAGCCCACCTCTAAGGCACGAAGAAACACAAAATAATTAAACTGAGAGACAGAACCTGCTACCTGGAGGCTTATAAGTGAAAAAATAAGGATGTACAGAGAAGTCATTAACAAAATTAACATCCATTACCACTTGTGTAAAACTACATGGCAGAGACGTTTAGAAAACAAGGCAGGGGAGTTCCCTTCGTGGCTCAGTGGTTAACGAATCTGACTAAGAACCATGAGGTTGCGGGTTCGATCCCTGGCCTTGCTCAGTGGGTTAAGGATCCAGCGTTGCCGTGAGCTATGGTGTAGGTTGCAACACAGCTCGGATCCCGCGTTGCTGTGGCTGTGGCATAGGCCGGCGGCTACAGCTCCTGTTAGACCCCTAGCCTGGGAACCTCCACATGCCGCGGGTGCGGCCCTACATAAAAGGCAAAAAGACAAAAAAAAAAAGAAAACAAGGCAGTATATATTAAGATTCTGACTGGGGGGAGTTCCCGCTGTGGTGCAGTGGAAACAAATTCCACTAGTATACATGAGGATGCGGGTGTGATCCCTGGCCTCTCAACGGGTTTAAGGATTCTGCGTTGCCGTGAGCTATGGTGTTAGGTTGCAAATGTAGCTCGGCTCTGGCATTGCTGTGGCTGTGGCATAGGCCAGCATCTGTAGATCCAATTCGACCCCTAGCCTGGGAACATCCACATGCCAAGGGTACAGGCCTAAAAAGCAAAAAAAAAAAAAAAGATTCTGATTGAGTAGTACTGACAAACTTGAGAGGATCTGAAGAAGGAAATTATCAACGTGTACTGATATGGCTAAAACAGGACCGGGTGAGGCCTTGTAGAGTATACAAATATATCTTTTATTTTTATTTATTTATTTTCTTTTTGCAGCCGCATCTGAGGCACATGGAAGTTCCCAAAGCTACAGCCAGAGCAACACTGAGCAAGCACTGAGTGAGCAAGGCCAGGGATCAAACCCACATCTTCACGGACACTATGTTAGGTTCTTAATCCACTGAGCAACAAGGGGAACTCCTAAATATATTTTTTTAAAAATTCCAGGTAAGCTGAGCACAGCAGGACTAAGAAACAGGCGAGAGAGCAACCTGATGGAAGCAAACAGTATTTGCTGAGGAGTGAAGATTCATATGGACCTTTTTTTTTTCCTTTTTAGGGCCATACCTACAGAATATGGAAGTTCCAAGGCTAGGGACTGAACCAGAGCTACAGCTGCTGGCCTACGCCACAGCCACAGCAACGCCAAATCCGAGCCACATCTGCAAACTACACTGCAGCTCATGGCAATGCTGGATCCTTAACCTACTGAGCAAGGCCAGGGATCAAACCTGCAACTTCATGGATACTAGTCAGATTCTTAACCCTCTGAGCCACAACAGGAACTTCTCATACAGACTTTTTTTAAATATGACTATATAGTGATGTTTGAAAAATCTCACCTCTGCCATGAAGTATAAAACTGAGAAAGTGATGTAAACACATTTTGAGAAGACACTCGATTATAAAACAAAAATGCAAATTATTCCTATTTATTCACCTACATCCAGTTTAGTTAAACAAGATTTATTTGTATAACTCTCTCTCTTATTCAAACCAAAAAACATGGACATATGTGTAAATATATTTTCTCTTTATGTATTAGCAAATGTTATAACTGAACCAGAATAGTGTGTCTTTGTGTAGGTATGGATAGATTAAGAAATCAAGTTTATAACAGTCCATTTAATGGTCACCTCATGTACTCTAGTCAGGCATAATTTCCCTTAATAAGTGAAAGGGAATTATTTTTCACATGTCCAACAGGTACTCTATTAAATCTATTTCAAAAAATTATGACAGTTAATTCATTTCCTGGTAGAGAGAGAACATTTTCTCTCTTGGTTGAGGGTTTCAGGAGATAATATGATAATATAAGAGAAGTTCAGCAAAAAAAAAAAAAAAAAAGGAATTTCTGGTTCAGAAGCTAGAATTTTTTTTAATACTTTGAGCTCTCATCCTGGCTTATGTAAAGAGATGCAAACTTTGACCCACTTAAGTATTTGTTCATATCAAATATTGTGACTCTGTTAAAACCAGTAAAATGGAGTATAAAACATAAGCAAATATGCTATGCATTGAAAATAGAAATAAGAATGTGAAAATGAATAACAGAATCCTATTAGATTCTGTCGTTTCTAAATAGAAACTCCATATTAGATCAACAGCCCATAAGCGTACATTGGCCTATGGAGCATATAGAACCTCTTGCGGTTTTTTTTCCCCTTTTTTGGCCGCCGCACAGCATACGGAGTTCCCCAGCCAGGGATCAGATCTGAGCTGTTGTTGCAACCTAAGCCACAGCTGCAGCAATGCTGGATCCTTAACCCACCATGCCAGGCCAGACATTGAACCTACGCTCCCGAGATGATGCAGATCCCAGCATGCCACAGTGGAAATTCCTAGAAGCTCTTATCTTAAATTCCTCATGAACAGATTTGTGAACATAAGCTCCTGGGGTCCAGATCTCCCCAAACAGATTGATCAGAAGGTACAAAAAAGGTCATAATTACAGTTAACGAGACTCACTTCCAGGTTCACCGACAGCTAACACCAGACCTAGCTCCTAGGTCAAGGGCCTTTTGGGCATCTCCCACAGGCACACAAATAGCAGGACTGACATATACCCCTCCCTTGCTAAGCCCCTTCTCAGAGGTTCCCAGGGTGCCGAAATAAGGGCCTCAGCCATAATCCTCCCACTTTCACCATTACAAGGCTATAAACTGGAGGAAATTTGCTGGTGTTGCATCCTATTACCAACTCCACACATGCACTCAATTTCTTAAAGAAATGCCTAATGGTGCATATTTTACTTTTTTTTTATTTTATTTACTTTTAACTTCTTATCCAGCCTCTCCTCCTAGGTCATTAGCAAATTTCCCCTGGGAGACAGGGCCAGATACTCATCTGGGTTTACACCAGTATTTATGGCTGGTTGCGCTGGGGTTCAAACAAAAGGAATATGGAGAGACAGCACTTCTACGTCCCACTCTCAATTCCACACTTTACCCCTACTTGGGTATTTGTTTGCAATTCTAATAGAGGTATACTTTCATTTTACAGGCAGGGGTTGAGGATCAAGGGAAGAATCAAGGAGAAAAGAGGTGGAACGATGGAATTGGGCAATAGTTTCTATTCCCCAACAATTCTCCTTGGACTCTGTTAAGAGCACCTGGCACAGTCATCAGAAGGAGGCAAATAGGAGCCAGGCTATGAGAGCTGCTGTCTGGTAACATGCTGGCTCTTCTGTTTTTTCATCTATAAAACTGCTGTGACGATTAGATCATTACTTCACAGTCTGATGTACAGTAAGCCCTTGACGGATAGAAAAAAATAGGTCTTGAGAGAAAAATTTTTATTTGAATTGCCTACTTTATAAGTAAATATGAAAATTGAAAAAATATCTTGCAGATCTTCCTATGACATACAATACTGCCTTTCTAAAGTATATACGTAATTGAAAAATGTGTATAGACGGTGTCACCAAAAATCCTCCCAAGGCCTATTTCATAAAAAGAGAAAACAGTTTTTACCTAAGGAGGGAGGGAAAAGTCCATTGCAAAGCTGAGAAATTTTTGCTTAAGAAAAAAAAAGAAATGAAGGGAAGAAATAGAAAGGAAGAAAGGATATTATTGTTGGAATACTGTTCCCATTATCTCAGATTATCACATGAAGAATCCAAGCAAAACATTTTGTAGATAGTTCAACTTTTCACCAGCTCTTGGAAATCATTAAAAAGTAAACTACAACAATAAAGGATGTTTATTGAGGACAATAACTACAAAGCATTATTCAATGTTTGCAACAGATATTCACAGCCATGACACAATGTAAAAATAGAAGCAATTTCTCAGATTCAGAAAAGAATCTTAAAACTTTGAAAACAGCAACCAGACCTCAACCCGCAACATATGAGCTCTAATGAATAGCAGTTCTGTCATTTTCTGACCCTTACAAAAAGTAAAAAATAAAATCTCTCGGCTATGCAATGAAGGATGATATATTCTGATTTATTTATATCTAGTTCCACGTGAAGGATTCTATGCCCGTTATACTTAAATTTCTCTTCTAAAAGGCATGCATTCAGAATGAAAACAAGCTTTCAGTTTCCCTCTAGCATACCAATTAAAACTTCCACACCTAGTGGGAGATGATGGTTTGAGCCTTGAGAGTTGCAGCAATTCGGCAAATTTTAAAACCTGGCTTTATTTGCCTCATTATCTAAGCTCTATATTGGTTAGTCACTTATTATTTTAGTAACTACCATTTTCACAAAACATAGATTTTAGGAATATCTATCACACTTATTCATAAATGTATTCTCACCCTTTCTTCATATTCTAAAGAAGACGTTTTGTTCATTGGAATAGGTTAATTTTATAGCACTTTGGCACAAGGCCAAAAACTAACCGCCCTAAATCTTCTCAAGGATAGTCTGAGACACACTCACTAATCATTCCTAGAGGATGCAAGCAAAAAATTAAAAAAAAAAAAAAGGGATTTGGTGGTCAAAATAAGAGTAAAAAATGCTACAAGTTACACCACACTCAAGGCATATCATAAGGTATGAGAAACACGGCAGAGAGAACATTTAACTGTTTTTATTCTAGCTCCTATAAATTTTGTCTTTACTACAAAACTCTTTTTGCATAGCACATCTATAGACATCCTAAACATTGATCCTTTTGGTCAGCCCATTAGAAAAGGCTGAATCATGGAGCAGTAAAGCAGAAGGCTGTCTGGAGGATATTTCAGAGACCCCCTAGGATGTGCCCCTCACCATCCTTTCATTTATGGTGTTTTGGACTCTCAAGAAGCAATGCACTTTTATGTTACTCTGTAATGAACTTTCTGGATCATGACATAAATCTCAGGAACAGTTAATTTGTATTCCACTTCTATTCCAACCAAACCATTTATTATGCTCAACCTAAGTGCAAAGTATTTACAACAGCCCCATCGTGGGTAGCTATTACTATTTCATTTTACAAATGAGGAAACTGAAAACAGACAGATTAATTAAAGATCATGTTATTAAGGGACAGAATCAAAATCCATCAGTTTCAAAAGTCAGTACATTTTCTAGCACCTTAGAATGCAAAATGAATGTGAATATTAATATTTTGAGCACTTGTTATAGAGCATTCCTGCATTCAGCCCTAGGGATTCACTACATAGCAAAAATGGACAAGATTCTTGCCATCATGGAGCATGGAGGCCAAAGGGTGAGACGGACATTAGTCAAATAATCATGAACATGAGCAAGGCGCTGTGTTAGCAATTCAAGAAATTACAGAGACTATGCATTCCCTCAAAGATTTTACACCTAGTTGAGTGATTTTTTAAAAATGAGAAGTTGAATAATAGTACACAGTAGAAAGTAATAATATAAATTAAAAATACAACTAGAATCAAGAGATACATGACTGTCAGAATCTAAATTGACTATATGGAAAAGAACCTCCAGATATTTACAAAACCTTTGCAGAGAACACTGGACTTCCCAAAGAAGATGAGGCAGGGGGCGGAGAGGTACTTAGCTAAGCCTCAAAGACAAGGTGACTAGCTGAGAACAATAGGCATTTGGAGAAAAATGAACAGATCTAGGGTAGAGAGGTAAAACATAAAGACATTTATTTATTCATCAACAATATTTACTAACTATTACATGCCAGGCACCATGTTGCATTTGGAACAGATTGCAAAGGATTTTTTTAAACCAAGACAAAATGTTTAGACAGTGAGGCAAATTCTCATTCCTACCTCCACTGTATGGAAGTTACATAAGGGTGGGCAAAGGACTCCAAGCTTCATTTTCATCATCTGTGGACTAGATACAGTAGAAAAACCCACTTCATTGGAGTTTTTGTGATATTTAAACCAAAAAGTAGCCTCATGCCCTTCACAAAAATAAACTCAAAATGGCTTAAAGACTTAAATGTAAGACAAGACACCATCAAACTCCTAGAAGAGAACATAGGCAAAACATTCTGTGATATCAACCTCACAAACGTTTTCTCAGATCAGTCTCCCAAAGCAACAGAAATAAAAGCAAAAATAAACCAATGGGACCTAATCAAACTGACAAGCTTTCACACAGCAAAGGAAACCATAAAAAAAAAAAAGACAACTTACAGAATGAGAGAAAATAGTTTCAAATGATGCAACTGACAAGGGCTTAATCTCTAAAATATACAAACAACTTATACAACTCAACAGCAAAAAAGACAAAAACCCAATTGAAAAATGGGCAAAAGACCGGAAGAGACATTTCTCCACAGAAGATATACAGATGACCAACAAACACATGGAAAAATGCTCAGCATCACTGATTATTAGAGAAATGCAAATCAAAACTATTATGAGGTATCACCTCACACCAGTCAGAATGGCCATCACTAATAAGTCCACAAGTAACAAATGCTGGAGAGGGTGTGGAGAAAAGGGAACCCTCCTGCACTGTTGGTGGGAATGTAGGCTGGTGCAGCCACTATGGAAGACAGTGTGGAGGTACCTTAGAAAACTCTACATAGAATTACCATATGACCCAGCAATCCCAATCTTGGGCATATATCCAGACAAAAACTTCCTGGAGAAAGACACTTGCACACGCATGTTCACTGCAGCACTATTCACAATAGCCAAGACATGGAAACAACCCAAATGTCCACCGACAGATGAACAGATTAAGAAGATGTGGTATAGATACACAATGGAATAGTACTCAGCCATAAAAAAGAACAAAATTGTTGCTGCATT
>PVHT020000175.1:21043151-21117020 GCA_004024745.2 Catagonus wagneri
TCTTGGGCATATATCCAGACAAAAACTTCCTGGAGAAAGACACTTGCACACGCATGTTCACTGCAGCACTATTCACAATAGCCAAGACATGGAAACAACCCAAATGTCCACCGACAGATGAACAGATTAAGAAGATGTGGTATAGATACACAATGGAATAGTACTCAGCCATAAAAAAGAACAAAATTGTTGCTGCATTTGCAGCAACATGAATGGAACTAGAAACTCTCATACTAAGTAAAGTAAGTCAGAAAGAGAAAGACAAATACCATATGATATCACTTATATCTAGAATCTAATATACAGCACAAATGAATCTTTCCATAGAAAATCATGGACATGGAGAACAGACTTGTGGTTGCCAAGGCAGAAGGGGGAGGATGGACTGGGAATTGGGGATTAATAAATGCAAACTATTGCTTTTGGAATGGATAAGCAATGACATTCTGCTGTACAGCACTAAGAACTACATCTAGTCACTCATGATGGAGCGTGATAATGTGTGAAAAAAGAATGTATATATGTATTGTGACTGGGTCACCTTGCTGTACAGCAGAAAATTGATAGAACACTGTAAACCAGCTATAATGGAAAATATAAAAATCATTATTAAAAAAAAAAAAAAGCAAGGGTCAGCAGTCAACAAAAATGAAAAGCCTTGGGACTTCTCTGAGTACACACAGAACATGGTCAATGAATGACTGGAGAAGATTAATCAGCAGTGAAGTTTGAGTTGTTGGAGCAGAGAAAGATGAAGCCATGTTCTCCACCCTACCAGATAGAAGGGCAGGCTGCGCATTAGACAAAAAGGAAGAGAGTGAGGGCAGGGGTCACAAACTTCAAAACTAGAGGTTAGAAATGTAGGAGGGAAAAATTAAGATCAATAGGGCCTGCTGACATTATTGTACCTCATCCAGTGGATGGGACTCTATACAAGCTGATTGGTCAAGTATCAATTTTGATTGAATGTCAACTTATTAAACAGTTTGAACATCACCTCTAAAAGTAGCAAGGTGAGGAAATATTAAGCCCTCTGAATCTCATTATTCTTATCTAAAACAGCAGGAGAGAAAGTGGACACATTTTTCCTACTCTGGAAGCTACTAGTGGCTAAAAACTAAATGCATATAGAATGCCCTACATATAGTAGGCACACAATAAATGACTATTAGGATATAAAAAATCCATATTCTATAAGAATTCAGGCTACAGATATCATAGTGCCTTGCTACTACATTACGCCAGGCAATATGCCATGGACAGTCTTCAGTGAAGATTCTAAGCCTCTTTCCTCTTCCATCTCTTTCACATGGGCCACAAGTTCTCATCAATACTGCTACATGCAGTAATTTCTCAACATGCCCATAACAAGCCCTCCCATAACACTGCCCCTACCCACTGACTGGCTTGAAATGACTTAAGATTTAACTGCAACCTATGAAAAAAATGAGAAGCAACACTTTTGAAATCATAGACACTACTGTATACCAGGTTTTGGGGTGTACTTTCCTGTTTAATAAATAAGATAGCAGAGGAAATTAAAAACTATCTCAGCATTTAATGTCCTACAAAAGATATGCTTTAGCTTTACTCTGCATCCACACTTAATTCCAGAAATGCTTCCCGGGAGCCCCACAAGATGAGCAAGAGAGCGTACAGGCCAGTTTTATGAATAATGAATCCCTGTTATGTTAGAGGGCCATGGACTGAAACTGCCCACCTTGGCCAAGCACAACAATAGCTGCCTGCATGAGTTGTCTCACAGCAGGAGGCCCGGATAAGGAACAGGGTGTTGTCCTGAAGACTAACCAGGAGGATTTGGGAGGGCCCAGTTGGAGTGAGGAGATGACCTACGTCCCAAGGTCCCTGGCATTGGAATCCGTCTTGGCTGAGAGGTGCACACGCCACCTGGGCCAGACCAAGTATGGGCCAAGCAAGATGACTGGCCAGAGACAACCCAGAAACTAACCCAATTCCCAAATAAAAACAGAAGAGTGCGAGCCACGTGGCAAAGCAGTTTTCCTGGGTTCCCTTATCCTGCTGTTCTCCATCACAATAAAGTTTTTTGCTTTGTCAGCACGTGTGTCTCCTTAGACAATTCATTTCCGAGTGTTAGACAAGAGCCCATGCTTGAGCCCTGGAAAGGGTCCCCCTTCCTGCAACAGTTATATTCAGAACCAATGCAATGCAGGCAGACCAGGTAGAGCTGTTTTTTGCAACGCTGTCCAAGAGCCATTTAGAGCAACAGCCAGACTGAGGGGTAGTGTTCTGGAGCATTTTTCTGGGTCAGAACCAAGAGGAACTAGGAAGATTATCCACTGCAATTCCCTATCTGATGTTCCTGCCCTCGACAATATATCCAAGGATGCAATCTTGCTAAAAAATTCCAGTGCGGGAGACCACAGATTTTTTTTAGGGTTTGTGAAAGTTCTGGTTGTAAGAGTTTCACTTCGATGAGCTGAAATTCTACATCCACATTCCTGGCAGAGGACATCTTAGAACCTAGTGCTGTCACTGGCAATTTCTTCTGAATTCTCTCAAAAGACAACTTCAATTCATTCACAATATGCAACCAGTGAAGCATTGTACTTTCGGTGCTGCTCTAATTATGTTTCAACTCCAGTAAATGCAGCAAATAAATTGTATTTGCAAAATTAAAGCCAACATTTACAAAAATGTAAATAAGAATAAAGAGGAAGAAGAATGAAAGAGAGAAATATAGTAAAAGAGAAAGGGGTGAGAGTAGCTAAAGAAAAGGACTTCCTATAAAACAAGTATTGGTAACTTTTAAAAAGACATAGTATTTCCGTTAACAGCTAATAGAAGACTGAAAGCCACTGGCCATAAAACATCTGGAAATGCTAGATAAGAGAGTTTAAACACTTCTAAATGCATTGCTGAGCTTGTAAGAAAGTAACAAATCTCCAGATGCCAAAACTAAAGTAAAATCATGACTATAAAAGCCAACCCAGCAGCTGCCTATTTCCAGTACCCTTGAACTTTCAGTTTTAGTAGGTTGCTCTTTGCATATAAACAGTAAATTAATAAAGACAAGAGAAAGAAATCACAAATGTAGGACTAAAACCACAAATCAAAACAGATTTCTCAGTTATGTACAAATAAATATGAAAACATGGATGAAATGAACTGCTTTCTAGAAGAGTCAAAACAAAAAGATAATTTTCATTAAGTCAAGGACAAGACCAGGCAGTTAACTTATCTATTTAGCAGTGTTCTCAACTTATTAACCAAGCCAATTAAACAAAAGAAAGAAATAAGAGGGGTAAACAGTAGAAATGAGGTAACATTTACATTATTTGAAGATTAAATGCATATATACCTGAAAAACCCAAGAGAATTCATGAAAAAAAACTCCTACACTGCAAAAACTATGAAAATTCAGAAAGATGTCTGAGTTCAAAATTAGTTCAAAAAATAGCCAAAATCACCAGACATTTTTTTTTTTTTTTTGGCGTTACCTAGGGCCACACCTGCGGCATGTGGAGTTTCCCAGGCTAGGGGTCTAACAGGAGCTGTAGCCACTGGCCTTCACCACAGCCACAGCAACGCGGGATCCAAGCCGCGTCTGCGACCTACACCACAGCTCACGGCAACGCCGGATCCTTAACCCACTGAGAAAGGCCAGGGATCGAACCCGCAACCTCATGGTTCCTAGTCGGATTCGTTAACCACTGAGCCATGACAGGACCACCAGACACATTCTAAGGAAAAGATACACACACTCAAAACAGTATCGAAAAGATAAAATATCTAGAAATAAACTTAGTCCAAATATAAAAAATTTATATGCAGAGATATTTTAAACACTAATGACAGATACAACATTAGACTTTAATAAGTGGAAAAACACATACTATTATTGGAAAGGAAAATTGCTGCAAAGATGCTAATTCTTCCTATATAAATGTTTATTATCATTTCAATTAAAATAAAATAGGAGTTTCTTTTTAAATAGGCAAGCTGATTCTAAATTTCCCATGAAAAAAGAGACCCAAGGAAAATCCTGAAAAAATTAAAGAGAAAAGATGGCTAGACCCATCAGATATTGAAATCTATTTTAGGTTACAATAATTAAAAGAGTATGATGATACTAACATAGTTAAAAAACACTATTCAATGGATCAGAAGAAATAATCCAGAAATAGGTAAAAAATACATAGCGTTCTTTAGATTATGATGAATATTTGAAGATAAAGATGGGTTACTGGATAAATCTATTATTCAATAAATAGCTATATGATGAGTAGCTGTATGATGAAAAATTGCTTCATTCCTACTTTATTCTTTACATCTGAGTAAATATCAGATGGCGCAAGGATTTAGAACATTTTTTCAAAGACATAGAAAAGAAAAAGAAACCATAAACCATTAATACCAACAGAAAGAATTTTTTCCCTTAATCTTAGAGTAGAAAAGGCTTTTATAAATATGACATAAAATCCATAAGACAAAGAGAAAAGACTAACAAATTTAAACATGCAGAGAAAATAAATTTCTTCATGACAAAAAAAGGGGGGGAGTAAATATTTACAGAAATATGTAATTAGTCATTATATATAATGACTGCCTAATAAGGCCAAAAGACCAATAAAAAAAAAGACCAAAGGATATCAACAGATGATTCATCATATAATAGAAATGGCTCCTAAACATTTTAAAAGATACTGCACAATGGAATACTACTCAGCCATAAAAAAGAACAAAGCAATGCCATTTGCAGCAACATGGATGGAACTAGAGACTCTCATACTAAGTGAAGTAAGTCAGAAAGAGAAAGACAAATACCTTATGATATCACTTATATCTGGAATCTAATATACGGCACAAATGAAGCTTTCCATAGAAAAGAAAATCATGCACATGGAGAACAGACTTGTGGTTGCCAAGGGGGAGGGGGAAGGAGTGGGATGGACTGGGAACTTGGGGTTAATAGATGCAAACTATTGCCTTTGGAATGGATAAGCAATGAGATCCTGCTGTATAGCACTGGGAACTATATCCAGTCACTTATGATGGTGCATGATAACATGAGAAAAAAGAATGTATATATGTATGTGTGACTGGGTCACCTTGCTATACAGCAGGAAATTGACAGAACACTGTAAACCAGCTATAATGGAAAAAAATAAAAATCATTTTAAATAAATAAATAAAAGATATTGAATTTCACTCTTAGTAAAAGAAATTTTACGTAAAACTCTAAGTTGCCATTTATTACCTTACCAAACAGAATTCCAAAAATCAAAACGTTTGATACTTTTTGGTGAGGGTAGGGATAAACAGGCCCTTATCCTCTTCAGTGTAAAACTAGTGCTACTATGTTGGTAGTTTGTCAATGTCAACCAAATTTTAAAAAGCATAGTCCCTTTGCCCTAACAACCTTACCCAACTCTACAAATTTGTCCTCTAGAAATGCTTCAACATGTACTCAGCATTGCAAGCACAAAGCTATTTATTAGTTGAGCATGAGCAAAAGACTGTTTAAGACTGGAGACAACCCACTGATGGGGACTGGGTAAATATATCCTGGTACACAGATATAAAATAGATTTTAAAAATAGCCACTGAAAAGTATAGCTAGGTTCTGAACTGAACAATCCCCAATGTAGGCTGTTGGGTGGAAGAAGATGGAAAACTGTACCGTCCACGATTTGTGTGAAAATACTATATATATATATATACACACACACACACACACACACACACACACACACACATATATATATATTTATATATCTGTAAACATAGACTCTCTCTAGAAGGACATGCAATAAAATCAGTCAACTGATTGCAGCTGACTCAGACAGAGAATCAGTCAAGAAGAAAAAGTAGAAATTTGTTTTAGCTTGTAAACACATACGTGTACCATGTCTATGTATTAATTATTCAAAACTTGAAAATTTTAAGTAAGACACAGTGGTCACCTTCTCAACTAAATAAGCAAATAAATATATAACTGAGGTACTATGCCATCTTAGCCTGGTAACTTACACAGTTTGAAGAACCATGTGAAAGGATTGGGGTTTTCTTCCCTAAAACACAAGCATTACACCCTTTTTGAACGAAATAAGAGGGTTATCTTTGCTGGAGTCTGTTAGAAAAGGTGTAGTTTGTTAGAAATAGCATACCAATATAAATGTAATTTGAAGAATAAAATGCTACCTGAAGGAAAACATAATCCATTTGCTCTGTGGTTAAAAACACATTGGTAATTTGAGTATAATTTCGCAATATTTGTTCTAATAAGCTTTTTAAGCAAGTCATTATTTAGGAAATTATTTTAATTTTGCTGCTTTTACAAAAAAATTATAGGTCTTTAGAAAAGATACGTTAAAAAAGAAATATGCATTATTCCACTCAACTTCCCATTAAGATGTTTCATATCTTAATTCTAAGTTGATCATAATCATCTACATAATGATGACACATTTAATTTTAGTAGCAAAAGTTTGATGTTTTTAATGTAAATGCCTAAGGATAACGTTTTAGGAAATGTGATGGCTATTCCTTTAATATGTGATCATTCGCAAAGTTCGCTATGTAAAGAATAAACATTAAAATATAATAAAATCTGTTATGCTAATGTTCTAGGGATCTACTAATGAAAGCAAAGCAGAAAAAATTTTAGGGAAAAAAGACAGCTGTGTGACTATTTACCTAAAACCATGAAACCATCACATGGGAAAACGTTATACAAAACCCTCTATGAATAGACTTTATTATTATACATTTCACTAGGCATAGTCCCAAGATTTCATTCTCTTATTTCCTACTTCAGTATTTGCTATGAAATACCTCAAAAATATGGAAATAAGAACTCTGGTGAACATGACAACTTCGTTTTTCCTGCTAACTTAAAAGCATACCTTAATAAACAATCCTTAGGAATGTCAAAGTAATAAGCAATGAGATCCTGCTGTATAGCACTGGGAACTATATCTAGTCACTTATGATGGAGCATGATAATGTGAGAAAAAAGAATGCATACATGTATGTGTAAAATGGGTCACCTTTCTATATAGCAGAAAGTTGATGGAACACTGTAAACCAGCTATAATGGAAAAAAAAATAAAAATCATTAAAAATAATAATAAAAAAAGAAAAAGAATGTCAAAATAAGTAATCAAAAATTCAGAACCATCAGTCTAAATTAACTGACACATGTACAATGAGCATCTCCCATGGGTTCAATACTATATGAAGGCCACAGCTATTTCAAAAAAAAAAATGTGTAACCAAGTGTGAGACACACAACCACACACCAAAAAATGCACACAATGTGAGAAAGTTTATAAGTAAGGACTGAGTGGGGTGTGCTACAGATTCAAAATAAGAGTCCAGAGAAGAGCCCAAAGAGGACCATATAACCTGCAAAGGCCCCCAGGCTTCATCAGGATATTACAGACAGGGAGGTTTTTTTTTTTTAATTAAAAAGTTTAACCTAAAAAAACTCCAAAAGGAGTTTACGGGCCAAGGCAGAAATAACTTGATACGTGAAAAACAGAAGGAAATAAAGCAAGATAAGTAGAGAGAAGACAGGACTATGAGGACTTCAAAGGTGAACAAATTAAGGAAATTTCCCAGGATCACACAGCCAGTGAGGGCCTGGGCCAGGACGTGGTCCACCAGAACCATTACAGATTTTTTCTCACCTCCTACCTCAGATATATTTTTCCAAAATTTACAGTCAGTAAAAAATTGTTTTCAGAACAAACAGCTATTGTGGTGGGTTAATGGTTCTATCAGCATGAAAGCGTCTTCTTCAACCTTCTTCCCATACTAGAGGTGTTCTCCAATCAGCCAGGCCTCCACCCAGCAGGTTCCCATTACACAAAAACACTCCTTTGTCACCTCCTCACCTCTGCTGGGGGCTGCTCCAGCAAGAGAGCATGTCGTCCTTCCTCCTGGCTTCTGAACAAATTCTCACTTCCCTTCGATCATAAACTCCCAGAACATTCTGCTGTCTCTCAGTTCCTCTAAACCCATACTAACGCCTCCCTTTCTCTGACTCTTTCCAGGGTTTACAATATATACCATAAGACAGAGCTCTTAATTATAGACCAATTGGATTGTTCTTTCACGTTGATGTCATTCTGATTTCCAGCATCTTACTAAAAATGCCATTTGTATAAGAATCACATCGTATTTTTTCTGTGTCTTCCCTAGCTCTAGATACATCCTCACTCTTTCCCCTTTCCTTCACTACAGCTTTACTCAAATGGTTCCACAGGTCAGAAATAGTCATGGCCAATATGGGCAGTGTCTTCCACATCTTCTCTTGGGAGAAATGAAAAGAACATGAAACTTGTACGCTTCCAAGTCACTTAACCTTTTCAAAATGATCTCACTGAACATGATGTCAGATAGTACAGAGCTAAAATAACAACGACAGGCTTTTTCCTCTGCTTATTTTCTGTTTGCAAAACACAGAAAAATGAATTATGGGTTCTAAAACTTGAAATGTTCAATTCATCCACTTAAGAAAAATAAGCATATAAAAATGCAATGTTTATTTTAAAATTTGCTCCTAGTAGCATCCAAAATTTAAAATCCAAATGAGTCACAAGTTTATCTTTATGTTTAATTCAGGGACCAGAACTAGTCAAAGGTCAGTAAGAGCTGAGTCACTACAAATTGATATGCAAGATTGTGTCCCCCTAGCAGTTCATAATGCTCCTTCAAGCAAAATAGTCTCAGGGTTACTCAGCAATGGATTAATTTGATAGTTGGATAGTTAGAATGTAAAAGATTTCATAAGGAAGAGTACTGGCTAAAGTGTTAATGTTATAATTCAATTCTTGCAAAATCATTCATGAAATACCTTTCTATTTTATCTTGTGATAATTCCTGCACATATACATGACGATTTTAAAAAAAAAGGCTTTATAATTCCAACAGGTGCTTCCTTAAAACTCCTCCATTTAAGATTGACATTTAATATATTCTTAGGAGGACATAAATTCTGCGTTTTATTCCCAGATGACAATTGGACTTGTCAGGAGATACAGAAAGGTTTTGATATATACTACCATTTACCTTCATCACTTTCCATGGTATCTAGTAATGACTCAGAAGGTCCTTCAGTGTCTTCAGGCCGCTGCAAACAGAGTACAATCTGGAGGATCTTATATTGTCAATCATGAACTAACGAAGCTACACCTGGAATTTACCTGGTCATAACACCTAACTATAGATTAGATGATGCTCAGGACATGAGCAGAGGGCGAGCAGCAGAAGAGGTGTTGATGGAAAGAAAAAATGCAACAAAGCAAAAGAAAAGAAAATGATTCTTGTCTTCAAAGGAGCTTACACCCTAGACAAGAAAAAGAGCGGATCATTTCCATAGACTGAATTGTGTCCCCACACATTCTAAACAAGAAATAGAGCTGATCATTGTTACGGACTGAATTGTGTCCCTCTCTCTCACACACACACAGCTGGATTTATTTATCCTTTTTCATTAAATGCACAGATAATCAGATATGAAAAAATGGTTTTCAGGCAGTGAACAAGAGGCAGTGCAGGACTGTGGTGAGGGAGAGAAGGGGAACAAGACGAGCTGTGCCGAGGGACCCAAATCAAGCAATCTCCAGGCTGCAAGGAAGAGGCAGGGAGGCTAAAAAGACCCCCCAAGTTGGAGTTCCCATCGTGGCTCAGCAGAAACAAATCTGACTAGTATCCATGAGGATGCAGGTACGATCCCTGGCCTCGCTTAGTGGGTTAAGGATCTGGCTTTGCCATGGGCTGTGGTATAGGTCGAAGGCAAGGCTTGGATCTGGCGTTGCTGTGGGCTATGTCATAGGCTGGCAGCTACAGCTCCAATTAGACTCCTAGCCTAGACTCCTATGCCAAGAATGTAGTCCTAAAAAAAACAGAGTCCAAAGTTGAGGCAATAGAGACCGAGTTGGGGAAGGCATAGATGGCAAGATTCTGCAGGGCCACGAACAGGAGAGGAGGCACCACATGGAGAGAGAGCATCTGAGCCCTGCAGGCTACTCGTTAACACGTGGCAGAAAGGAGTAGAACAATTTCCAAAGATCATGCAGGGCTGTGAAGAGCTACTATTCCACCAACTTTTAGGAAGCCAAAAAACCTCAGCACCAAAGTGGTGGCAGGCTTGTTCAGGAAACTACTGCTTCTCATAAGAGGCCTTATGGAACTAACTGACCAGCAAAACTATGTGTTCACACAGCTTTGATAAAAAGCAATGCTCAAAAACACTTACTGTAGTAGCACTATTCACAATAGCCAAAAGATTGAATCAGCCCTAATATCCATCAATGAATGAATGAATAAACAAAACTTGGTAGAACCATGAAATGAAATGTTATTTAGCCATCAAAATGAATGAAGGAATAATTTTGGACTGATATCAGCAAGATGGAGACATAGGACAACACCAAACCTCCCTCTTTCCATGGACCACATACATGTCTACACACATGGCTATACAGTTCTCTGAGAGAAATCAAGAAACTAGTCAAGTGACCCCTACACTTCAGGTGATCCGCATTGAAACAGGTGGGAAAGGTTAAAACACACTCTCACCATAAACCCCACCCCCAGCACAGTGCCATACAATCAGGAGTGAACCTCCAAGTTCCAGTTTCACCATAAGAAGTGAAGGGTTTGAACTACACACATAGCACCCCTACTTTTAAGACCGTCATCCAAGAGCCCCCAAATCATTCATCTTGTGAGCCAATGGAGCTTGCACAAGTCCCACAGGACTATAGCAACAAACAGCAGTTTTTAAATGCACATGGGAGCCCTCCCCATGGCTAAACCCCCAGGCTCAGCACAGAGGAAGCAGACAAGGCCACTAAGTTCCCAGTTTTTCCCTGGAAGAAATGTGACAGCCCGCTTTACTAGATGCTGTCTGTACTTCCGGCTTCTAGTTACCTAGCATTTAGGGGCTAACTGGGATCATCCCAGGAGCCCAAAGGAGCAATCGGGCAAGAAAAAAATTAAAAGTATCCGAATCAAACAGGAAGAAGTAAAACGGTCTGTTTGCATATGGAGTGATAGCATATATGGAAAACTGTAAAGTCTCCACACACATGAAAAGATACTGTTTGAAACTAATAAATAAATTTAGTGAAGTTACAGAACAGAAAAGCAATATACAAAAACAGTCTCATTTTTATATATTCACAACAAACGACAGGAAATTAAGAAAACATGCTCATTTACAATATCATCAAAATTAATTAATTAATTAATTTGGGGGAATAAATTTAACCAAGGAAGTGAAAGATCTGTACACTGAAAATTATAAAAACACTGATGAAAGAAATTGAAGAAACTGGAAGAGTTAATGCTGTTAAAACGTCCGCACTACTCAAAGGGATCTGTAGATTTAATTTGACCCTTACCAAAATTCCAAAAGCATTTTTTCACAGAAACGGACCAAACAATCCTAAAACTCATATGGAGCCACAAAAGACCCCAATGGGCAAAATATTTCGAAAAAAGAAAAACTGCTAGAGGCATCACACGTCCAGATTTCAAACTATGATACAAAGCTACAGTAAGCAAAGTAGTATGGGACCGGCATAAAAGCAGATGCATAGATTAATGAAATAGACTAGAGAGGCCAAAAATAAACCCATAGATACACAGTCAATTAATTTTTGACAAGGCGTGATATCACTTATACGTGAAATCTTTAAAACAAAAAAAAAAGCCATCAAACTCACATGAGCAATGGGTCACGCCAGGAGGGCGTACCAGCCGCCGGGGGCTTCCCCAGTCCAGGCCGTGAGCTGGAGTCCGTGCTTCCGCTCGGCTGAGGTTTCTGGCGCTTTCTGGGCCGCTACCCTGAGCAGGAGGCGCGCCCGCCAAGCTGGGCTGGACCGCCAGTGACCCTGCCACCGAGCAGACCGCGCACAACCCGAGGCGCAAGCCCCCTGCGCACGCGCAGCTGCGCTACGCCCCACAATGCAGCGAGGGGCGGTGCCTGCCGTGGCCACACCCCCAGGCTCCACCAGCCGGGCTGTGGCGAGTGTCACCGAAGCTGCAGAGCTGTGCCCGTCGCCTGAGACGTGGCCCTGTCACGGAGTCCTCGTCCTGTGCCCATGACGGTGAGTGTGGTGGTGGTCTTGGCAACTCAGACCCGAAGACTGTCTTCCTCTTTCATCATATTCCCCTGGGGCTGTGGCGCCTTCCCGCTTCCCTGCCTGCCCGCCTTGCTGTGTAGTGATCGCGACACAGGCTGCCTGTGCTCCTTGACGGGGTCTTCGGGTCCTAGAAGAGACAGAGCATCTTCTTTGGCCCTAAGTGGGAAAAAGAGCTGGCTGAGACCTTTGCCCTGACCTGGAGGCTGCAGCCTTGGGTTGAATGGCAGCACCTGCGCTGAGCCGAAGCACGCTCGGCTCACTGGCTGCCTTCAGCGGGATCTGGATGGAGTTGCGTGTGGGGGTAAAAGACCTTCCCAAGGGTTGGGGTCTCCCCTCCTGCCTCTCTGTGCTTGTAGAGCTGGGGCACCTGGGTCTGCGGGTGGGACCCTGTGGAGGAAGCTGGCCGCCGGCAAGGGTGAGCAGGGCCCCATCCAGCTGCCACCTTCCAGGGTCTCCCCCTGTTGCTGTCCGTCACCAGCGTCTGTACCCAGAGGAGGCCCAGGGCCTGGCCTGCGAGTGGGAGCCCCAGGAATGGAGGAAAAGGAAGAGGCCTCGCTGCTGTAGGGGCCACCCAGCCAGGCCTCAGGCACAACCGCCAGCCCAGACCCTGCGCCCATGGGCTGCCCTCCACCCGTAGTGGTGTAGTGCCTGCCTGTGAGGCCTGCTGGCCATCGCCAGTGCCCTGACCAAGGGCACGCTGCCAGCTGTGCAGAGCTGTTGCCCCGTGGGCACTTAGCCTATCACTTGGCCGTGGTGTTGGGCAGTGCAGCCAACCCCCTCACCTGCTTCTTGTTCCTGGGTGTTCTCTGCAGGTCCCTGGCACGGGTGGATGGTCTCCCCCTCTCTCTCTCTCTGTTGGTCATGCTCTTGGGGGCCTACCTGATGGCACTGACAGTCCAGAGCCCCTATCTGCCCCTGATGGGCACCTCGGCAGGGGTAGTCTTTGTAGTGGCTTTGTGGGTTCTGTGTCTGGGCCTGTTCTCATACATTAAGGCGGCTGCCAGGTCCCTGGTGCACTGAGGGAGGGGACTGCTGGTGTTGCTGCGGAGGCATTCCAGGTGGGCACCCTTCTTAGCACTGTTGCTACGTACTGGCCCACCAGTATCTACCTCGTGTTCTGCCATAGAATGGACTGTGTGGCCCCTGAGCCTGGGCAGGTGGGGACTTCTCTCTACCCTACCTGTCTTCAGGTTGGGGCTGCTACAGCGCCTGAGTGCCTACAGGCAGAGAGACCCACCCCACAGACAACATGCTCCTGGACACCGGCACACTCCATAGGAAAACGTGGCACTTCAGGCCAGGGTGGGGACCACAGAGCAGGCTCAGGGCCAGGGCCTGGCGGGAATTGTGGACCTGGCCCCTGGCCTGAGACCTGTGTGGGATTTGGCCAATCAATAAAGCATTTTTATTCCAAAATTAATAAATTAATAAAACTCACAGAAACAGCATAGAAGGGTGGGGGTGAGAGAAATGAGAAGAGACTGGGAAAGAATACAAACCTAAAGTGAATAAGTTCTGTGGGTTTCTTGTATAGCATGGTGACTATAGTTGATTAAACTGTACTGTAGCCTTGAAATTTGCTAAGGGAGTAGATCTTGTGTTCTTGCGTGCGCACCCAAAAAACGTAAATATCTAATGTGATGGAGGTGATGGCTGTTCTAACTCAGTCGTGGGAAACCTTTCATGATGTATGCATATATGAATCATCTATCGCATTGTACCCTTTAAAATATTATAATTTTATTTGTCAAGTACACCTCAGTAAAACCGAAAACCAAAAGGAATGAAATGCTGATACATGCTACAATGTAGATGAACCTCAAATACATTATACTGAGTGAAAGAAGCCAGACACAAAGGATTACATATTTCATGATTCCATTTATATGAAATATCCAGAAGAGATAAAGCCAGAGATAGAACACAGAATGATTGTTGCCAGGGCCTGGGGAAAGGAAGGGATGGGAAGAAACTTAATGGACAGGGCTTTACTTTAGAGTGATGGAGATATTTTGGAACTAGATAAAGGCGGTGGTTTCACAACACTGTGAAAATATTAAACGCTGCTGAATTGTTCACTTTAAAATGATTCTTTATATGTTTCTGTGAATTCAAGTTCATAAGTTATTTTTCAAAATATCTTACTAGACGAAAGCAACGGATGCTATATGCAATCAAGCTTTAGATGTGAATTGCCACTTAACTGAGCTTTAATTAAGCTTTGTCTTAACACAATTTATTTTCTCCAGAAATTTTGATGGAAAGACTTTCAAAATATTAGCTCCATAGTGAATGACAGTCGTCATTGCCAAAATATTAACATAACAAGCAAAATTGCTAATTTGTTTGCAATTTACTGAAGAAACAAACATTGTTAAGAGAATAGGGAAGATTTGTTGATGCTGACTCTCTGCCACATTTGTACGGGGACGCCTCAAAGCTTTTATCTTTTAACCAAATATGAATTGCTTTTTGATTCAACACTGCTACCCTAGCAAGTAGGAAATTTCTCCTACTTTAAATTCAGCTGAAGACGAGAGTTATATCAAGTGTATAATAATTGAGAGCTATTTAGAAACATGAATGCAAATGTTCTGTGGCTTACGGTCAGTCCTTTGTTTCAGCAGTTTATGCATTTGGCTTCTCTAGCTTATTTTTGTATTCTGACTGTGGAGATGACTTCTGAATCCTTGTTTCACATATTGCAATGCCATTTGATATTGGAAAAACTGGAAGATATGACTAGTTTGGGTTTAGTTTTCTTCGGTTTGAATGCAAGTCAAAATGACAGAAACATCACAAGCATTTTTGCAATTGCACTTTATTTTTAACAAGAAAAAACAGTTTCTTTCTTTGGATTTCAATAAGGAGGCAACATAATGTGGAATTTGGGAGTCAGAAGGACCTAGATTTCAGTCCTGGTCCTGCCTCTTAAAAACTTACATTGCTTGTGGTAGGTAGGTATAATTACCAGTATCCAAAAAAACAGAGGTTTGAAAGAGAAGAGAAGGGAAGTACATGAAAATGGAAGAAGAAAGAAAAATAGGTCAAGGAAGGGGAAAGTGAGGAAAGAATAGAGAACCTCAAGAGAATCGAATTGGTGGTTTATGCTGAAATGAAAAGCAAGAATCAAAATAAATAAATAAGTAAATATTAGGAGTTCCCGTTGTGGCGCAGCGGAAATGAATCTGACTAGGAACCATAAGGTTGCGGGTTCAATCCCTGGTCTCGCTCAGTGGTTTAAGGATCTGGCATTGCCGTGAGCTGTAGTATAGGTCGCAGATGCAGCAGCTCCAATCTGGTGTTGACTGTGGCTGTGGCATAGGGTGGCAGTTGTAGTTCCGATTAGACCCCTAGTCTGGGAACCTTCATATGCCACAGGTGCGGCCCTAAAAAGCGAATAAATACATACATACATACGTACATGCATACATAAATGAAATAAGAAAAGCAAGAATCCTGAATCTTTGCCCTGGTTATTCCTCTGATTTTACTGTTTGTTCTTCCTTGTCTTTGCTCTTTCCTCTCTTTAGGGATGTTGTTTAAAATGTCTCATCAGTTTCTGTCTCCTCTTGGGTTGTACTCTATGGAGACACAGAATTCATTAACGGGATAAAGGAACAACAAACCAGGGAGGTAAACAGGATTTGTGGGGTCACATTTTAACTAGATTTGAACATAATGGAAGTCTATCTGTTCAAGCCCAACGACCAGGAAACAACTTTACTTTTCCTGATGAATCTGTTTCCTGACTATTAAAGTCACTATAAATGCATGATCCCCACAGAAATTTTAGAAACACAAGGAAGTACTAAGAAAAAATTAAAATCACAGTAAACATCCTGACCCTAAGATAACACAGGTAATAGGTTTTTCTTTCCAGTCTTTTTTTTTTTTTTCCTCTAGTGTGTGATCTCAGTCTGGAGTATGATAGTGTAGTCTGATGTTTTATATTTCATTATATCATTAGAATTTTCTACATCAGTTTTTTCAAAAATAACATTTCTTTTGTGTAGATGTATCTTAGTTCCATTCACATTAATAAAACATTCATGCTTAACTTCCTATCCCAACCCACATCCCCACCCCAAACACTTGCCCTCAGAACCATACTACTACCTATAAAAGAAAAGTAACATAGGTCTTAAGATTTAAGTATTGTCATATGTGTCTTAGTTTTACAAATGAAAATTAAAGATGTATCTGAAAAGTCTAAAAAGTTGGAAAATATTGAGGTAATACTGCCTCTTTCCCAAGTTATAGTACACCTGTCTTCCACATCAGCTTCCATACAGGCATAAGAAAGCTCTTCTCAAGTCCTTTTGCAACTGAGTTTGTTGCTTGCTTTAGCGTAGGCAAGGCTGTGTCCTCCAGGAGACAAAGAGATCATTCTGGCCACAGACATACTCATAGGCCTTGACTTTTCCTTAGTCAAGGAAACAATTTGCCGACAAAATTAACTGAGTCATCTCTCAGCTGACTGCAAGTCAGAGGTTTTGCTTCAAATTTGGTCCAACTTACCCCAGACCTGACATAAAAATTAAAAATGAAAACTAATTCAGGTGCCACCTTTGAGCTTTGCATTTTATTTGCGTTTATTTCAAAAAAGAAAGTGTGGAATACACATTTCCTTTTTAATTCTCTGGAAATAAGAATTAGGGAGACGCATCTTAGACATTCCAAGTCCCTTAAATATTTTAACCTCCTCTAAATACTATGCACTAAATAAATGTTTTTTGACAAATGAGCGAATGAATGAATAAATTTTAGTGTTTAATACTGTAGCAATCGGAAACCAGGGAACAAGAGTCAACTCTTGTGAGCCTCAGTGTTGTGCAAAGAGTTGGCAATAGAAACATGTTTGAGTCCTGCCACTTCTGTTTTCTAGTTTTGTTTTGTGCAAGTCACTCTGACCTTTCTTTACTGAAAGAAGAATAAAAATCCTGCTGAGCCTCGGTTTCCCCATCTATAAAGTTGCATGATAACCGTTTGTCTTCCCAGACGGGTGTAATGAGTTGAGATAGCATAACTGTTTATGCATGTTGTCTTCAGCAGAGTGAATGCACTTTGGAGAGCAGGAGACCTCAGACCACATTCCAGCTCCTCATTTTTTAGCCAAATCAACTTGAGCAAGTAACTCAAATTGAATACGCCCATATCACCAGTGAAATGAAGATAATATGGATTTAGGAAACTGCAAGCTTTAAAATGCGATAATATGTGTAATTTGCATTGCAAAGGCCTGGCTTCTTACAGTAAAAGGAGAGCCCTCTTTCCTATTCTGCTTGACAATAGAAGCTCATTTGTGGATGGCAGGGCACTTCAGGCTCATCATGGTACATGTAGCTCAAGACAGGAAGCATCGGACCCCAAATTTAACCTCTTCCAAGTTCTTCCGGTTTGCAAGCTCCATCAGTTTTTCCAGTGCTGTGCACTCTGTCTTTACCAGCCATTACTGTTTTCCTCAGGAATTAAGATTGTTTAAACTTGTCAAGAACTTTTTAGATGTAGATTAGGTTGTAATTATGTTTCAAGAATTCTTGGATACTACAACTTAAAAAGTAGGGTAAAATATTTGTTTGTATTTAATTTTTTCCCTTTTTTCCCCTAAAAATAGAACAACTTTTACTATTCATGATGTAGATATCAGGTAGGAGACTATTAGGAAACTGCTGGTATTTAACATCAAAAGACATTTGTCAGGCATTAATGTTGAAATTTCATGTTCAAAAAGCAATAGCTTTCATAAGTTTACAGATGGGAGTTCCCATCGTGGCTCAGCAGAAACAAATCCAACTAAGAACCATGAGGTTGCAGGTTCAGTCCCTGGCCTTGCTCAGTGGATTAAGGATCTGGCGTTGCCATGAGCTGTGGTGTAGGTCGCAGGTGTGGCTCGGATCCTGCGTTGTTGTGGCTGTGATGTAGGCCGGTGACTGTAGCTTCAATTGGACCCCTAGCCTGGGAACTTCCATATGCTGCGGGTGCGGCCCTACAAAGCAAAAAAAAAGTTTACTGTCAACTTCAGAATTAGTTATGCTTCATTAATGAAGTTATTACCATCAGATAATATAAGTTCAAGAACATTTTATTAATAAAAGTATAGTTAAAAAAACATTTATAATGTTGAATTGCTAAGGTGATTTAAGATTATTCAAAATATTTTTGCTTCCATTTCCACGCCTACAAAGTGAGTTTTTATATTTTTCAAAATAAAGGGGAGTTGTGCCCTTACACACACCCTCCCCCAAGAAGCTTACCCGTTTTAAAGCCATGCCATGTAAATGCCTGCAGGAAACCATTTAATGAATGGTGAAAGACTATGACCCCCAAAGTCTTGCAATAGTTAATTCATGTACTGTAAAATAATAGTCTTTGTGATTTTGTGAGATTTTATCTCCAGATAGCCACCATTAATTTTTTTCCCTCCTGATACCTTTCCCCATTACACAGTGAGATCTATTTTTGATATTGTTCATTCATTGAAAAGTAGAATCCATTCCCTTCCTCCCCTGGAAACTGGGCTGGACTGGAAGACTTGATTGGGCAATAGAACACAGAGGAGTGATGCTCTGGACCTTTTGAAGCTAAGTAACTGGAAGCCTTACTTCCAGTTTGGTAGGCTTTCCCTTTCTCTTTAATTACTTGCTGTGGGGGAAGCCAGCTACCACTGAGAGGTTTGACTCCTTTGGCAACACTGTTGCAATAAGCCCAAGCAACTTGGAGGGGCCTTGGAGGGTGAGAAGCCATATGGAGAATGAGAGGTACTAAGGAGCACTGAGAAGCCAGTTAGGTGAGTGAAAAAGCCGTCTTGGGAATGGGTCTTCCACCCGCAGCCACTCAAGTTGATGCCAGAGGGAAGAGCAGAACTGCCCAGCAGAGCCTTTACCGAAGTCCTAACTTAGAACATTGTGAACAAAGTAAAATGATTATTTAAGCTAATACATTTTTGGCATTGTTTGTTACTCGGCATTATTAGCAATAATTGCAATACAAAAAAACTACTCTTCTTTTTTTTTAAGCTATTTGGTGTCATTGATCCATCCACAGTCCAAAAATACTCATTTTATTTTCCTATCGGGTAGATTTGGTATGAGCTGATTTACTTAGAGTCTCACGTAGTTTCTATTGTGATCAGTCACAAATATTTATGAGACAGCTGGGCAGAACTCAAGATGCAGATTCTGGCTGGAAAAGATGGAGAAACAGTTTAATATAGCAGTTAAAGTCTCTGACCCTGGCTTCGTGTAACTCAATAAATTTCCAGGGAATAATGGAAAAAGTGTGCAGGATTCGCCTGTTGGGTCAGTTACATAAGGGTATATTATATTAATTTTCAAATTAGTGTGATCTCACCCACCAGTAGGAGAGAGCTTGCAGGAAAATTGAGTGGAAGAATTAAGAAAGTGTTACCTTAAACAAAGTGAATAATACAAGTCCAGCCAAACTAAGTATAAGATCCAGCCGTGATAATTTGGGTTATTAACTAATTTGCCCTACAATCACCTTTAGATAACTAAAAAGTTTAAATTGCAAGCCCTAAAATATAAAATTTAATACTTAAAAACAGAGAGACTTGTAACAAAAGCTTAACCATGGAAAATAAAGTCTGAAATGATTTCCTTCTAAAAGTAGAAAAGTTTTGATACATCAATTGTGGTGATGAGTCAAAGTGCAGATTTTTCTATAAGAAACCAATATGAATAAGGTAGAGGAATTCAAGTTATTTTAATAAAATATATTTTCTCCGCTATAGTGTCTGGAAATAAAAGACAAGGGGATTGAAACCAAAAATATAACCACAAGTGACAGTATAAAAATTCTGCTCTCAAGAGTTTCCATCGTGGCTCAGCAGTAACAAACCTGATGAATATCCATAGGGATGCAGGTTCAATCCCTGGCCTTCCTCAGTGGGTTAAGGATCTGGCATTGCCATGAGCTGTGGTTTAAGTTGCAGACATGGCTTGGATCCCGCATTGCTGTGGCATAGGCCAGTAGCTACAGCTCTGATTCGACTTCTAGCCTGGAAACTTCCATATGCTGCCCTAAAAAAAACAAAAAAAATATAATTCTGCTTTCAGATAATGCTCAAATGAAAGTAACGTCATGCTCATGTCTCATAATTGTATCTTTTTCTCATAGTTTAGCATTGTAATATTTATGCTTTTGTATTTCTTTGGTATTGAATTTTTTAGCCCTAGTTGGAGGCCACAAATTAGAAATTAAAGATATTGAGTTTTAGACTTTTTCCAGCCTGACATGTCATTGATTAATGTAAACTTTTAGCATTTAGAAAGCTCTGAAAAATTACAACTTTGTTTAGAAAACAAAAGAAACCGCTGCATAGTTATAATTTTTACTCATATATATAACTATTGTATATATAATTATCACACCCATATTTTTGCTTTTTTAAGGGAACTAGACATTGTGTTTTTATTTTATTTTTTTCTGATAATCTCTTTTTATTGTTCTGTTCTATCCCAAAGGGTATTTCACTGCATTTCAAACACATATTAAGAATAGATAAACCTGGGCTTGATGACATGGGTTGATTTACATATTTTAAACTTGAATTTTTGTAGTCACCTCACAGTCACTCTTACATCTTCCAAACCAAGCTTGAAAATTAAATAGTCGTTTTAATCCACCGTGTTTGCAGATAGTAAAGAGAGCCTCCAAGCTTCCTTTCGTATTTTTAAAAATATTTTTTACTTCTGCCTCCAAAATCTTAAACTATTTGGACACTATGCATATTGGTTTAAATACTTTAAGCCTTGGGAAAAGGTACTGTTTGTCACTACAAATTTACTTTCTGTCATGTGTGAAGCACAGGGACAATGAGCATATAACTCTCTTGTTTTGAAAATCGTTCTCAGGGTAGATCCACTTCAAAAGCTTAGGGTCCAACTTTGAAGTTTGCTTCACTTCAAAAGCTTTGCCTTGAAGTGTGTTATGGAGAGAAATGCACACCAAGACATCCTGAATTTTAAGGTTTATTGAGAATTAGTTCCTGTGGTTAAAAAAATAAAAGCAAAATAATAAATGAGGGAAAAAATCAGTCTGAAAGAAATCTTGAAGAGATGTAGAAATAAAATTTTTCTTTATCAAAAAAACCGCTAAATGTTTATTTTGCAGAAGTGTTGTTGTTGTTACTGTTGCTATTTTGTGTGTGTGTTTTTCTTTTCCTTTTTCTTTCTTTCTTTTTTTTTTTATTGTCTTTTTAGGGCCTCATCCATGACATACAGAATTTCCCAGGCTAGGGGTCAAATCGGAGCTGTAGCCGCCAGCCTATGCCACAGCCACAGCAATGCCAGATCCAGACCATATCTGCCACCTACACCACAGCTCATGGCAATGCCAGATCCTTAACCTACTGAGTGAGGCCAGGAATCAAACTTGCATCCTCATGGTTACTAGTCAGATTCATTTCCTCTCAGCCAGGTCAGGAGCCATGAATGGGAACTCTGTTATTTTGCAAAAGTTTTAGCATACTTTTTCTTCATGGTCTATTCTATTAGTAACTTTCAACTAAAAGATGTTCATTCTAAGTAAAGTAATATTGTAAACATCTTTGAGTATTTTTTAAATCTAATAAAATTTAAAATAGCATTAAATAGAGAACACCGCATAGAGTAAAGGGTAGCAAAGAATAGTGCTATTTGCCTTTCTGATGTAAAACAATTTAAAGTGTTATTTTGTGAAATGGGAAACAGAAAACATTTAGTATAAACCATATATGTCATTCGTTTTTATTTATAAATTAAACTATGGTAGCTACTTAAGGACAGAGATGTTTGTTTTGTTCACTGATATGTCTCTTTCACTAGATTAATGCCAGCTATTTGTAAGTACTCAAACACATTTTAAAAATAAATGGGTGAATCAACAATAAACCAGAGAGGCTACAGAGAAAAGATAGCAGTGTGTTCTCAGGAATAAAACATGATGGTTTAATACACGTGGATCATTGAAATCAGAAATTATCTAAATCTTTGCTCCTCAAAGTGTGGTCCACAGACCAGAAGCATCAGCATTAATGGAGAGTTTGTTAGGTGTGCAGATTCTCAGAGACCATCCAGAATGAGAATCTGATAAAACTTAAGGAAAACCCAGGCAATTCATATGCACAATAAAGTTGGCAAAACCCAAACTTAGATGACTCTAGTGCTCACAGCAGAGTCATATCTTAGGACCCAAGGAGCAAATTCACTAATTTACCACAGGATGGGATGGAAAGAAGCCTTGAAGAAACAGATCCCACAGCTGATATGACAGAGAAGAGTCAATTTGTGGAGTAGGCGCAGGATCCAAAAGGAAATGCAAATCTCTAATTATAAGCTGAGCAAATTGTCAACAAAATATGGTTGAAGCCCAAGTAAAAGTATGCCCTGATCAGTGGGGGAAAGCAGTAATCCATTCAGATAGATTTCTTGGAAGTCCAAAAAGGCTGTAATCACCTTTTAGTTCCTGGGATGGTCTCAGACACTGGGCTGGAATATTACAGAAGGATGAATGATAAAAAGGAAAGGGAAGAAAGGATTGAAAGTGGGAGGGAAAGAAGGAAGGATCCAGAAATATGTGAAAAGACAATAAGATAACTTCAGAGTAGAAGAAAAGAAAAAAAACTTCTATTAAAGATCTACTATTTTACAGATACAGATGGAATGCTTTGCATAGAATATCTGGTTATAGCCCATTAGATATACATTATTATTGGAATTTGCAGATGAAAAGAAAAAAATAATGGAAGCTCGGAGAACAAAAAACCATAAACACTCACTTCAGAAAAGCACATGTGACCAACACATATGAAAAGCTCAGCTTCATGAGAAATGAGTGAAATGCAAATCAAAACAATATAAGATCCCATTTTTATAACTACAGATTGATAAAAATGAAAAAGCCTATAGCAAGAGAACCTCCATAAAGCTGTCAACTGATTTCTCTACAGACCAGAAAGTGGTGGCAAGATATATTCAAAGTCCTGAAAGGAAAAAATCTGCAACCTAAGATATTCTACCCAGCAAGATTATCATTTAGAATAGAAGGAGAGATAAAGAATTTCCCAGACAAGCAAAAACTAAAAGAATACAACAATACTAAACATAAATATATGAGTATTACTTAGCCATAAAGAAAAATGAAGTAATGCCATTTGTAGCAACATGGATGGACCTAGAGATTATCATTCTAAGTGAAGTGAGTCAAACAGAGAAAGGCAAATATCATACAATATCCCTTACATGTGGAATAATAAAAATGATACAAAAGGACTTATTTATAAAATAGAAACAAACTCACAGATTTCAAAATCAAACTTATGGCTACCAAAGGGGAAACTGTGAGGGAAGGGATAAATTAGAGGGACAGGATTGACATATACACACTACTATATATAAAATAGATAACTAATAACCTACTTATAGCACAGGGAAATCTACTCAAGATTCTGTAATAAACTATACAGGAAAAAAGATGTATGTATAACTAATTCACTTTGCTATATATCTGAAACTAATAAAACTTTGTAAGTCAACTATACACTAATACATTTTTTTAAATATCTTGAGAAAATGATAATGAAAAAACGTACCAAATCTCTGGGAAACAGCCAAAACATCTCTTGGATGTTCATAGTGATACAAGCCTTCCTTAAAAAACAAGGAAAAATGCAAATAAATAAACAACCTAACCTATCACCTATAAGAATTAAAAGAACAAATAAAACCTAAGGTCAGCAGAAGGAAAGTAATAGTAAATATCATAGAAGAAATTTTTTAAAAATAGAGATTTAAAAATAATAGAAGGAGTTCCTGTCATGGCTCAGCAGTTAGCAAACCCAACTAACATCCATGAGGATTACAGGTTCAATCCCTAGCCTCGCTCAGTGGGTTAAGGATCCAGTGTTGCCGTGAGCTGTGGTGTAGGTTGCAGATATTGCTCGGATCCTGAGTTGCTATGGCTGTGGCGTTGGCTGGCAGCTACAGCTCCAATTGGACCCCTAGCCTGGTAACCTCCATATGCTGAGGGTGCAGCCCTAAAAAGACAAAATAATAATAATAACAGAAAAAGTTAAAACCAAGAGCTGGTTCTTTGAAAGGGTAAACAAAATTGACAGATCTCTAGCCAAACTCACCAAGAAGAAGAGAAGATTCAAATAAACAAAATAAGAAATTAGCGATAAGAGATTACAACTATCATCACAGAAATACCAAAAAATATAAGAGAATAAACAATTATATGCCAACAAATTGGATAATCTAGAAAAAATGAACAAGTTTCTAAAAACATATAACCTAGCAAAAGTGAATCAAAAATAAATAGGTAATTTGAACAGACCTATTACTGGAAGTGAAATAGAATCTGTAATTTAAAAAAAAAAATCCCTGCAAACAAAAGTCTGGGAGCAGATGGCCTCACAGACAAATTCTACTAAACATATATAGAAGAACTTATACTGGATCATTTTCAAATGCTTACAGAAGAGGGAACACTCCCTAAGACACTCTTTGAAACCAACTGATACTAAAACCAGACAAAGATACTACCAGAAAAGAAAATTACAGGCCAACCTCTTTGATGAATATAGTTGCAAAAAAAATTTTTTTTTCTTTTTAATGCCACACCTGTAGCATATGGAATTGAATTGGAGTCTAGGGTTTGAATCGGAGCTGCCGCTACCAGCCTGCACCACAGCCACAGCAACCTGGGATCCAAGCCACGTCTGTGACCTATACCACAGCTCACAGCAACACCACATCCTTAACCTACTGAGAGAGGCCAGGGATCAAACCCACATCCTCATGGATACTAGTCAGGTTCTTAACCCACTGAGCCACAACGGGAACTTCATAAATGCAAAAATTCTCAACAAAATATTAGCAAAAAAAATCCCACAACATTAAAAAAAAATATCATGCATGCACCACCACAAGTTAGATTCATCCCAGGGTCACAAGGATAGTTCAACATATACAAATCAATCAATGTGATATGCCATATCAACAAAAGAAAAGAAAAAAACCACATCATCATCTCAACAGATGCAGAAAAAGCACTGGATTAAATTCAACATCTATTCATGTTAAAAAAAAAAAAAAAAAAAACTCTTACCAAAGCAGATATAGAGGGAACATATCTCAGCATAATAAAAGCTATCTATGACAAACTCACAGCAAATATAATTCTTTTTTTTTCAAATATAATTCTTAATGCTGAAAAGCTGAAAGCCTTCCCACTGAAATCTGAAACAAGATGAGGATGCCCACTCTCACCACTTCTTTTCAACATTGTGTCAGAAGTCTTCACCACAGCATTCATACAAGAAAAAAATAAGTGTATCCAAATTGGAAGAGTAGAGGTAAAATTGTCATTATATGCAGGTGACATGGTACTTTATACAGAAAACCCTGAAGACTCTGCATGAAAACTACTAGAACTGATAAATTCAACAAGGTAGTAGGATATAAGATTAACATAAAGAAATCAGTTGTGTTTCTTTAACAATGAAGTATCACAAAGGGAAGGTGAAAAAAAATCCCTTTTAAAACTGCATCAAAAAAAAGTTAGGAGGTAAGAGACTTATAAACTGAGAACTATAAAATATTGACAAAGGTAATTAAAGATGATTTAAGGAATGGTAGAATATCCCATGCTATTACTGGATTGGAAGTTGAAGATGATGTAAAGTAATGAAACGATATCATGTGTTCATGAATTGGCCGTACTGCCTAAAACAATTTACAGATTTAATGTGATCCCTATCAAATTACTCATGGCATTTTTTAAAATACTAGAACAAATAATCCTAAAATTTATGTTAAACCATAAAAGGCCCAGAATTGCCAAAGCAATCCTGAGGACAAAGAACAAAGCAGGAGAAATAACCCTCCCAGACTTCAGATAATACTACAAAGATACAGTAATCAAAATGGTGTTAGTGTAAAAACAGACATATGGATCAATGGAACCAAATAGAGAGCCCAGAAATAAACTGACACACCTACAGGCAATTAAGTTTTCCACTAAGAAGCCAACAATATACAGTGGGGAAAAGACTGTCTCTTCAGCAAGTGGTTTTGGGAAAGTGGGACAGCCACATGTAAATCAAGGAAGTTAGAACACAACCTCACACCATACACAAAAGTAAACCCAAAATGGTTTAAAGACTTAAATGTAAGACTGAAATATTTATGACAATATAAAACTCCTAGAAGAGAACATAGACAAAATATTCTCTGACATAAACCATACCAGTATCTTCTGAGGATAGTCTCCTAAAGCAATATAAATAAAAGCAAAAATAAACAAAGGGGACCTAATCAAACTTACAGGTTTTTGCACAGCAAAGTAAAACATAAACATAATGCAAAGACAACCTACAGAATGGGAGAAAATATTTGCAAATGATGTGACCAACAAGGGATTAATTTCCAAAATAAACAGCTCTTACAACTCAATAACAAAAAAACAACACATTCCAAAAAATGGGCAGAAGAAGCAATGAGATCCTGCTGTATAGCACTGGGAACTGTATTTAGTCACTTATGATGGAGCTTGATAGAGGATAATGTGAGAGAAAGAATGTATATATGTATGTGTGACTGGAACTTTTCTGTACAGTAGAAAATTGACAGAACACTGTAAACCAGCTATAATGGAAAAAATAAAAATCTTTGAAAAAATGGGCAAAAGGTCTAAATAGACATTTCTTCAAAGAAGGTAGAGAGATGGTCAATAGGCTAGTGAAAAGATTCTTATGATAGCTAATTATTTGAGAAATGCAAATAAAAACTACAGTGAGGTATCACCTCACACCAGTCAGAATGGCTATCATCAAAAATTCTACAAACAATGCTGGAGAGGGTGTGCAGAAAAGGGAACCCTCCTACACTGTTGATGGGAATGTAAATTGGTGCAGCCACTATGGAGAACAGTATGGAGGTCCCTTTAAAAACTAAATATAAAACTACCATATGATTCAGCAATCCCATTCCTGGGCATATATCCAGAGAAAACTCTAATTTGAAAAGATACATGCAGCCCAATATCACAGCACTATTTATAACAGGCAAGTCATGGAAGCAACCTAAATGTCCATCAACAGATAAGTGGATAATGATGCCATGTACTAGAGTTTCCTTGTGGTGCAGCACATTAAAGCTCTGGCATTGTCACTGCAGTGGCCTGGATTACTGCTGTGGCACTGGTTTGATACCTGGCCCAGGAACTTCCACATGCTGCATGCATGGCCAAAAAAAAAAAAAAAAGAGAGAGAGAGAGAGAGAGATACAGACACACAATGGAATGTTATTCATTACAAATAATGAAACAATACCATTTGCAACAATATGGAGACCTAGAAATCATCATGCTAAGTGAAATAAGTCAGAAAAAGAAGGACAAATATCATATGATATCCACTTTTATTTGCAGTCTAAAATATGGCATGGATGAATTTATTTACAAAATAGAAACAGACTCACAGACATAGAAAACAAAAATGCTTATGAAAGGAGGAAAGAGATGTGGGAGAAATAAATTAGGAGTTTGGGATTAGCATGTAAAAGGCACTATATACAAAATAAACAACAAGGTCCTACTGCATAGCAAAGGGAACTACATTCAATATCCTGTAATGACCATAATGGAAAATAATATGAAAAATATATGTGTATATAACAATCACTTTGCTATACACCTGAAATTAACACATTGTAAATCGAATATAATTCAGTTAAACAAATGAAAAGCACTTGATAAAATTCACCATCCATTCATGATAAAAACTCTGATCAAGGTTGGTGTGGAGGGAACATATCTCGACATAATAAAAACCATTTTTGACAAACCCACAGCTAACATCATACTCAGTAGTGAAAAGTTGAACACTTTTCCTCTAAAATCAGGAACAAGACAAGGATACCCACTTTTACCGCTTAAATTTAACATAATATTGGAAGTCCTAGCCACAGCAGTCAGACACGAAGAAGAAATAAAGAAATAAAAGTCATCCATTTTGAAAGAGAAGTGAAACTATTTGCAGATGACATGATACCATATACAGAAAATGCTAGTCTCTATCATAAAACTATTAAAATTAATAAATAAATTCATTAAATTTACAGAAATCTTTTGCTTTTCTATATAATAATGAATTGTCGGAAAAAGAAAACAAAAAAAATCCTGTTTAAAATCACATCAAAAAGAATAAAATACCTAGGAATAGACTTAAACAAGGGAGATAATCTACATTCTGAAAACTGTAAAACATTGATGAAGCAAATTGAAGATGATGTAAAGTAATGAAAAGATATCATGTGTTCATGAATTGGAAGAATTTATATTGTTAAAATGTTCATACCACCCAAAGTAATCTATAGATTTAATGCAATCCTTATCAAAATACCCATGACATTTTTCACAGAATTAGAGTAAATAATCCTAAATTTTATATGGAACCGTAAGAGATTCTGAATAACCGAAGCAATCCTTAGAGGAAACAAAACGAAACTGGAGGTATCATGCTCCTGGACTTCAAACTATACTATAAAAGCTACAGTAAACAAAACAGCATGGTACTGTCACAACAACAGACACATAGATCAGTGGAACGGAATAGAGAGCCCAGAAATAAACCCACATACCTATGTTCAATTTATCTACAGCAAAGTAGGCAAGAATACACAATGGAAAAAAAAGACAGTCTTCTCAATAAATGGCACTGGGGAAACCTGAGAGCTAAATGTAAAAGAGTGAAAAGGGAACATTTTCTCATACATATACAAAAATAAACTATAGAACTCCTAGAAGAAAACATAAGCAGAAAACTGAAATAAATTGTGGCAATATTTTTATGGATCTATCCCCTAAGGCAAAGGAAACAAAAGCAAAAATAAATAAATGGAATTTAATTAAACTTAAAAGCTTTCACTCAGAAAGGAAACCATTGACAAAATGAAAAAGTAACCTACTCAACAGGAAAAAACATCTGCAAATTATATGACCACTAAGGGGTTAATATCCAAAATATATAAAGAGCTCATACAACTCAATATCAGAAAAACAAACAACCTAATTAAAAATGGACAGGTGACCTGAATAGATATTTTTCCAAAGACATACAGATGGTCCACAGGCACATGAAAAGATGCTCAACACCATGAGATACTTAACAATTTTGAGATGGTGGCAGGATCAGGGGAAAATACGCTGTAACAGAAAACTTGGCGTGTTTAGATGCAGAGGAGGTAGAGTGAGCAGGGAAGGCAAAGGTGAAAATGTAGAAGAGACTGGGGACTACACACAAAGTGTGATCACGTGGGAGGAGGCAAAATAGAATCATGAGTTCAGATAATAGCTTTGAACTTAGCAAGGACAAGGGACAATGCTTACCTAGAAAAGAAGTGAACAGAGTTCTGGTGAATATACATAGGGGGTTTTAGAGGTGGCAAAGAGGAAAACTAAGAGATGCATGTGAACAGAGCTCAATATTGTCTATAAAATTGAAGCCAAGGTTATTTGTGAAGAAAGAGAGGAGTCCCTGCTGTGGCACAGTGAGTTAAGAATCTGACTGCCCTGGCTTGGGTTGCTGCGTAGGCATGACTTCGATCCCTGGCCCGGCGCAGTGGATTAAGGATCTGGCATTGCTAAAGTTGCAGCTCAGATTCAGTCCCTGGCCCAGGAACTTCCATATGCCATGGATGTGGCCATAAATTTAAAAAGGGAGGAGGGGGGTGGAGGTGGATGGGCAAAGGTTAGTTGAAACCATTTTAAAAGTAGATAATATCTTTGAAATCTCAGTGTCTACCATAAATGTTTCATCAGTGCTGTCTAGATATTTGAAAGAGGATATTATATATGGAAAAATATTGAGAGGCTGAAATCCCAACCATATGGTTAGTATGCTGCAATTTGCTAAGCTGATTTTACAAACAACTACTTCATTCATTTAGTCTGCAGCATATGTACTGCAATTTGCACACCTGCTATCTGGCCAGTGGGGTTGGAGGCCCATATCAGGCAGTGGGGAAGAAGCTGGCTTTCTTTATCTTCCTGAGTTTACATTGCCTAGGGAGAGGAATGATGAGTAAAATATGTTCAGTAGGATGATGAATGTTTGCACTTATTTTGACCACAAAGATGAGACTCCTAAGAAAGAAAGCAGAAATCTGCCCCCAAGGAATGTATTTGCAAACCAATTTGATTTTATCTAGAATAATTATAATAATGTATTTGTATCTTAGTAGCAATAGCTTCCTTGAGATTTTCTAATGATACCTGGTAACCAGATCAGGAGCAGAGAACTTCTCTGAAATGAACGTGATATGGTTTAAAAGCTATTTAAGTTGTAGTGGAATCAGGTTGACTCCTTATTTGAAGATTTGCCATAGTATTTTTTTTCTGGTATTATCTTTTTATACACAGACAATGTCAGCATGCTGATGTTTGGTTTTACATTATTTTACATGATAGATGTGTGGGAGTTAAATGTGTCCAGTGTGTGAAAATGGAGTTACAATCAACACATTTTGAAAGTACACCAAATGCAAAAAATAATCTTGTATTCTTCATGAGGTCTCAATTAGTATAGAATTGATGTTTTCAGTGGTTGCTTAAATTTTAATTTGAATGACATATGCTAGGCAGTGAATAGTCTCGTGAGGAAAAATGAGTTGAAATCTTTTTAAATCAGTTCATCTTTTTGACAAAAAGGAACTTTGTGGAAAGAAATGAGTGCCTGTTATGATCTATGCTTCCTAGACTCACTTCTGAATTGTTTTTTTTAATAGCTATTCTTCCATATGAGTGTTGATTTTCAACTGGTTATTTCTATCTGGGTATTCTCTTAAAAGTCAGCTCCAGGTATTACTTTATAGTCACTCAGAGTCAACCCAAGGTATAAATCCAGCCACTTTCTTCAGGGCCCCGTGACACATTTCTTTAGGATTTAAAACTCATGATACATTGAATTTTTATTTTATTTACTATGTGCAGTAGTTGCTCTCCATGTATATTCACTAGTGAACAAGGAAAGCTCTTGGAGAATAACTCAAAAATTCTATCTGGTTTCCTGTTCTTCATGTGTTCCCTCTTCAACTAGAGTGAACATACACGGAGACAGTCACTGCACACAGTACAAGAAACAAAGGACTGTGTTTTGTGTTACGTTTCCTTTCATCTCCCTATTGTGTTTAGTCAGTGCTCCCTATTTCAGAAGCATTTTGTAGTCTGTGATGTACTTCTTAATATTGCACCAAAGATATCATATTTGGCAAGAACAACTAACAGAAATTTAGATCCAGAAGGCTGTATAATTTTGAAAACTTAACATGGGCTGCTTGTGCCAGCAACCAGAACAGCTAATTCTAGAAACCTAGCTACAATTCAAATAGAGAACCGTGGTACTGATTAAGTACACCACACAGATCCGTCTATGAGAATTAAAAAAAAAAAAAAAATCAGAGCTTTCCTGAAATTGTTAAAGCACCAAATAAATATAACCAGTCACACACCAGGATAGGAAGAGATAGAATGCACTGCTCTTTTTACTGTAGTTCTGTATCTTTCCATGATTGTTTTCTCTGTATTTTCCATGTTATTTTTTTCATGCTGCTTCAGCAGCATCTCCAGATCCTTATCGTGCTAGGAATGACTAGTTCTCCCTCTGGACCAACCCAGACTCGATGCACCTGTGAACATATCTGTACAGAAGTTCTGGTGGGGTGAAGTAGAGGTGAAGTTTTGATAGTTGGCCTAGAAGTGAAGTTCAGCATTTAAAAACTTGCTTTCCTGTGGCACAGAAAAGAAGAGTTGCTTTTATTTTTCTGTCATGTTACACCTTCTACATGTTATGCCTCCAACATGCTGCACCTTCTCTCTATAATCTCATCCATACTCACCCACCACAATTTAGGATATCGCTATTTTAAGATGTCTTGCCCAATATATGTGGTCACTTTGGGTAATTTGTATAGATCGAACCATATGAAGTTGCTAATATTTGACCACTAAAAATGGCCATTCTTTGTGGTTCCAAACTAAAAATCTCTATTCAAAGACCACATTCCAGCCTTGTGAAATATACTGTTAAAAAAATATTCCTTTTCAACCTGAAGAATATTGCCATACCACCAATTTCCCATAATTCAATAATTATCATTACTTTTATTTTATACCTAGATCACAACATGAAGACATTTGATGTACTTCAGATTCTATAATTTGAGATAAAAATTTTCCAGCCAGCTGCGGCTAATCCAATCATCTGCTTATCTTTGTTACTCGTACCCACCTCTCATATTACATTAGCAACTGTTTCAGAAAACAGACAGGTAGATGCAAGTATGAGTCAAAGTAATTCTCCTGATAGTTTATAGTTTGAGCAACTTTTTTATTGTGAACAAGGCTGAAATTAAGTTAGAGATTAACCAATGCTTATATCCTTTTTCCTTGGAGAAAACTGAACGCCAGTTGCATATATAATGGTGAAATGGGTATCTACATTCATCCATAAAATTTCCCAAACCTTCCCAGGTTATTTTCATCCAGTCAAATACAGTACATGTGATTATTTGAGGCCAGTAATACAAAGCCAAGCAACGTAATCCTCTAAAATACTTTTCTGAGGAAACTAGATATGCTGTGAATTCTCAAGAGCATTGTGTTGCAAAATTAATACTACATATTGAAAGCACATAAGCAACTGAAGGCATCTTGGGAAACAGGAAAAGTAAGCCATTACCCTAAAAGGAAATTTATTTTCAGATAATTTTTCTTTTTTGGGGCCTAGTAATGTGATGCACTTAGTAAATTACAGTATGGTTCTATTATACCCTAAAAAGATCATTTAGGTCTCACAGAGACTATTTATCTTACTTAGAGTACCAAGAATTCTACACCTTGGACAGGAATTCTTATATAAGTGCTTCCAGTGTTTTAATTTTATGTCTGTTTTGTGAATTGCACAAAAGTAGCAAAATATAATAAAATAGATTCTGTACATCTCTAGTTTTGAAAGAATCTCTAACATCTCCCTGATATTGTTTGTAAATTTGATTTATAAATATTTTCTAACAATTAGAACCTGGCAAAAGGATGCAAAAATTTCCAGAATTGCATATATCTTTAAGGATCTTTGTAATCACAGGAAACCATGGATTTACTGATAGTTAACTAAGTTTTTCATCAAGACTTTCACATTTTAACCTTAAAATTTGTAGCACCTCTACAATTTCATCATTTTGCTTCAAAATAAACTTATTGATATCAAATTTCATATTCAAGTTGTTAGCCAGTCATATTTATTTCTACTTAATTGTCAACATTTTTCTTGCGTGTTTTTTAAAAAACTGTCTCCTTAAAAATTCCTGTGAATGAAATGGTGAATGACTTTAAAGCAAAATTAAAGTTATACCTTAGAGAAAATACTTGCAATACAGGTAAGAAAAAAACTATAAACATTTAGATATTAGAAGAAATCCTAAAAATCAAAGAGGAATGCTTCCACATCTGGAAAGATAGAATGGATATACTTTTTTTTCCCAGTTTCTTTCACCAAGAACAACTAAAAACCCTGGACATTTTATGTAAAACAAATATATATTATGTATATATACACAGACATAAACATATAAAACATATGTTTACATATAAAACAGACATAAAAAGACTCTGAAAGATGGAGATAAGATGGCAGATTGTCTAAGGACCTTAGAACCCAAGGGACAACATATTTATGAGTTTCCTGGGCTTTCTTTTTGCCTCAGATAGGGCAGACTTTGAGCTAAAGAAGCTGCCAACTCAAAAATTCCAATGGACAGAGACCAAAGAAGTATCAACAAAAGTCTGCTGTCTCTAGTGAAAAAAATCAGAAGGGAGTAAAGCCTAGCAATGTAGAAACATTTTAGAATGTTTTAGTAGTGCCATTCTACTGTACCAAATAACACAGAAAACCCATGCCAGCAAAGAGCAAGTAGGTAGCCCAGAATTTCACGTTAGCAAAGCTGTAACAAGGCACCCAAATGCTTCTCCTCAGGGGTGGCATCCAAAGAGGTCTAATAGAGACTCAGGACTTTCACCCATCACCAGCGTTAATAAAACAACTCCACCATGGTGTCAGTGGAGACCATGTGGAGAGCAGCAGTTTGCATCTTCACCTAGCACTACATAGAAGGAGGCACCTCTATCACATGTCAATAGAGACTGAGTGGGAAAACTAGGCTTTTACCTCCAACTGGCACTAACAAGGCAGAGCTCTCCTTTCCCTTCCAAAATGGCACCAGGAAAAGCCAGTTAAACAGAATATTTAAGTAAGATCCAGAGTTTCATAACATAGGACAAAAATGGAAATTTCTATTGAAAAATCACTTCTCATGCCAAGAATGTGGAATATCTCAAAATGAACAAGAAAAAGAAAATCAATAGATGTCATCACCAAGATGACAGAGATATTAAAAGTATCTGACAAAAATTTTAAAGCAGCCAGGATAAAGATGCAACATTGAGCAACTAGGAACATGCTTGAAGCAAATGAATAAGTAAATAGACTGGGATAGCTGGATCATATTGTAGTTAAACATTTAGTTCTTCTTTTTTTTTTTTTGATCTTTTTGTCCTTTTATGGCCAGAAGTTCCCAGATTAGGAACCTATGCCACAGCCCCAGCAATGCAGGATCCTTAACCCACTGAGCGAGGCCAGGGATGGAATCCACAACCTCATGGTTCCTAGTCGGATTTGTTTCCTCTGCGCCATGGCAGGAACTCCAACATTTAGTTCTTTAAGGAATCTCCATACTCTTCTCCACAGTGGCTGCACCAGTTTACGTTCCTACCAACAGTGTAGGAGGGTCCATTTTCTCCACACCCTTTCCAGTGTTTTTTGTTGGGAGGCTTTTTAATGATAGCCATTCTGACTCGTGTGAGGTGATACCTCATCGTAGTTTTGATTTGGGTTTCTCTTATAATTAGTGATGTTTAGCATCCTTTCATGTGCCTTTTGGTCATCTGTATTCTTTGGAGAAATGTCTACTTAGATCTTCCGTCCACTTTTTGATTGGGTTGTTTGGTTTTCTCATATAGAGTTGTATGAGGTGTTTGTATATTTTGGAGATTAATCCCTTGTTGGTTGATCCATTTCAAAGATTTTCTCCTATTCTATGGGTTGTCTTTTCATTTTGTTTATGTGTTCTTTGCTGTGCAAAAGGTTTTAAGTTTAATTAGGTCCCATTTATTTTTGTTTTTATTTTTGTTACACTAGCAGGTGGACCCAAAAAGATATTGGCTGCTATTTATGTCAGTGAGTGTTCTTCCTGTGTTTTACTCTAGGAATTTTATAGTATCTGGCCTTACACTTAGGTCTTTAATCCATTTTGAGTTTATTTTTCTGTATGGTGTAAGAGAATGTTCTAGTTTCATTCTTTTACATGTAGCTATCCAGTTTTCCTAGCACCACTTATTGAAGAGGCTGTCTTTTCTCCATTGTACATTCTTGCCTGGGAAGATATTATATATTGATAGAAGGGTCAGTTCACTAAGACATAGCAATCCTAAATCTGTAGATATAATAACACAAATCTACATAATATATGAAGCAAAAACTGATATAACTGAAAGGAAAAATAGATGAACCAACAATTATAGTTGGAGATTTCAATATCCCTCTCAAAAATTGATAGAATGACAAGACAGAAAATTACCAAGGATAAAGAAGAATTCAATAATACCATCAGTGAACAGAGTCTAATGACATTTTTAGTCCACCCAACAACAGAATGTACATTCTTTTCAAGTTCCTCTGGAACCAAGATAGACTATATCCTTGGCTATAAAACATCAACCCCTAAAGAATTAAAATCATGCAAGGTTTGTTCTCTAATCACAATGAAATCACACTAGAAATCAATAAAAGAGAAATAAGAGGAAAAATCTCTAAACACTTGAAAATTAAACACTTATAAATAATCCATAAGCCAAAAAGGAAATCAGAAACTATGCTGAATGAATAGAAAAATACAATATATCAAATTGTTGGGTTACAGCTAAAGCAGCACTGAGAGAGAAATTTATAGCACTAAATTTATATATTAGAAAAGAAGATGGGAGGGATGGACTGGGAGTTTAGGGTTAGTAGATGCAAAGTAACGCTTCTGAGCAGCAGCTGTCTGCTTGATTCTGTCCTGGGCTCCAAGAAGGCTACTATGAACCCAGCAGACTGACTTTCTGGAGCTAGTTGCCTGGTGTGGGAGACAGAAATGATTCACATCAATGCATCTATGATTACAGACTGTAATAAATATATGAAGGAAAGGAAGCAGGAGCTGAGAGAGCATAACAGAGGACCGTCTTGGGCTGAGCAGGCCAACAGGCCTTGGTGGGAAGTTTCCTCTAAACCTGAAGTGGAGGAGGAGCTGCCATGTGAGGGCTCCTAGTCCAGGAGGCAGCATGTGTGGCAAAACTGAATTGGGGACATCCTGACAACAATACCAAATCATTTCTTTATTATTTTTAAAACTGTAAGAACGTGCTAAACTGTGGCTTGTTCTTTTTTTTTTTTTTTCTCCCTATAAGCTGACAGCAAAGTAGTAGATCCCAGATGCCCCCACAGAACTTGCAAAGTGGGTACTCAGACACCCATTTGTCAGTCCCTATCTAGCACCCATCTTGAGGCTACAACAGAGTTGGAGGTGAGAAGGTTGAGGAGAATTTCTCTGGAGAAGCTGTCATTTTGCTCTCTGTCCACTCCCTTGCTCTATCTCTTCCACAAAGGGGAGAAGAAGGATATTTTAACCTGCACTTTGAGATCCAGCCGGGAGAGTGCAGGAAACCCCTCAAGGCACTGCTGTCTGACTTGGCTAAAACATCTACAGTCATGCTAATGAGTAGCATCCAGAGGAAAAGTCAGCATTGGAAGTGAACTGAACCTCACACAGGCTAGAATGGAGGAGAGATTCTCATCAACCATCAGCCATATATGGATCTCATGGAAGCCAGACTGGAGCCATCTTCAAAGAAACCTTGCTCTCAAGAGGCTGACCACAGAGAGTCTTGTGGTGTTGGAAGGCCCCATGACCCGGGGCTGAAATTTTGTGCTCTTGAGTGGCCAGCCGCATTCCACATCACAGGGCTGGTCACTATTGGAGATTCCCACTGGAGGAGTTTCCTAGAAACCCACAAGATGTATCCCAAGAGAAAGATCTAGGTATACATTTGCCAAGCCTCATGAATGCTAAGGACAGATTGGTAGTCATACCAAAATACCAATCCCTGAATACTATGTATTTGCTTTATGCTATTTTCCCCATTCAGAAGGAGTCAGAAGCATGGGCTGGTGAACAGGGTTTGGAAAAGCTGAGGATATAGAACAGAAGTGCAAGATTCAGAAACTGGGGATGGGGGAACACTTTAAATGTGATTAAAATCTGAATTTTCATATTGCAAGGAACTGGGTTATTTAAAGCACTGTCAACTCCTGTGACAGGAAGTGTCCCACAGCCTTTTCACTATCCAACTCTAACTAGAAAAACTATAGGACCTAGTTAAGACTTTATCTAGGAAGAGGGGGAAAATATAGACTTCACTGAAGTCTATACCCCTGTATGGGTTACAAAGAAAATTATTTTTAATCATTCAGCTAGTATGTAGAGTGCTTTCAATGTGCCATATATGATTCCATGCTTGGAAATATCCATGAATGGACCAAAAATCTGCTGTCTGTTAGGGTGGGAGTGAAGACGTAGGATGAGAGACAACAGTAAATGTGATAAATAGGTAAATTATATATTCTGTAAAAGTGATTAGTGTTGTGTGTAATTTGATCCAGTTTAGGGCATTGAGAATGCTGAGGGAAGGATAGCTTGTAATTTTAAACTGAGTATTTTTTTAATTAGAGTACAGTTGATTTACAATGTTGTGCCAGTTTCCAAAGTGACCCAGTTATATATATATATATATATATATATATATACACACACACACACATTATTTTTCTCACATTATCTCCCATCATATTCTATCCCAAGAGACTGGATATAATTCCCTGTGCTGTACAGTTGGACCTCATTGTTTATCCATTCTAAATGTAATAGTTTGCAGCTACTAACCCCGAACTCCCAGTCCATTCTGCTCCCTCCCTCCTCCCCCTTAGAAACCACAAGCCAGTTGTCTATGCCTGTGTCTGTTTCTATTCTGTAGGTAGGTTCATTTGTGCCATAATTTAGATCCCACATAAAAGTGATATCATGTGGTATTTGTCTTTCTCTTTCTGACTTACTTTACTTGGTATGAGAATCTCTAGTTCCATCCATGTTGCTGCAAATGGCATTATTTCATTCTTTTTTTGGCTGAGTAGTATTCCATTGCATATATGTACCATATCTTCTTAATCCATTCATCTGTCAGTGGGCATTTAGGTTGTTTCCCTGTCTTGGCTATTGTGAATGGTGCTGCAATGAATATAAGTGTGCATGTGTCTTTTTGAATGAAAGTTTTGTCTGGATGTATGCCCAGGAGTGAGATTGCTGGATCATATGGTAGTTCTATATTTAGTTTTCTGAGGAACTTCCCTACTGTTTTCCACAGTGGCTGTACCAATTTACATTCCTACCGACAGTGTAGGAGTGTTCCCTTTTCTCCACACCCTCTCCAGGATTTGTTATTTGTAGACTTATTAATGATGGTCATTCTGACCTGTGTGAAGTGGTACTCTTTGTAAATTTGATTTGCATTTCTCTAATAATTAGTGATGTTGAACATTCTTTCACGTGCCTACTGGCAATCTGTATGTCTTCTTTGGAGAAATGTCTATTTAGGTCTTCTGCCCGTTTTTCGATTGGGTTGTTTTTTTGTTGTTGAGTTGTATGAGTTGTATTTATTGTTAAGGCTTATTGAGTGTGAGAATGCTTGAGAAAGGAGATTGTTTTAAAGCAAAAGTCAGGAGTTCCTGTTGTGGCTCAACAGGTTAAGAACCCAGCTAGTATCCATGAGGATGTGGGTTCAATCCCTAGCCTCACTCAGTGGGTTAAAGGAGCCATGAGCTGTGGTGTATATCAGACACTTCTCAGATCTGGAATTGCTCAAACACTGCTCAGATCTGGAATTGGTTATAGTGTAGGCTGGTGGCTACAGCTCCAATTTGACCCCTAGCCTGGGAACTTCCATTGCTGCAGGTGTGGCCCTAAAAAGACAAAAAAAAAAAAAAGGCAAATGTCAGATCTTGTCACTCCTCTGGTCAAAATCCTGCACTGGCCCCTACACTTTGGCCACTGGGTCAAGAAACTATAAATGGAAAGAGTAGAGGTAGAAAGAACTGCTAGGAGGCTACTGCAGTAATCAAAGTGGGAGATTGTGGTGGCTAATAGCAGCAGTGGGGGAGGTGAGAAATGGTCAGTTTCTGGAAATATTTTGAAATCAAATTTCCTGACTAGTAGATGTGAAATGTGGGGAAAGTGTGGTAGGGAGAAGGGGAGGTATGTTTGGTTTCAAGGTTTTTGGCCTAAGGAGATGGAATTTTGAAATCATCCAAAACTGACACAGGGAAGACTACTGGTAGAACAGATTTGGGGTGGAAAGACAGTCTTGGGCACTAAGTCTGAGATGTCCACGGGACCACCAAGTGGAAAAGTTGCCTAGATGATTGGGTAGATAGAGCTGAAGTCCACAAAAGAAGGGTGGGTTAGAGCTCCAAATTTGGGAGTAGAGACCAAGAATTGTCTATAACTTGCAATAAGGGCCCCAATATAATAGAAAAAGCAACTCACTGTAAATCAGCAGGAGTGAGTTGTGAAGTGTCCAGAACTCAGGTGGCGAAGAAAAAAATCAACGAATTTGCATAAAACCAGAACAGAGATGTCTGTCAAATCTCATTATTTAGGGAAATCCTGCATGGATATTCTCTGATAATTTAGAAAGTTTTTCTCAATAACTGCTACTTTTCTAAAGATGTTCTTGGCCTCTTTCTTTAGACTTTTGCTTGTTAAATTTCTTAAAATGAGAAACATATGTGTCTTCCATACTGGGAAGAAGGGCAAACTGCCTAGGGTCTGGGTGTGGCTTGAAAATGTGGTAGAACATGCTTTCCTATTAAACTTCTCTCTCTTGCTTCACCTATTCATCTTCCCTCTTAGTTAACATAATAATCTGTCCAGGCCATAATCAAATGGCTGGCCCTGGAAAGGTAAGCAGCCCACTGGCCAAAGGAGCGAGCATTCAGGGCACCAGCAGAGGCTCAGCTGCCTACTCAGCCAGGAGAACCTTATAGTCACAACATCATGATAAGCTTTCATCAGAGTCTAGTCAACTCTGTAGCTCTTGGCAACATAGCTGGCATGATATTTTTCTGGTGGAAGAAAAGGAATGAAGGTCCAAATCACTGTTATCAATAAAGCCAAAAATAGAGACTTTACTCCCTTAAGAGTTGGGGAGAAGTCTTTCTCTGGCAATTTATTTCACATTTAGAGTACCACATATCTCTTAAATATAGAAAAAAAAATTTTTTTACAGAAGAGTGTTAATTTCTTGAAGCCAACCAGTCAGTTAAGAATATTTTTGGAGTCCTCTCTCTCTGTAAAGTATTATTTAGTTATCTGTGATTTCAGGACTCAGAGCTACATTCCTGCCCTTGTTCTTTGGTGAACCTCTAACCACAATAAAAAAGGGAAATTTAGTCTCTTTCCCTGTAGCCCAGACAAAGAAAATTGCAGCTAGAAGTCAGAGGGACAAACTAAATGTCACTCTGACCCAAAGGTTTGGAATGAATGTTAAAATGCCATTATGAAAAACGACAGGTCAAGAAAAATCATGGTGTTGATGTCAAACTGTGAGGTATAGTCCTCGGCTGATACGTTCCCATGAAGGATGGGCCTAGAACACAGAAATATAGACAGGCTGTTTAGTTGAGTTCCGGACGAGAGGCAAAGAGACAAACTAGACTATTCGGTCCTTAGCAATCCTATGGCTCTAACACGGTGAGTAATTAGTGTACAGAAAACAATGGAACAGACACTGAAAAAAACAGAGAAGTAAGAATAAACACAGCCCAACAAAGAAAAACATTTGTAATATACTTAAACTCAGAGGATTTAGCTTTGACTCAGAAGGTGGTGGAAGAACTAGTTCCAAATCGGGTTGGGAGGGTTGTTTATTTTGCTTTGCTTGAGTCAGATCTAATGATCCTAATGACATTAAATGTTCCTAAATTATTCCCCAGACTGGGTTAGATTTTGTATTTGGGCATACAAATACAAAAATTTAGGCAGCAGATGCTGATTTATTTAGCGTTCAATAAACTCAACTCTCAATTTGTCAGCATTCTGGCCCACTGTCAGTACAGTGAGTGTGGAAATTCATACTCCCACCTCTAAAATACTTCAAGGTGACAGCAGCCCTACAGATTCATTGAAACGCATTTTCAAGGTTAACTGTATTGGCTTCTTTTTCCTTGTTCATGTCTTTTGTTGATTTTTTTTTAGCCATATGTAATATCTTTTTGTTAACCAGAACATTCAAATGTCTAGAACACTTCTTTCTCTAGAACTAGGCTGTGCAATAGAACATTCTTCAGGGAGGAAAATGCTCTGAATCTGTATTGTCCAACACAGGAGGTACTAGCCACTTATGATTATTGAGCACTTGATATATGGCTGGTGTGTCCATGGAACTAAAATTTTAATCTAATAATTTCAATTTGATTTTTAAAGAACCACATAAAACTAGTGGCTACTGCATTATTGGACAGGGCTGCTGTAGAATGACAGAGAAGGTATTCTATATTATTAGCTTACAGACAAATACTGCCTTTGTGTGCACGTGTGTCTGCAAGACACAGTGATTCTTTTCCCTAATCCAAGCAGAAGAGACTTATCTTTTATCATATGGCCTTCGGCATGCCATAGGCAGAGTTGATGTGGGACTGTTGACAAAGTAAGGAGTATTAGTTTCCCAGGGCTGTTGTACCAAAAAGTAGAGGGCTTGGAATAATAGGAAGGTATTGTCTCTCAGTTTGGAGGCAAGAAATCCAAGTCAAGATGTCAGTAGGGCTCTGAAGGAGAATTCTTTCTGGCCTCTTCTGGCTTCTGTTATTTGCCGTGAATCCTTGATGGTCCTCGACTTGTAGATGCATCGTTTGAATTGCATGGGTGACTTCTTCCTGTGTATCATGACATCGTTTTCCTTCTGTGTGCCTGTCTCTAGGTCAAAATTTCCGCTTTTTGTAAGGACACTAGTCGTATTGGACTAGGGCCCACCCTAAGGAACTCATTTTAACTTGACAGCCTCTGTTAGACCCTATTTCTAAGGACAGTCTTATTCTGAGGTACCTGCAGGAAACACAATTGAGCATACATTCAGGATAGCAGTCATTTCATTCCATAGAAGTAAGCAGATCCCTGAAAGCTCATAGGCTTCTCTTTCATTCAAATATGCGAAAGGCAGTAGGACAGAGTTCTCATCATGGCTCAGTGGTAACGAACCCAATGAGTATCCGTGAGTATTCGACTCCTGGCCTCGCTCAGTGAGTTAAGGATCCCGCATTGCCGTGAGTTGTGGTATAGGTCACAGACGCAGCTCAGAGCCTGTGTTGCTGGGGCTGTGGTGTAGGCCGGAAGCTAGAGATCCAATTCAACCCCTACCCTGGGAACCTCCATATGCCACGGGTGTGGCCTAAAAAGATTTAAAAAAAAAAAAGTGAATGGAGTTCCCGTTGTGGCGCAGTGGTTAACGAATCCGACTAGGAACCATGAGGTTGCGGGTTCGATCCCTGCCCTTGCTCAGTGGGTTAACGATCCGGCGTTGCCGTGAACTGTGGTGTAGGTCGCAGATGCGGCTCAGATCCTGCGTTGCTGTGGCTGTGGCGTAGGCCAGTGGCTACAGCTCCGATTAGACCCCTAGCCTGGAAACCTCCACATGCCGTGGGTGCGGCCCTAAAATGACAAAAGAAAACAAACAAACAAAACAAAACACAAGGTGAAGATCAAAAAATCTTCAATGGTATTGAACAAATAAATAAGGAAATGGAGAAATGAAGAGGTTAGAAACAACAGAGGTTTCTTACCTGAGACACTGATGTTATAATGCTTTAACTATTAAGAGGGAAACCTAATGGAATTCCCATTGTGGCTCAGTGGGTCAAGGACCTGACATAGTTTCCGTGAGGATGCAGGTTCAATCCCTGACCTTGCTCAATGGATTAAGGATCGGCATTGCCACAAGCTGTGATATAAGTCACAGATGCAGCTCAGATCTGATGTTGCTGTGGCTGTGATGTATTCTTTGGCTGCAGCTCTGATTTAACTCCTAGCCTAGGAACTTTCATGTTCAGAAAGAAAGAAGGAAGGAAGGAAGGAAGGAAGAGGGGAGGGAGGGAAGGAAGGAAGGAAGGAAGGAACCTGACTGAATACAAAGCTTCATATGATGGCAAACACCTACAATCACCCTGAAGATGTGTTTTATTTCTCCCACCTGAGGTTAAAGAATAGTTTTTTAAAAGGCGATTTCCAATGGTCACAAAATCCACTGGACTGCAGCTAACAGGGGCCTTCCTGTGCAGGCTTACCACAGTCTGCCCCGCTATCTATTGTATCTCCATAGACTCCACTTTAGCCATGTGGGAAGGGCTGATAAGCCACCAGTACAGTTTAGACAAATGAATTGTTGGACTACTGGAAACTTTGATTTGGTAAATCAGTACTGTCCTGCGCCTTCTTTATGTATCCCTGCATCTGCAGCTGTCCCACTCCCTCTCCCTGAGGATCCTTCAGATCTCCCCAAGATCCAGGAAGTAAAGGAGAAATGCCGACTGTCACAGTGGTTCCCTTCGTGGCTCAGTGGTTAACGAATCCGACTAAGAACCATGAGGTTGCGGGTTCAATCCCAGGCCTTGCTCAGTGGGTTAAGGATCCGGCATTGCCGTGAGCTGTGGTGTAGGTTGCAGACGCAGCTCGGATCCCGCGTTGCTGTGGCTGTGGCAAAGGCTGGCAGCTACAGCTCCTTTTAGACCCCTAGCCTGGGAACCTCCATATGCCGCGTGTGCAGCTCTAGATAAAAAGGCAAAAAGAAAAAAAAAAAGAAAGAAATGCCGACTGTCACAAGGAACCTATTGCACGCTGCTTCACCTCTGCAGCCAGCGTCTGTACTCACTGGTATGTGTTGGTACCATATCAGTTAAACATTATTAATAGCATCCCTGCGTGTAGGTCACCTGCCTACCCTCACAGGCATTTGAGTTTGAGTTTGCCACCTCTCAAACCGAAGCCACCACTCTAGCTCATCAACAGACACTCATTCAAAAGTTAAAAGTTCCTTGCTTCTGCTGCCCCATATATTTCAAAATATTTGGCTTGTCGACATTCTTATATGACTCTTTAGAACATGGCTTTTTCTTCCTTTATTTTATTTTATTTTATTTTATTTTGCTTTTTTAGGGCCACACACGTGGAAGTTCCCAGGCTAGGGGTCAAATCGGAGCTGCAGCTGTCAGCCATAGCCCCAGCCACAGCAATGCTCACAGCATTGCCAGGTCCTTAATCTACTGAGCAAGGCCAGGGATCAAACCCACATCCTCTTGGATACTAGTTGGGTTTGTAACCCTCTCAACCACAATGGGAACTCCCAGACGTGGCTTTTTCAATAGCCTCATTCCCGTGGATGACCGGCCCTACACAACCTCTGTGCTCAGCTTCTCCGCCTTCTAATCCTCTGCATTGCTAGTTGTCAATTTCCATGCTATCCTCCCAGAAAGTCTCCCTTTGCTCCCTTCTCTGGGGTTCTACCCATCCCATGTGGCTGTTTATTTCTGGATTTGAATACTAAATGTCTGGGCACTCTTTGTTTACCTAAAAGCTAGGCAAAATAGAACAAGAAGAGGAAAGTTTATTACAGGGAAAAAAGTCTATAGATTAAAAAGTTACTGTCACTTTCCTAACGAAACTCGAATAATCAAGCAGATAAGAAGGAAAATCAGAAACATAGGGAGTTCCCGTCGTGGCGCAGTGGTTAACGAATCCCACTAGGAACCATGAGGTTGCGGGTTCGATCCCTGGCCTTGCTCAGTGGGTCAACGATCCGGCGTTGCCGTGAGCTGTGGTGTAGGTCACAGACACAGCTTGGATCCTGCGTTGCTGTGGCTGTGGCGTAGGCCAGTGGTTACAGCTCCGATTAGACCCCTAGCCTGGGAACCTCCACATGCCACGGGTGTGGCCCTAAAAATGACAAAAAGGCAAAAAAAAAAAAGAAACATAATTTCTTGGTCCAATTTTCTAAGTATTTCTGCATAAGCCAAGCAAATATCTGAAGTAGGGGCTCCATCTTAACACTAGACTCCTGTGGTGGCCAGAATTTGGCTGCATTTCAAAATAATAAGCATTTGGTTCAGAAGGCTCTTTAAAGGAAATAAAAAGGCATAAAATCTCAATCATCCAATATGGTTTGTATTAGAATAAATTGATTACCCCAAACCTAACGTGATTAGGGCTCTGCCAAGAGGCTGGCAAGCAACCACTGTTGACATAGTCCAAATTCTAATCAGTTATTTGTAACAAGTGGTTATTTAATAACCATTCACATTCATCTTTGCTCCTTCAGCCAAATGGAGGAGGAGAAGAAAGAGAAGAACCCTCAGAGGGAATAAAAAGAGTTCCAAGCTTTTTTTTTTTTTCCTCTTTGTGAGTACAAGAGAATGTATCCATATGCAAAGAAAAATTCAGTGTTGTCAGTCAGACCCTGCACAGTGAAAATCAAGTTGCCCTTCCCATCCCTGAAACGCTTAAAGAGCGGTTGACTTAACCCGGTGGTCCTTAGAGTAGAAATATTGGATGAGGAGATTCAGTGTCATGGTGCTTCTCCTAAAGAGAAAGCTCTTTTTTCTCTCGTTACACTTACAAAGCAAAAATTCAGTTTAAACAATACTCCATTCTTTCTTAGTTCTACCTTATCAAGTGATGAATCCATTTCATCCAGCTTCTGAAATTTCAAAAATGAAATTTCCATCAAGTATACTGAATAATGATAAGCATGAGAAATTTAAAGAGAAAATTTGTAACATGTTTAAAACAGTAATGCTTTACTAAGAGACCATAAACGTTTAAGAAAGGTTAAAAAAAAAACACAGTCTTGAACAAAAAAGCAGCATTTTTTACTCCATAATATCATGATAAAAAATCTCTGTCCTCATTTCTTCTTTGATCAGTTTTAGTAAAGACCTTTTAAGTTAGTTTATTTTCTCATCTTTTATATACTTCACAAGACACCCATCAACTGTCCAAGTTGCTATATTGACATCCCATAGGAAAACAGTATCTTTTTTAACTGTCTGAAAATATGATAAAAGTGTCAAAGTTATATGGAATTAGTTATATAAGCCTTGAAAGTATTTTTTGTTCTCTGATAGCGTATGTTTTCAGCAAAATAGTTAATACAAAGAAAAGCTGTAAATGCTATTGACGGAGAAACCAAATACAGCCATGTTTGTTTATCTGCCAAGCACCAGTGAGAACATCAGCAGTTCAATGTCCACTTGCTCCTGAACTGGACTGAGTGAGGTATGGATGCAAACAGTTCTCATCCCCATACACAACTCTACACTGAGGGCACTGAGAGCAAAGTCAGCTACATCTCACCCTTTTTCCATGTTTTCCTGGAAAAGCTGTGATAGGATGGGAATCTCCATCTTGAGTCCGAGAGACCCTCTGAGAAGGACCCTGAGAAGGATAGCTTTCTCCAGGTAATCTCTAGGTGCCACCTGAGAAGGGCCCAGGCCTGATAAACTGGCCTCCTCATCTTAGAGATCTCAGGTGTTCTTAATCTTCCAGTATTTCCCTTTTGGTGTAAAGGGAAGAAGGCCTTACTGGGATGTTAAGTCCATTCAGTCCCTACCTTCTTTGCCTCTGTTAACTGGCAAGCAAAGGTCACCATGTCCATTTGTCAAGACTGCTGTCAGGACCCTCTGGTGCATAGTCCTGAACTGGTAGACTTCTCAACAAGGAAGGAGAAGAACTCCATTTTTTTTTTTAACCTTTTGAGTCTCTTTCCCTTCAAAATCCTACCGAGAAGCATTCTAACCCATGAAGCCTTCTCCTGGCTCCTAATTAATTCCCTTGACTCGTTTAGTTCATCTCACTTTAGAGATTTTTAAAAGTTGCAATGAAAAGAAAATACCCCTACAGTCTCAAATGTCATGTCTGCCACTATTGGGTGGTGGGGGGAGGGTGACATGATCTTTAGAAATCATCTAAGGTTCTGTGCCTCAATGTTCTCGGTTGTAAATGGTTATTTAAGTGTACTGTTTTCCATTCATTGATTCAGCATTCAGTACTGGGAATCAAAGATGGCTTTTATAAGCTCCTCTTTCTTGAGAAGCTGATAGTTAACTGGGATTATCCCAAAGTGTCCCTGTTTCTTTTTCATGCCTTTATTCCTTCATTCCATAAGTATTTTATGAGTTCATATACTTTATTCCAAGCATTATTCTAGGCACTACGGGGGCTGGGGGGGCAGAGGAAGAAGAGAAGGAAGGGGGAGAAGGAGAGATAAAATTCCATATACTCAAGGAACTTAATGGGGAGAGACAGATAATTTTTTTTGAAAAAGAAGAACTTAAATATTGAGCAGGTAATAGATGCTGATAGAACAGATTTATCAAGATCTAAAGGAATTGGAGGGAAGGGGGCAGGTAGATATCTGGCCTGATTATCCCTGACAGAGAGCATAAGAAATGCCAGTCTTGAAACAGGAGTGCCTGACATTTTAATGGAATCACAAAGAGGCCAGAGAGTCCAGAACAGAAGGACCAGGGTGAGAATAGGAGCTGAGGTCAGGAACATGATGGGATCCCACTCAAGAAGGCCATGGAGAGGATGTTGACTTTTGACTCTAAGGTAGAAGGGAGTCCACTAAAGATATTTAGCAGAGCAATGACATAATTCCATTCTCCTTTAAAGGAAAGGCAAGGACAGCATTGGAGAACGTAGTTAGGAGACAAGTTAAAAAATACGGGTGAAAAATAATAGTGCCTTGGACCCAAATGGACATAATCATGATACAGGTGGGGAGAAATTGCTGGATGTTTTTATGTCTGTGTTCTGGGAACTTTCAATATGCTATGCATACTTCCACTGCATTATTTCCCAAGCTCTACTGTGAGTGATAACTTGATTATCAGGACTGAGAGCTGCTGAAAGCAGTGACTTTGTCTCTCTTCTTTTTGCTGAAGCAGAATTCCCACCTCTAGTAGGTACTTAATAAACATCATCTGAAAATTGAGTGAACCTGGATCAGAGTAGAGCGCTCAGAATTAGACCTACACAAAAGTAGTCAACCCATCCTTGAAAAAGGAGAAAAGGTAATTCAATATAGGAAAGATGGCCTTTTCAACAGATGGCTCTGGAACAAGTGGATGGTCACATACAAAAAACAAAAAAACATAGACACCATACACCTTTCATAAAAATTAATGCAAAATGGATCATAGACCTAAAGATAAAACATAACACTAAAAACTTCTAGAAGAAAACATAGGAGAAAATCTGTGTGCCTTTAGATTAAGTGATGTTTTTAGACACCACACCAAAAGCAGAACTCTTGAAAGAAAAAATTGTTAAATTAGACTTCACCGAAGTTAAAAACTTCTGCTTTGTAAAAGATACTGTTCCATAATGACTTTTAAAAAAATCTGATATAGAAGCAGAAGTTAATGAGTAATGATACATAAGCACCCCCTCTGAGCATAGAAGTTCTCAAGGGAGAAACTTTCTCTAATCTCAGAATAGCCAACTTCAAGCCAAAGTCTCTGTCCCTCTCACCCATTTGCACTCATGCTGAGCAATGTTGAAAGGAATATTTAAATCAGTTCTGTTGCTCCCACCGGGGGTCCTCCTCCCCTGCCAAGAGCAAGAAAGACCCAGGGTCATGCTTCCTGGGGGAGATGATTATTGTAGTGTCCTGTGCAGCCCCCTCCTGTGACTTGGAAGGTGTCCCAAGAGTGGGGCTGACTTGGATATTCCTGTTCCAGTTCATCCTTTCTTTCTGGGGTGTGGAGGGACAGGGAAATGGCGAACAATGTCAATTATCACTTGCTAGAGATGGAAGTTTGTGGATTTTTTTTTTTTTTTGTCTTGAAGTATTATCAAGTATCAAGCTTGGTAAGCGGATTCGTGTAGAAGGGGTTTTCTAGAACGTGTCGCTAATTCAGACACATTTGGTGGAAGTTTTAAAAGGTGAAAAACATAAATTAGAAAATTTAAGATGTTTCTATTACCTCCAAATACCCAAGACAACCTATGTGATCTACATTAGAGTTTAACCAAGAGGCAGACAAGACACTGGCTATTTAAGCAGAGTGAATTTAATAAAGAATTGTTAAACAGAGATAGCATAACTAAAAAAGCAAACAAAAGAGCACAAAGGATTTGTGGTAGAGGTTGCAAGTGCAATAAGCACTAACCATTCCTAACACCAAAGGAATAAGATGAAAATTATTAAAATAAAAATACCTGGACGGAGCTGTTTCTCTAAGGAAGAGTGATGAGGTTGATGGGTATTGAATCCATTTGGAAAACATGTTCTTCCCAGATAACACAGATGGATAGCAATCTAGGCTGAGTAAGAACATTTTCACAAACTCCAAATTTATGAGGAATGGATCCCTTAAGTTCTGCTATACATGCAAAATTATATCAGGTAATTTTATTAAAAGGGAAAAGATGAAGCACATACAAACCTTCTGGGCTTCAATTTCTTGATTTTTCTGTGATTAGATCCTTGAACAATATACATCTTGATTTCTTTCAAAGGAAGACTGAAAGTAGCTGTACTGGAGGTAAAGAGTTAGCAAGAGAGTGGGAGGAAAGAGTTTGCCATGTACCATTCTCTTGGATAATGGGCATAGTTGTATGGATTCTAGGACAGATTAATTGCATAGGAATTTTCTATAAGATGTTCATACAATCCATCAGTTGAAACAGCTGTTGGCACAGATTTGATTCCTTATTAAGAAGCATTTTGTCTAGCTTTATCAAAAACAAGTTTGAGAAGATGGCTTTTAGTATCACCCAGAGCTAAGGCTGAGAAATCAGTGCATTTCTGTCCATTTCTCACCCTTCTATATCCTGATTTAAAAAAACAAAAAAGGCAACTGCGATCCATGTAATTATAATCAAGTGTTTACAGCCTGGATCCTGTTCTTGAACTGGGAGTATAAGAAAGTGTAGGACACTCCACTGTCCCCAAAGAGTCCTGGAGTTCAGATGAGGAAATGGGAATATGCATTACAATTATAGGAATTCTCACTATGGCGTAGTAGGTTAAGAATCTGATTGCAGAGGCTTGGGTTGCTGTGGAGCTGCGGGTTTGATCCCCAGCTCAGTTGCATGGGTTAAAAAATCTGGCATTCCTGCAACTGCAGCATAGGTCGCAGCTGCAGCTGAGATTCAATCCCTGGCCTGGGAACTTCCATGACCATAGGTGCAGCCATAACATATGTATATGTATACACATCATATACATACACACACATATATCATATGTTACATTGTTGTGACGGAAATTCTAACCAAATGAGAGGTCACAAAGTCACTCCCAGGAGGAGGTGATAAACAAGGAGCACAGTCCGAGGAGACTGCACAGAAAAGGGAGGGCTTACCCTGGGCCCTGTAGAATTAGGTAGAATTAAGGATAAGGAACAGCTCCAAGGAATGGTGAAAAATAGTTTGGAAGCAAGATTGGGAACAGGTGAATTAGGGTACCATTAACTGCCTAATTTGGTTGGGATGAATGTTTGTTCTTAGATACAGTGAAATAAAGTTTTTTGAAAGGTGATCATGGCCACTGCTGCCTTGAAAGTAAAACTCATTTAACCCTAGAGTTTTCTTCTCTTTATAAAAAAACAACAAAAAAACTGCAATTACATTCTTGATTTCCCGACTGGAAAAAAAAATCTATATTCAGGCTCTGAGCAATTATAGTTCCATTTTGAAATCAATCATTCAGCTATTGGTTAATCAACAACTAGCTACTGAAGCTTTCCCCATGTAGGGCACTGTCCTAGAGATGGCCAGGTTTGCCAAGAATTTTAGGATAAGTTCTATTTGGAGAGAGTGAACATGAAAAAAAGATAAGCAATAAAACTTGGAAGCGACGTATGGTGAGTAGAAAATGAGCAGCTCAAGTAGTGATGCCTGCTGTGTTTTCTAGACTGAAGTGGAAGGAATATATTTTAAACAATGGCAATAATGCACCCGCCCAAAACTGGAGTTCTGTAACAAAAAAAAAATGAATGATAAATAATGAATACTTGGGACAATTAATAGTCACTGACAAAAGCTTTTACACAAAATCTCTTTTAACATTTAAGCAAGGCATTTTATGAAGCAGGAATGGAGGCTGAAAGAGTGGAATCACAGATAATTAAGAGGAATTTTGCCCCCAAAAGTAGATAGGAGCAATGCAATGATGGAACAGGGAAATGAGAAGAGAAATCCATCGGGGCTGAAAGAGGGAAGTAGTAAGTTTTAAGGTGACAAAGGTCACTTTTCTCTGTCATGGTGGAATTATCGGTTTTTTCCTATTATTAAGATTTTTATTTTTTCTGTTGTAATTGACTTATAATTTTCTGTGAATTTCTGCTGTACAGCAAAGTGACCCAGTCTTACATGCCCACTCTCACCACTTTTATTCAATATAGTATTGGAAGTCCTAGCCACAGCAATCAAACAAAAGAAATAAAAGATACCAAATTGCAAGAGAAAAAGTAAAATTGTCACTCTATGCAGATGACATGATACTATATATAGAAAACCCCAAGGACGCCACACAGAAACTACCAGAATTCAGCAAAGTAGCAGGATACAAGATTAACATTCAGAAATTGGCTGCATTTCTGTATACTAACAATGAAATACTAGAAAAGAAATACAAAAATACCTTTTAAAATTGCACCCAAAAAATTAAATACTTGGGAATAAACCTGACTAATGATGTAAAAGACTTATATGCTGAGAACTATAAAACCTTAATCAAGGAAATTAAAGAAGATTCCAAGAAATGGAAAAATATTCCATGCTCCTGGATTGGATAAATATAGTAAAAATAGCCATACCACTGAAAGCCATCTACAGATGCAATGCAATCCCTATCAAATTACCCATGACGTTTTTCACAGGCCTATAACAAATAATCCAAAAATTCATATGGAATTATTTAATCTTTTGGTTCCACCCCCTCCCCCCAGTTTTCCCCTTGCCTATGGAAGACTGACGAATAAAGAACTTCCTCTAAGAGGTTAAGTCGGACTAAAGTAGAGGAACGAAAACCAGTCCAAGTCACTATAGGAGAGCATCATTGGTCAAAAATGTGGTGGCAGAAGATAAAACTATTAACTAAATCAGAGTTGGAGTGAGAATAGCCTGATTTTAGTTCTATACTAGCTGCTTTAAATAAGCAGAGGCTTTCTGACCACGCCTAGAAAATTGGAGGTGTGGGTAAAACAGTGAATCGAAGTTTGAGGTGGCCTTCATGAGTTCGTGGTGGTAAAATGAGGACGTTGGCAGGGAATAGCTGTGTCCCTGAGGTCCAGGGTCTACCTAAAACAACTGAACTTCCAGTTCTTGAAGTGAAGCTGCAATACAGCTTTATGGGGTGTTCTGGTCCCAAACCCATGTTTCTTTCCTGCCCGTATCTCCTTCCATCTGCTCGGTGTTCCTCCTTCCAACCTTTTTTAAAAAAATTTTTGTTTTATCTTTTTTAATAGCCGCACTTGCAGCAAATGGAAATTCCCAGACCAGGGATTGAACCTACACTGCAGCTCTGGCAATGCTCAATCCTTTAACCCACTGTGCCAGGCTGAGGACTGAACCTGTGCCTTTGTGGCAACCAGATTTTTAACCCACTGTACCACAGAGGGAACTTCTCCTACCCACCTTTTTTCCCTTTCCTCACTGTCCATCTCTCAGCGTTTCCTGATCACCAGCCAGAATAGATTCATTATCAATTACTGGGAGATGATATGTTCTCTAAACCCTAGGGCTCATTTACCCCAATCATTTAAAAATTTATTTGGGGGAGTTTCCATAGTGGTTCAATGGAAACAAATCCATCCCTGGCCTTGCTCAGTCAGTTAAGGATCTGTCATTGCCAGGAGCTGTGGTGTAGGTCGCAGACACTCCTCGGATCTGGCGTGGCTGTGACTGTGGCTGTGGCCAGCAGCTACAGCTCCAATTCGACCCCTAGCCTTTGAACCTCCATATGCCGTGGGTGAGGCCCTAAAAAGACAAAAAAAAAAAAAAAGTGTTTTGGACACTAGAAACCAGTTAAAGTGTAAATTTAATATATGAAACTAGAAAACAAAAGATTTTTTTAAATACTTATCTTTTTGAACTTAAAAAAATTAACAATAAACAAAGCACAGAGTTGAGAGGAAATCCTAGGAAACAGTTGTCTAACTAGGATGAGTACGTGGTTAATAACTCTCCTCTGTTGAGGTGTCTTGAAAAGTTACATGAGAAAAAAGCTGTTCTTTCAATATTTCTATTTCAGATAAAAGATAATTTTTGTGTTAGGGTGAGTTTATAACATTACCTTCATTTTCAAAAAATCTCTGTTACTATTATATTGACTTCAAAGATATTTCGCTTTTCCAATGACCACTGTAGATTCTTCATCTGCATTTCTACTTGATCTTTGGTGGGAGTGGCCCTCTAACTAACCTATTAAATTTCTCTCTAAAACTCAAGTCTTTCTGTCAAGTAGTTAATTGTCCCCAGAGCAATGATGGTAGGGCCCCCATCCACTGTCATTTAAAGGAAATGCTTGGGCATTATTTGGAAAGGTTGGTTTTCTCATTCTGATTTTGTTCTGGTTTTCATAAACGGGCTGAAATTCATGGATATAGGTTGTACGTGTCAAGGGAGGCATCTGGGATACATTTTTTACTGAAAAGCCTTAATTGTGTAAAAGGCACACAGGGGCATGTTTAGGAGCTACTAAGAAAGAAGCCCCAGGATACACAGAGGCAGCAAGTGCAGGCATTGGCTTGGAGGAAAAGCCCAGTGAGGGAACTGCAGAGCTTCTGTGATCCTGCACCAGAAACACTGGGTTGTTCTGTTCTAAGTGTCTTGCCCCTGCAACTATTTCATTAACAAGCGTGCACATCTCTCTGCAGCTTCCCTACTGGGCTTTCCTAGTGATCTCCCGTGGTCTTTAAGTTCGGCACAGAATGAAGGAATGTTCGACCTGCGTAGAACTCAAGATCCGGTTTTCTTGATGTGGTTCAGACTTGCTACTCCTTCCAGTGCCATGAATTATCATGTCTAGAAAAATGTGTAAACATTATTCACATCGGCCACGTGTTCTGTTTTTTAAAAGCACCGTCTGAGTAACTGGAATGAAGGTTTTAGGACAAAGTGTGGGATGCAGAGAAAACTATTTTTTATTCAGGACCTCAATTTCTTTATCTTCAAAGTGATAAGGAAAACCTAGGTAATTAAACCATGTTGCTATAATAGGAATTATGGATGCTCCAAAAGTCATTTGATTTTGGACTTGATTATTGTAATTACAATTACCTGATGTTAAGAGAAATCACAATAGGAAGAATAATGAATGGCTTTCAAGATGGGCATTAAGAGACATTAGAAAATTATGTACTATCTTCATGTCTTCCGCTGTGTAATTTAGGTTTCAGGCAGGTGCCCTGTACCAATTTAAGCATAACTGCTTTTTATGACAGACTTGGAGAAAGTAAGGTTATTACGGAAGTGGGTTTTAAAGGGCTCTCTTGCTCAGGTAGCAGGCCAAACTCAAAGTATAAAGTATGGGGACTAACAAAAAATCAGAAAACAGGCTTTGCAATTATATCAGGAAGTTTGTGGGTGAAGTAGCATAATTTCCTATTGGAAGTTGCTTTAAGAAATAACAATTTATTTTCTAACATGACAAGTCCAAGGTTGGTTCAGAGGTTTAACATAGTTATCAAGGAACCACCTTTCTGATCTGGCATCACATGTTTTGGAAATTCTTTCTTCCTTCCTTCCTTCCTTCCTTCCTTCCTTCCTTCCTTTCTTTCTTTCTTTCTTTCTTTCTTTCTTTCTTTCTTTCTTTTTTTTTGCCATGCATGCAGCGGCTTGATGTGGGATCTCAGTTCCCAGGCCAAGGATTGAGCCCAGGCTGCAGTAGTGAAGTGCTGAGTCCTACCCACTAGATCACCAGGGAGCTCCCCAGAAATACTCTCTGATCTCAGAATTGCTTACTGCAGGGTGGTCATCATAACCAATCACTGGCAAAAGAGAACAGAATGACCATAACTGGCTTATGCTAATTTCATTCCTTCCCTGGGGATGGTGTATTTCCTCAGCAAATGCTGTGCAGGATCCAAACAGAAGTGGGTTCTACTGACAAGAAAGAAACTGGAAGCAATCAACCATTCATGCCACAGCAACAGAAATTTTCTGTCAGGAGATAGTTCTATTTTTAGCTGGCTCAATTTGGTCTAAAAAAATAATTCTTCATTGACTACAACCTAGGCCACGTCTGCATGATCAATGTGAGATGCTACAAACCAATCTGTTGTCTTAATGAGTTTATGACAACCTCAAGAAGGAGAAAAATTCTGATTTTGTTATATACGTTGGAACGAGATTTAGGATGCTAATTTAGGCTTCTGGTTTTTATAACAGCAGATTGGTAAGTGGAATCTGCAGTAAATGTTCTCAATAAGAACTTGTTTTAACTTCCAGGAATAATGTGTATCCTCCATTTATTAGCGCTGCCATTCAAGTCTGTTATATGGAAGTCTGCAAACATCTGGTATTTCAATCTGGAAGGAGCCCCTGTTTGTCTCCCAAGTACCCAGCTTCTGAAAGAACTAAATGGGCAGAGCCAAGAGGTAGCTCACTTACCTGCACTAAGCCGTAGCTAGCTCCCAAGGAGAATAGTCTCCACACTCACTACCCCTGCTTACAAATCAGCAGTAGCACTTCTTTCCTTCCCCACGTGTCTATGATTCAGAGGAAAGTGACCACAGCCTGCTGTGAAGACATAAAATGTGGGGTGCCCGTAAATAGCACAGAGGAGACAAAGCTGTGGCTGACACAGGGCACCCTCGTGACCCCCTGCTGGCCTTGGTTCAAGAAGATGACCATTAAAACAACAGGCAAGTGGCAAAGAGGACAAATAACACTCTCATGTGGACAGCCCCAGGTCTGGAGGAGTGGGTTCTCAGCCAGCGCAAGCTCTTTTAGATAATACGGCTGCGATTTCAACACCAACAGGATCCGCTCATATTTAAAACTCAGAAATATCCCGATGTTTTGCTAAAAACTGTTGGAAAGCTGCCATTTTCCTACCTCCTTGCAAAAGCAGCACTGGGGAAAATTTGAAGTGGAAAGAAGTGAAATTCGTTATTATTACAGCAGTATAACTTTAGAGGAAACCATCCCTGACTACCTTTAAAGGGTTAAACTTAAAGCACATTTTTCTTAGGTGTGGAGATGTCCTACACTCTAAATAAAAAGGAAAGACCCCCCCTTGGATTCAGAATAGAATCCTAAAACAAACTTATCGGGCCGGTATTCAGCTTCTTGTCCTCCTTTACTCTCTACTGAAGGGCGTATGGTAACATATGAAGAGCTTTGGACTGGAGATCAAGTCTAGAATCTCACTTTTGTTTTGCCACAAACTTAATAACCTCTTTGGATGCCTTCTTAAGTGGCAAAATAGGACCCGTTTAACAAGACTATTGAATATCAAGTAAGATAAAGCATTTGAAACTGCCAGCCTTCTGCTTGACACATATGGTATCTTAATACACGTAAATATTACCCTCTGACTATCGTCAAGGTGTTCTAGAGGAGAGAGGAATAACCAAGAACTGTCATCTTATTCATCTCCCATGTTCTTTGCATTGAGGGGATAAGGGCTGGTGGGAATTCTGTGGGCTTAAATTCAATCTGCAAGACAACAAAGATGTTTGAAGTCTGGGGATATGTGTGTGTCCTCGTGTTTCTAAAACATCAGTAGAACAAACCGCTTCCATTTACACACATAAATACATCAGTATTACAATATTGCAATATTACAGACAGAGCCAGCAGCATGAGAACCAGCATAAAAGCTATCCCTTTCCTCTTCGTACCAAGAATGGCTGCTACTAGAAATGAGGCAGACAGGAATCTGCATACCTGTTACTCTCCAGAAACCACTAGACAATTCCTATTCAACACCCCAGAATGGGAAGAGTGGAACACACTGGAACCAATGGTTAAGGGGTAGAAAAATGAGTCTCTGGTCACCCATGCGTAAAATATATTTTTCCAGTAAAACAATGCTGAGCGGAGGTTCCGATAGTTGAAACAAATCTGATTCCCATTTTTAGTATATTATGTGTGAGTTCAGTTGACTTTCTAAGCTGGAATTAGGCACAGTTTGTAATGTTGTTTCTGTAAGGAACTCTGTATTTTGAGTTCCAAATGACCAATTTATATGACCTTCGGCAACACAATTCATTTGTAATCTGAATTGCAGTAACTGTTTTCTTTGGGTGTTTTTAATGAACCAAAGAACAACAAAAAACTGAAACCAGTGCACAGTGCATTCGCAGGATCAGTAATTGAACAGTATGAACAAATGTGATTAAAGTCATTTGCAAAATAAGCATTGGTGGTTTGGGGAATGGTGAGAATTTTGGATAGAACTTAATCTAAAAGTAATGTGTAGTGCCTGAAAGAACAAATTTATCTAAAAATTATAAACTGTAGTTTTTAAAATTATCTGTAATTATCTGTATACAGAATAACCCACATATTATTGGGTGCCAAATATATGTATAGTTAAATAGTAACTGATTAATTTAATAATCACCACAACATCAGGAGATATTATTCTCAATTTTTCCAGAGGAAACTGGGGCCCAGTTAATTAAGGTCTTGGCCCAGGCTCAGATGGGGAGCACAGGTGTTCTGACACCTGATTTCACTTTTAATGGCTACATTATGCTAAACTTTCACCTTCAAAGCCTTTTTTTCCAAGTTTTCCAAAACTGACTCTTTGAAATGATTTAAGTAAATAGAACTTACGCACTGAGTTAATGGTTACAATGTTTAGAAGATGAAATTCATAGCTAGTCTCATTTCCTAGTTTTGAAAATTCAACAGAAGATAACACAAGTCAGATGCCATCATCCTAGCCTGAAGGACATCTTCATTGCATAGTAGTGGAAAAGCTCTTTCTGTCACAGCAATATTTGTGCTATCAGAATTATTCCAGAACAGCCTGCTCCTAGAGAGGCACAATATAAACAAGAAACTGAGGTTGAAGTGCCTCAGCTCTCTGGGAGGTCTAGCCCAGAAAACCCACTTGGAAAACCTAACTCACAGGAGCATGAGCAAAGTAAATGACAGCTGTGCAAAGGCAAAATGGAAAAAAGATAGAAGATAAAAAGAAATGTTTCAACTCTGCGCTTAGGTCATCTTTTATCCAGTGAGGATAATCCCCATTCTGCAAGCTTGTTGTGAGACCCATTGCTTTGTTATTAATAAGATCTCTCTTCTGACGTATGAATCCGTATGAGTCAGAAGCTCTACATGTCTTGATCTCAGCCTATGAAATGGAGATCCGAATATCTACCTTGCAAAGGTTTTAAGGTTTGAGCCAACATGTGAAAACACTTTGTGAAATGAATATAACATTGCACAGGGTGTTGTAATCAGCTAAGCCATAGCTCAGGTGCATAGCGCCATTCGATACGTAGCTCCATGTGGAGGTAGAAGGCTAGCTTCTGGTCCTCAGGCTTTTCTAATTGGAACAGCCTGGTTCTTCTGAAAAACCTAAGTTCTATCCCCTGGATGTTCTCTCTAGTCAGTGAACTCAGCAGCGTAAAGCCCCTGCCTCTAAAGGGAGGGCAGTTCATGTGCATAGAAGTGGGAGGGAGAGCTTAGCTCAACTATCCTCAACTACCAATTAACTGGCGACTACCAATTCCAGTGTCCTCCTAAAGATACATTTGTATCCCCTTGTCAACCACAAAAGGGAGATAAAAATACATGTTGGTGATTAGATCAACTTCCCACTGTGGTATACTAAACTTCTGACTTAAAAGAATTAATCATAGTTTATTTCCCATTTAAATTATTTTCATAACATACTACCATAGCCTGAATGACTCTGGAAAAGCTAACTTGGAAATTCTAAGATCGGTGTTCCGAGGCATCCCAAGAGGAGTAAGAAGTCTTTTCAACTAAAATCAGTTGGGAAGGGAAACAAGTCTCCTCTCCTAGCGTTAGGAGCACCTGGCAAGAAGTATATTGACTTCTTTCCAGGTTGAAACAAATCTGCAAAAATGTGATAGTTCCAAAATAAATAGGTTGGGGTCCAATGAGAAAAGCCACAGGTAAATCTTGGAGGAGGTTAGTTTGTGCACAGGGTAGGAGGGGTTACCCTTAGGAAATAAGTCTGCAATTTAAATGTTGGTTTTTAATTCTCTTTGGACTCAATAACTCTGGGTAACACAAAGGACCATCATCTCAGTTCCTACAGAATATTCAAGATGAAAGAATTGTCCCAACCAAGCCCCTCATTGTACAGATGAGAATCAAATTCCTAGATCTCTAGACTTGGTCTATTTCCCCATGTGATCTGTCAGCTGGCATCTTCTTTGTGACTCAGTTGGCTTATCAGGTGCATTTAGTATATGCAGCTCATGCAGCACAGTCCATGGTGTGACAAGTATTGTAGCTCAAAAGAAAAAGAATATAAAATGTCCTGGCTGTCCACTTATAAGACTGCGAGCGACTCTCTACACTCATGAACATGGAAGTCAGGCTGAGCACTCCCCGTAATCAAGAGCAGCAGCTACGGTCCACTTAGGAAAAGATGAAGATGCTTTCAAGGACCCATAGAGCCACCCAGCCAGACCTACTGAGTGGAATCTTCCAATAACTGGGGACAGCCAACAAAGCTGATGGCACGATCCCAGCAACATCCACTCCGGGCCATGCCCTTGAGCACATGGCAGCCTTGGGATGATTTAGAACAAGGATATTGCACCAGACCACAACCCCGAGCAACTGAAGCAACAGGAGGAAAGTCAGGATATCACTTTCAGTAGATGAATACTAAGCAGCTTAATATTACTGAAGCTTTATCCAACAATAGGGGGCCCCTGGCAAAGGACAATTTTAAAATATAAATGATGGTATTTGTCAAGGTTCATCTATCAATCTGAACTGAAAGTCAAGAGCAAATTATCTTTTACTAGCTCATGTCCTGGAAAACTTCTTTACTCTGATTCAAGGACACAAGGACTTGTTTCAAAGTTTTTGGAATTGATATGGCTCATAAGCCCTGCATATTTTCAAAACCATGTCATCAATAAATGAGCCGGAAAATACCACATATTTGTATCCTTTCTGATGCAATTTAATGCGTACACACAATGTGCTAGGCACTGGCTGGACGTATTCTATTACTACATAATCTTCATGACCCATCTTCCAAATCACGTCTTTTAATATAACTGAATATGCTAAGTATATTAGAGTCATTTGTTAAAACATTTTTACTTTTATAAGAGGCTGTTGAAGTTAGCAAGAAATGGTTACCAGTGTTCATAATACCTTCATACTGAGGAGTCATTTTCACAGAAAACAAAGGTGAATTTTTTATTAGAAAAAAGCACCATATTTTAATAGAAGAAGCAGCACAATGTCAGAAAACGATATACTACACTTTTGAGGAACCCAGAGTGAGGCTGACTGGAAATCAACGCATAGTTCTCACCACCCCACACACAAATATGTACAGATTATATAGGTCGAGATTTAGAAAACACATCAGAGGAGGCGGAATACGACGACATATGTGTCGGTATGCCTGTTTTGTCTGAAAACATGCAGTTTTCCTTCATTTTACTCAACTCAAAGAAATTCTTGATCTAAAATTATTTCCTGCCTAACACTATACGAAGGAAATATCATAAAGCAAAAGTTTACATTTTCCTGGGAGTAAAAAAAAATGTGCTCCTTGCAAGTAAAAAAAAATGTGTTGGGCATTTTTTTTTAGCATAGTATCCACATACAAATAGGAGTTGTTATACATAGGGCTTGCCATGAGCTGCTGGCACACGGGGCTCTTCTACTGGACCCTGCAGTTCTCACTCCCCTTGGCCTCAGGACCAGCTTCTGGGCTACAGACGAGGTGGCCTCGCTTGGCCCTCAGGCCCTCATGGGGGCTGTCGGCCGAACTTCTCTCAGGGAGGTTACTGACCGAGAGAGATCTGGCAGTGGGTTCTTGGCGGGCAGCGCCTGAACCCACCGGGCTCTGCAGAGTGACCTTGACCTGCAACACAAACATCGTCGTTAGAGGGTTAAGTCACATTCACATTTCTATAACACGAAAAATAAAGTACTTAGGTCACCAGATTTTAAGTTAAATCCTTCTTCTAGCAGTTGTGCACATTTTTACTATTCTCCTTCCTTGAAAACAGGCCCCCACCTAACAGAGAAGCTAGAGGAAAGGGTTGGACACGACCTCTGACAAGCCACCTTGTAAGCTTTCCTTGACACCTCTGAGAGCCACAGACTCACTCCCAAGGCCAGTGTGACATTCTCAAATCAGAAGGTAAGCTCTCTGAGGGCAAAGACTATCTTTAACTTTACCTTTATATCTGTAGTGCCCAGGATATGCTGGTAAATGTTCAATATATGCCTAAGAACCCAAACCAGCTTCCACTTATCTTCATTGAGCCCCTTCTGTCATTCAAGTGAACATATTCCAAATGACTAATACCACCTTCAGAGGGTGGAAGCTTTATTCACAACATTCAAAAGAACTAGAACCTATTCCTCACATAAGAGCATTTAATCATTCTCCTTACACTGTTGTTTTGTTCCTATATTTGGTTTATGGCAGAAGGGCAGCTATCTAATACTTAAGTCCAAAAAAAGTATATTCCCTTTCTCAGAAAATGTGAGACTTTAAAAAGTAGATGAGAGGGCGGGAGAGCTGGTAGAGACAAGATTTTTTTTCAGATTTTCATGGTAGTGAAAAAAGATATGGGGTCAGGAGAGAGTAAGAAGAGCCAGATAGATGAAGTCTAGAAAAATGTTACTTAGCCAAAGTGAAAGGCAAGAGGAGACGACCGGAGTAGGGAGATCTTTAAAAGAGAAAGAGGAGGCACTCTGGACAAGGGAGACCCGTGCTCAGTACCAACAGTGAGAAGTGGCTGTGGTACAGACCCATCCCTGTGCAACTGACAGCCGGTGACCACCTTCTAAATCAGTACAAAGAATGGAAATTATTACCCATTTATTTTCTTTCCATAGGAAGTATGTGGTTTTAAAAGGCAGCTAAATACTTTTCATTACAGAAAACATCGTAAATCTGGCCAACAGATCAGACCCATGGAAAACTCTTCTCTACCTCAGATTATGTAGATTATGTGCAGGACACTTAAAAGGAACGACCCAGAAGGATCAGGACTTAATGGAAAATTACTGTCCACGGAAAGTTAAAGGAAAAAAACAGTTTTATTGGCACTCTTTTCTTCTTCTTTCTTTTTTTTTTTATTTTAAGTAGGAAGTGATACAAAAGACAGACATTTCCCTTGAACTCATTAAATGTAGGAGAGTCAAATCTTTAGGTTCATCATTAAAAGGGGGGGGGGGAGACCACAGCGGGAAAAGAAAATTTGAGCTAGTAAAACTCCTTTTTAAACCCAATTAAATAGCCAAAGTCCACCCTTTGGCCTCCCCCCACTAGACTCAAACTTCTTTGATTCTGAATTGAGGAAACTGTAGTCTGCAACCAGAGTATAAACACTTTGGATCTGATCCTCTTGTGGGTTAGTTAGCCTCAGACTTACCTACAACTAGATGAGGTCAAATTTACCAGGTACTTAAGTTATTAAGTGCACCCAAATCCTGTCTTACAAACTGTCTGCAGCCACAGTGCAGAGAGGGCAGGTATGCAAATGGCTCATTGAAAATGAACTACATTAGTAGGGAAAATGGCCAAGACCCCACTAAACTGCGGGCTGGTGCTGTGGAAACAGCCTCACCATCCCCCTCTGCAATTAGAGGACCGTCTTCTGGAGCTGACAGCCAAGGTTCAGATCCAGGTTTAGGTCAGGTCTACACACAGTCATGACTCCCTCGCCCCCAGCAAACTGGGAGCTCTGGGCTTATTCATCCCAGAGAGTAATAGAGAATGATCCTCACTAACCTGCATTCCCCCCATTTTCCCCTCTGAATTTGTGGGATGTCACCAAAGGTTCTATTAAACGATCTAGGGAATCTCTCAAAACTCAGCCAGTGACTTCAGGCAAGAACTCATAATGCCAGGCTTCTGAAGTCACCACTTCAGGAAACGATACCTTGCTCTCTCTTTTTCTAGCTGAATGACAAAATATGTTCCACAGACAAGGCAAGCATCTTATAAGGTGACTAAGAAAATGCAGAGTTAAGTTAAAAATCAATCGGCTAGATTTGGAAGGCTTGCATCTAATCCTGAAGTCTCTCATAACGTCCTTTCAGGAGGAACCACCCCCGACTCATGTGCACATGCGCCAAGAATTGCTTAGCAATTCCTAACTGCTGGTGCCTACTGCAGCCTGTGGCTAATCACGGACACGGGTCTGCAGGAAACCATGGTTACTGCTCTGTCCACAGCAGATTCGAAGGCAGCGTGGAGAGCAGGCCCCCTAGTATGCAAAGTTCTTTTTCTCAGCTAATGAGTCTGAACGTCACATGCAAACTGCTTTACCACCAATTCCCTCATGAAAGAAGGAAAAATGATCCATATGGTGATTTCATGAGGTGATTTCCTAACTTATCTTTAAACATCTATTATTGCAGTCACTTCAGGACATTAACAGCTCAGTATTCAACAAATATCTGTATCAGACATGAGGACACAGGTAAACCATAAACATAGTCAGAAACATTACTTAAAGTCACAATGGAACTCAAAAAGGCAGATGTTTAAGCAAATAATTGCAGTAGAGTGAGCTGCTCTAAAATAGCGGAAGTACAGGGTACTACCTATGTGTCATGATTTCCTGTTTTAAAAGAGCCAAATACTTCAAGGCTTAACTTATGGTTAATAGCTTCGGTCAAGTCTGGAAGCTTCGCTCTTTAAAGGTATTAGTTGATTTATGGTAACTATGATCCTTATGATCCCTGTAAAGTCAGGATCAACTCCAGTATACTCAGTATTTTATTGTTACCAGTATTCAAACCTTAAATCCCAATGTGAGTGAGTAAGAAAGAAAAAGAAGAAAGGTGAGTGGGGGATGAAGTGGGAGGGCTGATGTGCGAAGGGAGGAAATGTGCACAAAATGGTAGAATATTTTTTCTTTTTTTAATTTTCTTTTTTTCTTTTTAGGGCCGTACCCGTGACATATGGAAGTTCCCAGGCTAGGGGTCAAACTGGAGCTGGAGCTGCTGGCTTATGCCACAGCCACAGCAACACGGGATCCGAGGTGCATCTGCGACCTACATCACAGCTCACAGCAACGCCGGATCCCCAACCCATTGAACGAGGCCAGGGATCAAACCCACATCTTCATGGATACCAGTTGGGTTCATAACCTGCTGAGCCACAACAGGAACTCCAGACTATTTCTAATACAAGTCATGTGTGGGCCCACTTGAATGAGTGAAAGAAAATCTCAGACCCGTCTTCCTCACCCCTGAGTTAATAAAACTTCTAGAATATGTTATGAACAAACTTAATAGTAGGTATAAATGCCTTAATCCTGAAAGGTCTTATACATCAACATAACAAACATTTGCAAGTCCTTTCTTGCTTTGATGCAGCTAATCACCAAGGTCTTTGTATTTTGGTGTGTAATATACTAAGGAGGAACATGGCTGCCCATTGAAGAATTATTACATTACACAAACAGAGGTTACTATACTCCAAAGATAATTGGATTAAATACTTAATCAAACTCTGACAAGTAAGCAAAATTAAAAAATCACAACATTAAAAAAAAAATTGGCTAGCTATTCCAGAAACTTCCAAGATTCCTAGGATCCTTGGGGTGAGAAACACTGGGAAAAGAGGAAGACTGTGCAGCTGAGAGAAAGGAGGCTTTAACTCTGGGTGCTTTCAATCTTTAGGAGTCTTACTTTCTTTATCCTTTTATAATGCTACTTATTTAGGAGAGTTCAATAAAATGAGAAAATAAAATTTGACTTCCATAAAATGCACACACTTTGCATAAATAAGTGGTAGCTGCTGGTATGGATTCTAATAATGGAACAAAGATCTGTGATGCAAATATTCCCTATGTTTTAAATAACTTGACTGGGCTATTTGCAAGGGGCAGAGAAGTCACAAAGACCCCAGCCCTCCCCACCCACAAAAAAACAAAATAGAGAAATCCATAAACACAGCTTTTTTCAGACATCTACTGAAGTATGTACTTTTTGCAGAAAGTAAAGGAGTAATAAAACACAAAGACTTGGCAGGTGGGGGGCAGATGGGTGAGACGAAAAAGTGTGAAGCAAGTGATGACCAATGCCTGTGCCAAATCCTTCAATGGTCATGCCTGAAACTTACAACCCTTTGATTTCTGATCTAACAATGCCATTTCCCATCAAACTATTTATAAGCAGCCCGCAGGGTCAAGGACAAGATTCTGCGGCAGGATAATGTGATGTTTATCCTCGCATCTGCTCGCTCCTCTCCTCACTACTGACTTATTTATACCACATGGAGAAGGTCAGGCTTTAAAGAGCTTCTGAGTCAGAGGGTGCAGTGCCAAACCCTTGCCCAGATAGTGCTGTCATTTCCTGGATTTCAAACGGTAGTTTACCTTTTGTGATCTGCTGCCACCAGCTGTTGGTTTGGAGGTCTCAGCGAGATTTTCTTTGTTGAGACTTAGGGGGGATGGTGCTAACTTCTGCGCAGCAAGGCGGGGGCTGGTCCTTGTCGCCATGGTGGTTCTCCGCAGGACATATGGGCTGGTCTTTCCGGTAGGGATATCAGCAAACCCTAAGGGCAAAAAGCTGCTGGTCAACTTGCTGGCCCCAAATCTGTCTACAGTCTTTCAAATTCTGAACGAGGTAGTTTGAGCAAGAATCATGGTGACTCCAAAAACACTTTCTCCCAGCCACAGTGAACAGTGGATCGACTTCATTCAGGTACCCTGGGAGTCATCAAATTGGATAACTAACAGGGTTTTTTCTTATTAGAAACATTAAAAAAAAAAAAACACGGGGAAAATAACAATACATGGAAAAGGAGGGGGAAATAACAATACACAGAAAAAATCCTTCCTGCTTCTTCTCCGTGGAAGTCTTTCTTTTTTTTTAATAATGATTTTTATTTACTCCACTATAGCTGGTTTGCAGTGTTCTGTCAATTTTCTGTTGCACAGCAAGGTGACCCAGTTACACATACATGTATATACATTCTTTCTCTGTGAATGTCTTGCCTCTCATTTTTCTAAGATCTGAAGAATACACCTGAAGGCCTTCCTGTCAGATTTGGGTTAGAGGGAAAAAGTGGGTACTGGAAAGGGAAAAGATGAGAGAAAAGGTCTGCTCTTGTGGAAAGGGGGAAATGTGGAAAGGTAACAGCTAGATGAAGTAACTACTCTCATGTAGGAAAAAAACGCTGGGAGGGGTGCTGACCTCGCTGAGAGCAATTTCACTCTGAACTCATCATCTCCTTCCACAGGGAACCGACACCCAGAGGAGACAGTCAGTCCCAAGGATTCTGAAGGAAAGCATAGCACACACTCCAGAGCAGCATAAGGTAACCAGTACCTACAGTCACATATGTTTTTGCTGTTTCTAACCCTTTAACTACAAATAAAAAGCAAATGACAAAGAGACAGCTAACTATTTGGGGGCTCTGTTTCCTAAGGGCAAGAGTTATTCAGAACAGTTCTTTTTTCGGACCATCTATGGCAAGAACTGGTTTTAATATTTTGGGAGGGAAGGGTTGGGGAGTAATTTCTTACCTGCTGCGGAATGGTACTTTTGTCTAACACCATAGAATGAGGCTAATAGAAAACTGATCATGCACTTGGATAATGCAACAGTAGGAAGTTGCTATGAAAATTTGAAACTTTTACTCTTGATTTCGGTGCAGTTTTTTGGTCATGGAGCAGGAACATTCTTAGATGGGCCCTTGTATCTGGGCCACACTTGGAGAATCATTGGCATTAAAAGAAAAAAAAAAGTGCTAAATGGCTCCAGGCAGGGGTCAGCATTACCCGGCCCATCCTCCAGCTCACCGACTACACACGCTGCACACAACTAATGCTGGGAAAGCTTGAAGGGTGTCTTTGATTCGGGGACTTTCCAGCACAGAAATATCAAATTCTAAACAGGTGTTCGACAGGAATTTTTCAAATCTCCCATCACCTTTTGTAGTACTGACGTGAGTAATTAGATCCTTCTCTCAGGACAGAAAGTATATACCTTACCAATTTAACGGTGGACTACTGCTTCTGAAGGTCAATTGCAACTGTTGCATAATAACCTAAAAAATAAAGGCTTCGATCTTTCTCTGTGTGAATTTTGATGTAAACTTTCAAAACAACACAAATACTTTCATTTTTTTAATCATGCGTACCTTTCTTTACAACTTCCGGAAGTCCCTCTGGCTCAAACTCAGCGTCTTCTGAATCCTCTGTGGGGTGAAACCCACTTTTGACAGCTTTTTTGCTTTTTTTAGAAAACGTCTCTGGCGTAGAAGGTGTGGTCTCTCCACCCTCCCGAATCCCCCCGGACCTTTGCCTTTTGCCTGAAGCTTTATTTTGGCTGGATGATAATTTCTTTTCAGTAGTAGAAGATACTGGGGATGCTCCTGGAACAGCTGAATTCAGCAAAGGAGAACTTTGAGGATTAAGTTTAGATTGCTGTGCACTCAGACGAGCAACCTGTGTTTCTAACATCTCTTTGGCTTTCTCTAACTTCTCATGGCTTATAAGCAGGGAACAGTATTTATCCAGGTATTCGTCTGCCTCCTTGTTTTTTTCTTCAAGAGTTTCTTTCAGTTCTTTCATCTCAGTCATTAATTCATCGACATTGGCATCCACGACAGTGCCTGTCAAAAGTAAAACATGTCATTTGTAACCTGACGCGTCTCTTGTTAACAATGAACATCATCAAGCAGATAATCTTAGACTTGCTTCTTCTTCTTCTTCTTCTTTTTTTTTTTGGAGGAGTGGGGAAAGCTATATCTGTATATGTTCTTAAACTTCAGAAAACTCTTATTTGGGAAGATCATATCAAGATACATATCCCAGTAAGTTACGTATTTACTGGGACAGCGTAGATATAACCCACCAAAATCTCAAACTCAGATTTCAGCCATTCCATCAAATGTTCTTGTAGTTCTCATAGGACATCAAATGAATTAATTCTATTACATCCCCTATTTCCCCTGCCCATTCTTTCTGTTTTAAGTGTATGAACGGTAAAAGTCGGGAGAAAGTCACTGTTGTAATGGCTTTGGGAAACAGGAAGCAGTCAGTGACAAGACAGTCCAGAGCAGTTCTGAATCTCTCTGGAGGCAGTGGAGGATCTGATGGACAAGAGCTTGAGGGGTACGGTAACGGAAGAGGTCTCAATAACTGGTAGCTCTCTGGGTTAGCACTGATTACATTAGAGACACTCCCTGGAGCCCCATTCCACTCTGAATGCACTTCTCAGCAGGCGAGTCTGTTGGCCCCACTCCTGCCACGTCCAGAAGAGCCACTCATACTACACTCACCATCATCCATCCACAAAGAAAGAACACTGCACTCTGGGGGCATACGTGCAGAAAAGTGACAAGGAGAGCTGTCATTTCCTTCTTTTTCTTTTTTTTTTAGGTCCGCACCTGCGGCATATGGAGGTTCCCAGGCTAGGGGTCCAACTGGAGCTACAGCTGCCAGCCTTCGCCAGAGCCACAGCAAAGCAGGATCCGAGGAGCCGCGTCTGCGACCTACACCACAGCTCACAGCAACGCCGGATCCTTAACCCACTGAGCAAGGCCAGGGATCGAACCTGCAACCTCATGGTTACCAGTCAGATTGGTTTCCACTGTGCCACGAAAGGAACTCCTCATTTCCTTCTTATTTTACCACCACACCCAAAGATATAGCCCCCATCTCAATTTCGTTGACCCACAAAGATGGGCCAAGGACAACCAGAGTCAGTGGTTTATAAATTACCAATGTCAGCTAGGATGCCAATTTTCCTTTGACGAAGGAACTATATAATAGACATCCACATGAACAACCTTCTTGGAAAGCCTCATTAGCACAAAGGGCTGTGTTTTGTATATTTTACAGAACATAAAATGTGATAATTCTATTTTTAAAATGCTGGCATCGTTCTCAGTCCTCTTAATGGCCCCAAGCTGAGCACAAAGTTTAGAACCTGGGAAATGACCAAGTGCTGGAAAGCAGCGTACAGTGACCAAACAGAGCGTTGAAAACACCTCCCATGTAGACACATACCACACATGTATGATTTCACTAGCAGGAAACAGTTCTGGCACATTGATGTGCCCAGTTAACACACCTGTTTTCAGTTTCTCTTGGGCAGCTTCAAGACGAGAGAGTTCTTTCTGCAACATCTCCTTTTCCTCTTCCAGCTGTTTACAGGATTTGATCAACAACTTTATTTTCCCCTGGGCACGATCATTTTCCTTCTTCAATTTATCTGCGTATTTCAGGTTTTCCATCTATAAAAGAAACGTAATTCCAGTTAAAACCTTGAATTGCTTGGGAGTTCGCATTGTGGCTCATTGAGTCCCAAACCTGACTAGTATCCATGAGGATGTGGGTTCGATCCCTGGCCTTGCTCAGTGGGTGAAGGATCTGGCGTTGTCATGAGCTGTGGTGTAGATTGCGGATGCGGCTCAGATCCTGTGTTGCTGTGACTCTGGTGTAGGCCGGCAGCTGCAGCTCTAATTCAACCCCTAGCTTGGGAACTTCCATATGTGTGGCCCTTAAAAAAAAAAAAAGCAAAAACCTTGAATTACTTATCATGAGCATATGGGAAAGTAATAATGAGATATAATTTAAGAATCATATACTGGAAATTTAAGAACTACTATGTTCAAATAAAATACCCAGAGATGCATAAAGCAATTCATCTTCTCTTAGTGTCCTAAGTCCCCCGAGTAGACACTGCAGTTTGTCACTCCCCTTCTTAGTAACAGCAAGCATCAGTCACAGTTCCTAAGATAATGCCCTATTAAGTTCCCCAATATGTCTGTGTTTATCCAGTGGGAATCACACCTGGGAGGTGGGAACTGAGGGTCCATGGACATATTCTTGGTGGGTCAAACAGCCTCGATAAAAGAAGTGTGTTCCCATTTGTAATCTGTGCTGTTGCGCAATTTCAATACCTAAGATGGCATTTGTTTAGTCACCAAGTGAAAGACAGACAATACTATGCTCACAATACAAATTTAAGGTCGAATGAGATTATGCTTTTTTAATTTTTTTTTTTTTAAGGCCACACCTGAGGCATATGGAAGTTCCCAGGCTAGGGGTCAAATCAGAGCTGCAGCTGCTGGCTTACACCACAGACACAGCAACACCAGATATAAGCCTTATCTGCAACCTACATCGCAGCTCACGGCAACGCCAGATCCTTAACCCACTGAGCAAGGCCAGGGATCAAACCTGAGTCCTCATGGATACTAACTGAGTTCACTGAGCCACAATGGGAGCTCCCCAAATGAGATTATGCTTTACAATACAAATTTAAATTTTATAGTAGCTCAAACAACAAGTGAATAAAATAGTGGGAAAATTATGTTATCGTTCACTTCTCAGTAGTTCTTAGGTTCTTGTTCACACTTCCTTTAGCACAACTGCAAATCCAAAAATAAGCTGTGAAAGTGATTAATAGGCAAAATTTGACCTGAAGAGATACAAAGGAATTTATAGTCTTTATTTATCCCATGCTGTGAAAATATTCATACATATTTAGAAATATGAATTTGATTATGAACTATTACCCCAGACCCTGATGGGACATTATGTAATATGTGGCTTATGCATTGTATTATGTAATATCTAAGAAATGCATAATTCTAAACCATCTAGTTCTGAGAGTTTCTGATAAGAGATCATGAACATATAAAGGCAGACCAAATTATTAAAAAGAAAGAACCGGAGCATCGTATTCGTATTAAAGTAGATTTTCATTCTTTGTACATACATTTCATCTTGAAATAATTTATTAGCAATGCTGGAGTAAATCTGCACTTTTAAGAATTTTCTGTTTCTGATCTGATTCCAATCACAATTGGGTTAGAGATAGTTTAATTCAATTTCAATAAAGCTTATCAACTTCTAACTCATTAAAATTTTATGAGATTTGAAAAGACTCAACTAACAATGTACCATTTTGTACAAGGTATGTATATAAATAGAGATTCCCCACATTAGAACTGTCAAAGATTAAAAAAGAAAGTGAGCAAACTGAAAAGTAGACCTGAAGCTATTTCTTTCTATTATTAAGCCTAACATCTCTCATTTTATAGCAACAGAAGATTACTGATCACTGATGTTATTTGAACTTTACTTTGTATTTTACTGGTACACCTCCTTCACCTTGATCATTTTATGAGAGCTACAAACTTAAGAAATTTATACCTAGGTTTCTGACCTTTACTAGAAAATATTTATTTTCCAGGTTCATATTTTACATTCTGAATGGTGTTTGTTTTATGAAAAACATTTGTGGGAACAAAAACAGCCTCCCTTTCCAAGCAGAATTACTGTAGCAGCATCCACAGTCCAACAATCCTGAGGTTAGGGTTCACTTCCTTTTCTTTTCTAACATAAAAAGCATTTGGAGTCCCACTGTGGCTCGATGGTAGTAAGTCATGGGCCTCACTTAGTAGGTTAAGGATATCGCATTGCTATGAGCTGTGGTGTATGTTGCAGACGTGGCTCAGAACCTGTGTTGCTGTGGCTGTGGCATAAGCTGGCAGCTGAAGCTCTGATTCAACCCCTAGCCTGGGAACTTCGATATGCCGTAAGTACGGCCCCAAAAAGAAAAAAACAACAAAAAAACCCGCTTTATGGTCCTTGCATGGGAATGAAAAAGAGATTGTGCACACACGTGCCTGATCAAGTACCTGGCCCATTTTGATCTCCCCATACGCTACCCAGAAAGTGGGTTTTGTGACAGCAGTGAACTTGGAGACTAATCAGGCAAGACTTTAGAATTACCCACCAAATGATCATCTACACCTGGAGGGTCTACCCTGATTTGTTACTGAATTGATCTTCATCTCCATTTCAAGAAGTCTTTGACATCTTCTACTTTGAGAGCATTCACTGAGCAATGGGTTAAGTTTATTTTCCAGCTATGTAACTAAAGTCTAACTTCAAATTTTTAAAAACAACTCAGGATCCATGAGGATGCGAGTTCAATCTATGGACTCACTCGATGAGTTAAAGATCCAGCATTGCCATGAGCTGTGGTGTAGGTCACAGATGCAGCTCAGAGCTGGCGTTCCTGTGGCTGTGGCATAGGCCAGTGGCTACAGATCTGATTCAACCACTAGCCTGTGAACTTCCATATGCCTAGGGTGTGGCCATAAAAAATAAATAAATAAATACATACGACTGAGCAGAGAACCGAAGAATGACATTATTTATGAATACAAAAAAGCTTTTTTCTTGAAAATTAAAGAGACTTAACTTCACACCTTTAAAACCGCTATTAGAAAACACACACACACACACACACAGACACACACACACAAAAGGAGTTCCCATTGTGGCACGGCAGAAACAAATCCAACTAGTGACCATGAGGTTGTGGGTTCGATCCTTGGCCTTGCTCAGTGGGTTAAGGATCTGGCATTGCCATTGCCATGAACTGTGATATAAGTCACAAACACAGCTTGGATCCTGCTTTGCTATAGCTGTGGTATAGGCTGGCAGCTGTGGCTCCAATTAGACCCCTAACCTAGGAACCTCCATATGCCAAGGGTGCAACCCCAAAAGGCAAAAAAAAAAAAAGGATGTTAGAAAGAAAACACAACCATTCAAAATCTATGCAATGCCACAAAAGCAGTGCTTAGAGGGAAATTCATAGTAACACAAGCCTTCTTTTAAAAAGAAAGAAAACCTCAAAACAACTTAAACTAACACCTAAAAGAATTACAGAAAGAACAAACAAAACCTAAAGTCAGCAGAAGGAAGGAAATCATAAAGATCAGAGAGGAAATCAATAAAATAGAGATAAAAAAAATAGAAAAAAAATTAATGAAACCAAGAGCTGGTTCTTTGAACAGGTAAACAAAACTGACTGAACTCTGGCCAGACTCACCAAGAAGAGAGAGAAAAAGACCCAGATAAACAAAATAAGAAATGAAAAAGGAGAAATCTCAACAGATACTGCAGAAATACAAAAAAAAATAAGAGAATACTATGAACAATTATATGCCAACAAATTTGACAACCTAGAAGAAATGGACAACTTTCTAGAAACTTACAGCCCGCCAAAACTTAATAAGAAATAGATCAACTGAACAGACCGATCACTAGAAATGAAATTGAATATGTAATAAAAACATTCCCTACAAACAGGAGTTCCCGTCGTGGCGCAGTGGTTAACGAATCCGACTAGGAACCATGAGGTTGCGGGTTCGATCCCTGCCCTTGCTCAGTGGGTTAACGATCCGGCGTTGCCGTGAGCTGTGGTGTAGGTTGCAGACGCGGCTCGGATCCTGCGTTGCTGTGGCTGCGGCGCAGGCCAGTGGCCACAGCTCCGATTAG
>PVHT020000175.1:21118020-21225809 GCA_004024745.2 Catagonus wagneri
AAAAAAAAAAAAAAAACATTCCCTACAAACAAAAGTCCAGGACCAGTTGGCTTCACAGGTGAATTCTACCAAACATACAAAAGAAGAACTTATACCCATCCTTCTTAAACTTTTCCAAAAGGTTGAAGAAGAAGGAACACTCCCAAAGACATTCTATGAAGCCACCATCACCCTAATACCAAAACCAAAGATACTACCAAAAAAGAAAAGTACAGGCCAATCTTTGGTGAATACAGATGCAGAAATTCTCAACAAAATTTTAGCCAACCAAATCCAACAACATATAAAAAAGATCATACACCACGACCAAGTGGTATTCATCCCAAGTTCACAAGAATGGTTCAACGCATGCAAATCAATCAACGTCATACACCATGTTAACCAAAGAAAAGTCCAAAACTACATGATCATCTTAATAGATGCAGAAAAAAGCATTTAACAAAATTCAACATCCATTCATTTTAAAAACCCTTACCAAAGTGAGTATAGAGAGAACATACCTTAACATAATAAAAGCCATTTATGACAGACCCACAGCCAATATAATATTCAATGGAGAAAAGCTGAAAGCCTTCCCACTAAAATCTGGTATAAGACAAGGATGCTGACTCTCAACACTGTTATTCAACATAGTATTGAAAGTCCTAGCCACAGCGGTCAGACAAACAAAAGAAATAAAAGGTACCCAAATTTCAAAAGAGGTAAAAATTTCACTCTCTGCAGATAACATGATACTATATATAGAAAACTAAGGACTCCACACAAAAACTACTTGAACTGATCAATGAATTCAGCAAAGTAGTGGGATACAAGATTAACATTCAGAAATCAGGTGCATTTCTGTATACTAACAATGAAATACTAGAAAAAGAATATAAAAACACAATACCTTTTAAAACTTTACCCAAAAAAATTAAATACCTAGGAATAAACCTGACTAATGAGGTGAAAGACTTATATGCTGAGAACTATAAAACATTAATCAAGGAAATTAAAGAAGATTCAAAGAAATGGAAAGATATTCCATGCTCCTGGATTGGAAGGATTAATACAGCAAAAATGGCCATACTATCCAAAGCAATCTACAGATTCAATGCAATCCCTATCAAATTACCCAGGACATTTTTCACAGAACTAGAACAAACAATCCAAAAATGTATATAGCACCATAAAAGATCCAGAATTACCAAAGCAATCCTAAGGGGAAAAAACCAAGCAGGAGGCATAACTCTCCCAGACTTCAGATAATATTACAAAGCTACAGTAATTAAGGAATTCCCATTGTGGCTCAGTGGAAATGAATCTGACTAGCAGCATCCATGAGGTTCAATCCCTGGCCTAGTTCATTGGGTTAAGGATCTGGTGTTGCCGTGAGCTGTGGTTTAAGTCGCAGATGCAGCTCAGATCCCGTGTTGCGGTGGCATAGGCCAGCGGCTCCAGCTCCAATTGGACCCCTCCCATGGGAACCTCCATATGCTGCAGGTATGGCCCTAAAAAGCCAAAAAACAGAAAAAAGATACATACACCCCTTTGTTCAGTACAGCACTATTCATAATAGCCAAGACATGGAAACAACCTAAATGTCCACTGACAGATGAGTGGATTAAGAAGATGTGGTGTGTGTGTGTGTATGTATATATATATATATATAAAATGGAATACTACTCATCCATAGAAAAAGAACAAGATAAGTCCATTTGTGGCAACATGGATGGAACTAGAGACCCTCATACTAAGTGAAGTCAGTAAGAAAGAGAAAAAACAGATACTATATGCTATCACATATATGGAATCTCATATATGGCTCAAATGAACCTATTACAGAAAGGAAAAAAAAAAAAAACTACTCGTGGACTTGGAGAACAGACTTGTGGTTGCCAAGGGGGAGGAGGAGGGAATAGGATGGACTGGGAGTTTGGGGTTAACAGATGCAAACTATTGCATTTGGAGTGGATTAGCAAGGAGATCCTACTGTATAGCACAGGAAACTATATATCTAATCACTTGTGATGGAACATGATGGAGGATAATGTGTGAAAAGAATATATAAATGTATATAACTGGGTCACTTTGCTGTACAGCAGAAATTGACAGAGCATTGTAAATCAACAATAATAAAAATTTTTTAATAAAATAAAATATTTTTTAATAAAATAAAATAAAATATTATATTTATGAGCCAATCTAAGTAACAAAGTATGACAAGTGAACATACCTTGGTTTTCTTCAGTTCTTCTAAAATCTCAGTGGTCGCTTTCAAAGAATTATTGAGTTCTTCTTTACTGGACTTTAAGAGGTCTATCTCCACCTTCTGTGAGCTGAGACATTCTTCCTTTGAAGTCAATTTCTCTTGATACGTCTGGATTTCCATTTCATACTAGGACAGAGAAAGGTTACCTTAGCCAGGAGACTCAGCTAGAAACATCGTAAGGAAAAGAAGCAAAAACCAAAACCTGTTCCAAGGCCTTTTTTTTTTCTGTCCTTTGTCGTTTTAGGGCTGCACCCGCGGCGGCATGTGGAGGTTCCCAGGCTAGGGGTCCAGTCAGAGCTACAGCCGCCGGCCTACGCCACAGCCACAGCAACGTGGGATCCGAGCCGCATCTGTAACCTACACCACAGCTCACAGCAACACCGGCTCCTTAACCCACTGAACGAGGCCAGGGATAGAACCTGCAACCTCTTGGTTCCTAGTTGGATTCGTTTCCGCTGAGCTACGACGGGAACTCCTCCAAGGCCTCTTTTAAATGGTCTTTGCGACTCTCTTCCTATTTATTCTACTCCAAGAGGGAAATGTATTTCAAATAAATCAAGTCATAGAATAAGACGTGCAAGTAGGAGGGGAAAGAAGGTGACGTTAAGAGGATGGGAGCGTTCACAAGACTCTGCAGCATAATAATGCAGGGCATTGAGCTTCCTGCAACACGTGCCTCATCACCGTGGCCAGCACACACTCTCCAGCTCCCCGGTAACCAGACCACAAAGTTTTACCTGTTTGTTTGTGTCCAAAAGCAAAGCCTGGTGTCTCTTTTCAGCTTCCTGAAGTTGTAACTGGTAGTCAGCTATTTCTTCTCTCATTTTCTCTTGCTTTTCCATATGGTCTTTGCGTATACAATCCAAACTCTTCTTCAATTCACTGTTTTCTAACATGAGCTCCTTCAGTTGACCCTAATGAGGAAAGTAATGGAAATCATGGGACGGTAATCCAGATCCTGGATATATACACATGTTTAGGAAATAGTACTGAGGGGAAAAAATAGTTTACAGGCAAGACAAAACCTATATAAAATTAGTGCTATAATCCTTAGCAATGTACAGTCCCCCTCTGTATTCACAGATTCTACACCCACGGATTCAACCATCCGCAGAACAAAAATTTTCTCCCTGGAAATAAAAAGTTCCAGAAAGTTCCAAAAAGCAAAACTTGAATTTGCGGTTTACCACCAGCAAATTTCTACACAGCACTCACACGGTATAGTATTAGGTATTTTGAGTAATCTACGGATGACTTAAAGCATACAAGAGGATGTGCCTAGGTTATATGCAAATATAAGGGACTTGTACATTTGTGGATTTTGGAATCCGTGGAGGTCCTGGAGCCAAGCCCCCAAAGATACCGTGGGGTGACTATATCCACTTTAAATGGCAACTTCATATCCAATGGCAGTTTCCTTTGCTCAAGCGCAGCCACCCCCGAGGTCACACCCCCAAGGAATCTCTGAAACCTTGACTTAACTAAATGATTCTGGACCAAACCCTCCTAGGCTTGCTTATTTAAGTACTTCTGTTGCAGTAATTCCTTGACCCCATCAACAGCACCACCAACACCACCACCTCCACACTCGAGCCCCTCATAACTTGGGTTTTCTTCCTTGGCCAGCTTAGATTCCATCTTCTGTCACGGTAAGAACTTCCTTCCAAAAGCCCTCCATTCTTCCGCCCATCTCTCCCTTCCCTGTGCAGGACTCCAGCCCTGGAGCAATCTGGCTTCTCCGTACATGATCCCAAATAGCTGTTTCTACACATGTTCATGTATGTGCTGTGTCCACTTCCGCATAACCATTCACTCCCCAACCCACTCCAACCTGCTTCCATCCCAGCTCCTCCTGAACCAGCTCTGCATGGCATCATCAGCTTCCATATTGCCAGTCCAAGGAGCACACCTCAGCCTTCATCTCACTTGAACTTTAGGTAGACTATGAGGCTGCTGACCACCCCTTCCATCCTGAGACAGCCTCCACTCTTGGATTCTAGAATACAGCACTCTCTTGGTTTGCCTCATCTTGTCTTCTCAGCTTTTGTACTGGTTCTTCCACCTCTGTCTTACCCTAAGCAAAGGAGGTCCTCTGGGCTAGGCGCAGAGCCACCTTCCCTTCTCCATCTGTGTTCTCTACCATTCCCATAATTTTTAAACACTACCTATACTCCAAACTGGCCAAACTCACGTATCCACCCTAAACATTCCCTTCAATCTCTAGCCCCCTGTATTTGGTACTCTTTAGATTCTCCTCGAGTTCTTTACCATGCCTTCTTACTGCTCCAACCTTTTTTCATATTATTTTCCACCTGACTCCAGCCATGATGGCCTCCTTTCAATTTCTAAAAAGTACAAAGGCCTTTCTAATCTCAGAGATTTTAATCACACTGCTCTCTAGACCTAGAAGCTTCCTTCCTCTGCCCTATTCTTCACGTGGCTGACCCCTCACCTTGCAGGTGACATTCTCTGACCACCTGTCTAAATTAGGTTTTTCCCTTCTCCCACACTGTACTTCCCAAATATTCTGCAGTGAAGAATCTTATGTTTCCTTTATAGCACTTAACAGTTTATGATTATTTTATACATTTTTTTTTTGATGATGTATCGTGTCAAGATGGTAAGCTCTGAGTGCAGGAACTACAGGATAGCTATGGTTCACCATTCTATCCTCTGACCCGAGCAGTGTTTACAGAATGAATAAAGCCACTAAAAACCAACACACTCATATATGTGGACTTGAAGCCAAACACCTAGCTTTTCTTTTAACTAGAGCCTATAAATGAAAGACAAATAACAATATTCTTATGATCCTCAAGTACCCAAAGGAGATTTCAGCAGATGCAGGACTCAAATACCATTCATAGGAACTCCTTCCACACAGCATTGCCAGAAAAGTCAGTCCATGTGTCAATTGCTGAGATTAAATGCCAAAACTTTTCATTAATTTAAATACCATATTTAAAGAAAAACACAAACTTCCACAACTCCTTATACAAACTCTTACAAAATCATTTTAACTTTTTGTGATGATTCTGGGTCATAATCACAATTATATTTTGCTATCCTTTTCTCAGACTACTTAGGGATGAAATTACATGAGGACTGTCAGGATATAGGAATGTTTACCATTTAACCAGATTTGGCAAATAGGTTGCATTCCATATGCCAGTTCTACATGCATGGTAGCTGCTACTTTAAGACTCAGTGTTCAGGAGTTCCCGTTGTGACTCAGCAGAAACGAACCCAACTAGTATCCATGAAGATGCAGGTTAGATCCCTGGCCCCAAGCAGTGGGTTAAGGATCTGGCATTGCCAAGAGCTGTGGTGTAGGTCGCAGACTCGGCTCAGATCAGGCATTGCTGTGGCTGCAGCTCTGATTCCACCCCTAGCCTGGGAGCCTCCATATGCCACACCTTCTCCTTAAAAAAAAAAAAAAGGAAAAAGAAAAAAAAAGACACAGTGTTCAAAGATTCAGGAGAAAGTGAGAGCATGAATCAGCAATGTCTACTAGGAGACCAGGCGTGGGAGTGGCAGCCCAAATGCTATAGTTCTATCACAACCTACTCTAAAATAGCACCCCAACACTGCTCCAACTTTACATTTTTCTGTGGCTTTCTTTCTGTTGCTTTGCTAGGATTTTGCAAGAGCAGGCATCTGTCTCTAGCAACATTCTGGCTTGTAATCTGCAGCAGGCTAGGAAAAGAGTCTATTGAAAGCTGCCTGAAATCCATTTCTGGTATGAGTTAATGTAGTGACAAGGGTCATCTTCTATGAAAAAAATATCTGAGCTACATGTCAAGTATTTTCATGTGTTCAAGGGCATCTCCTGACTACTTCTGGGCTCATGAGAGTGCTGGATGATGAGGACTACTGCAAGTCTAATCATGACATAAGCCTGGGTTATTTTTTTCAAAATCTAAAATAGTTTGGTACATTACAGAAGGTCTTAACAAAAACAAACAAGGAGAGAGTGCACAAGAATGATCAGAGTGTAATGACTCTGTCACAGAGAAACTTACTTTGTTGCTCTTTATTTCTTCAGACACTGCCTTTAATTCTTCAGTTAGCCTGTTTTTCTCTCCACCAAACTCTTCTTTCAGCTCCGCAGTTTGCTGTACCATCGCGAGCATTTCCCTCTGCAGCTCAATTTCTTTCGCAGTCATTGTGTTTACCTGAAAATTTATCTTTGTCTGTTAGTACTTGCTTATGATTGTCTGATCAAATTAATCACTCTGATATGGCATGTTTGTGACATTCACTTTAGCCTCCAGTAATAAAAACCTGGCTAATCCTTTACTAATCCACACAACTAATATTCTCAAAACTTACCAATAAGCTTACCTTCTTTTCTACCTAAGATTGAATAAAAGACAGCAATAAGGAACAGAATGACAAAGAAAGATGCTATTACCAAGTCTTTAAATCTTTCATAGAGGTAGTGAGTTGAATTAAATTTAAACATCAGAGAATAATGTATGACGTGACACCTTAGACTTTTAACAGCCCTTATGTTTTCTGGACACTCTCTTCTTTTAATATTTGTCCAAAAATTTTAATTTGAAGGAATTGCTTTCCTAGATCAGTTAGTAGGTGCAGGACAAAATCTTAATTTTTCTTTAGTAATTGAGCCTCTTGCTGGCAGATCTTTCCCTTTAATCATCAGCTAACAAAACAGGAGATTGCCCAAAGAGAAGGCACAAAAGAGGGGGCTGAAAGTGCAAAAGCCCCAGGACATACCCTATGGATATGGAGGCTACTCTTCTGATGTATTGTGAGAAGGGAACCGAGCATAACCTAAAGCTTCTCCCCTGTCCAGGTGCCAACAGTGAAAACTGGGCCAGTCCACAGAAGTGCCCCGTGGAAGTGTGTGCCCAAGCAGAGACACTGTTGCTGGTGGTGACTCAGTGTCCCCACAGCTCAAGACCTCAAAACTTAAAGTCTTTACAAAGTTTGGTCCAATACTGCGAACACTATCCAGAAGGAAAGAGAATTTACACAGTGGCTGCCCCTCCCTCAGGACAACATATTCAAAAGTAATGAGATAAAGCCACTTACTTTTTCAACAAAGGACATTTTTTCCAGTTTTGTCAATTCAAGCTCTTTCTCTAGATCCTTGGAAGAATTCTGCAGAGCTTCTAAGGCATCCTGCAAAGTGTCATTTTTGGCTTGCACCTCTTGGATCTTTAGTTCCATTTCCGTCATCAGGTTTTCCAGTTCTGTCTTTTGCTTCTTCCATAGTTGTTGTTCCCCTTCCATCTGGGACAGTTTAGAGATGAGCTGCTCGTGGTCTTGAGTCTGATTTTGTAGTATACTGATTTCTTCATCCTTTTTCTCTAGCTTCTGTTTGCTATCTTCTACTTCTTGAATGAGGCCATTCATAGAATTCTGCAAAATAGTATAATTACTTTTGGCCTCATCAAGGCCTTGTAGTAATTGAGCCTTCTCATGTTCAAGAGAATCTACTTGACTGTGCAGGCTCTGCTCTTTGATCTTCCAGGTCTCTTTGTCATTACACAGAGCTGCTACTTTCTCCTTTAGCTCTTCTAATTGCATTTGAAACATCTCCACTGCAGCTTTAGATTCTTCTTTCATCTGTACTTTTTCTTGCTCTTTTTCTTGCAGTAGATTTTCAAATGAAGAATTTAACGTTTCTAATTCAGACACTCGTCCTTGCTCTTTTTGTAATTCTTTTATCAGGTCTTCTTTTTCTGACCTTACATTGACAAGACCTAATTCCGAATCCCTCAGATTTTGGGCCATCTCCTCTATTTTTGCTTTCAGGGTCTCTACCTCTGCTTTGGACTTCTCAGCTTCAAGAATCACATGTTCTTGGTTTTTTCCTGATAACTCTAGATCTCTTTCAAGGTTCTTAACTCTATCCTTAAGCAAATCTGCATCATGCTCACTTTCCTTCAGTTTTTCTAAAATACAGAGCTGCTTCTTTTCCTCAGCTTCTCGGTGGACTTTCAGCTTTCCAATGCTGTTTCTCAGCTGATGTATTTCCTGCAGTGGTGAGTCCAGACTCTGCTCTTGGACCTTCCAGGTCTCTTGGTCATTGCACAAGGCTGCTACTTCCTCACTTAGCTCTTTCAATTGTGTTTGTAGCATCTCCACTGCCACTTTAGATTCTTCCTTCATCTGTATTTTTTCTTGTTCCTTTTGTTCTAATAGATTTTTCAAGGCGGAGAGTAATGTGTCTAATTCAGACACCTGACTCTGTTTTTCTTGTAGCTCTTTTGTCAGGTTTTCTTTTTCTGACTGCATCGTGACAAGGTCTAATTCTAAAGTTTTCAGGCTTTTGTTCACCAACTCTATTTGTGTTTTTAGGGTCTCCACCTCTGCTTTGGAATTCTCAGCATCAAGAATCACCAGCTCTTGGTTTTCTTCTGCCATCTGCAATTCCCTTTCAAGGTTCTCAACTTTATCTTGAAGCGAGTCATTCCGACGCTCACTTTCTTTTAGCTTCTCTGAGACGTGGAGCTGCTTCTTTTCATCGGCCTCAATGCGGACCTGTAGTTTCTCAATGCCTTTTCTCAGCTGGTGCACTTCCTCTTGCGTTGAGCTCAGCCTCACCACGACCTCACCTTTCTCCATGAGTGCAGCCTCCAAGGCCTTGGCAGTGGTCAGCTTTTCACACTCCAGTTCACTCAGTTTGCTCTGCAAGCTTTCAGATTCCCTTATGAGTGATTCTTTCTCTTTATTCAGTTGTCCAATTTGGTTTTCCAGCTCCCTTCTTACCAGAGACAGTGCCTGTGAGTCCTTTTCCAAGCTCTGCAGCTGCTCTTGGAGGTGTAGACACTCACCTCGAAGAGATTCGAGCTCTCCTATTTTCTCCTTCATCTTTTCTGACAGCTGAGCCAGCTCTTTGTTTTCTTTTGACAGAGTATCCAGTTCTCCACGAAGCTGGTCTCTCTCACTTGTGACCAAAGAGAGTTCTTCCTCAAGACAGGTTATAACTTTCTGCTTATTTTCATTGTCTTTTTCTAAGTACAGCTTCTGGGTTTGAACTACCTCTGAGTCAGCTTCTGCAGAGAGGGCGTGATGCTCCGTGCTACCTTTCTCAGATTTGAACCTCTGTAGCTCATCGTCCATATCAAGACACCTCTCTCCCCAGTTGTCAGTCACCTTGGCTACATCGTCTTCAATAACTTCACGTGACAATTTATCTGTGCCCATTTCTAAGTCAGGTGAGGTGAGGCCTCCTGAACTTTCTGCTCTCTGGTTATCACAAGAAAAGGATTCCAATTTTTCATTTAAATCTGATTTTTCTTTCTTAAGTTCCTCAACTCTTTTTTCCAGTTCCATACATGCTTCAATCTTGGTAGTTAGTTGTACTTCCTGTAAACTGAGTTTTGAGTCTAACTCTTTGATTTCATTTAGCAAGCCTTCAACTTTTTGGTCACGTTCCTCTATGCCCTGAAGTAATCTCAGATTCTCACTGGATGTCTCTTTCACCTGCAGCTGCAGATTCTGAATAGTTACTTGATTCTCCAGAAAATCCATAGGTACCAAAGCATTAGGACAAGAAGGTGACAATTCAGAAATGCAATCTGAGCAGCCCTGGGTTGTGTCTTCCAGTGGGACCTCATGACTGGTTTCTGGGGACTGCTCTCTGGACCATTCTCCAGTACATTTGACGGCACTATCCTTGGTTATTTTCTTCGTCTCTAGACTGAGGTCCTGCTGAGTATCTTTTTCACAAATCTGATCAGTCTTAAGCTTTGGTGTCCTCTCTTTAGTTTCTGAAGCATATTCTTCTGATTCTTTTAGGTCACAGCTATCATTTCCATCCTGAATAGCCTATAGTTGTAAGACAGAATGAGAATGCATTTTATTTTTCAAGAAGAATCAAAATAGAATAGGCTTAAATTATTATTTTTTAGAAACTGGCTGCTTGCCTCTGCTAAACACATCTCTTCAAAGGACACATTTCCCACCAAACTCGTCTCTCTCCATCCAAATATTCAACACGATTAAACAAACATTCAGAAAGTTGTTCTCTATGGGCAAGGTACTGAGTATGTATCATGAAAACAAACCCTTCAGTTCAGTTATTTGATTGCCTAAATTGTGATGATGTAGCTACTACATGCCAATTTTTTTTTTCTTACTAAGAATATCCTAAGTAGCCTAACCATGAAATTTCCTTCGCTATTATCAAATAAGAGGCTAAGAAATTCCACATAAAATGGTCGGCTTCCATCTTCAGCATTTATGATACTGTCAGTAAGAGAAAGGCATTGGTTTCATGACCAGATTCCCAGTCTGAGAACTTTATCACAGATCCAGTACTTAGTCCTATATTCTTGGATAAACCACATGCTTGAACCTCCTCTTCCTCTTATCTGTAAAATGGGGACCTGCTACTGTGACTACAGCTGCTGTCACCCCTCCACCTACCCTCCTCCTTACAGAGGCAGAAGGAGGGAATCAAGTGAGACTCATGGATTGCACGGAATTATTAGTTTAGCTGCTAGTCTAGAAAGGACAAAGGTATAAGTAACTAAATAATTTCATATTCGGTTGTCAATTTTCATCTTCAAAAGAAGGAAATATCTCTCTAAATGACTAATACCAAATCATAGATTTGGATCCGAGCCAACTATTAGAAAAAATGTTCAGAAATGCATAATAAAACTGCAATATTTAGTTTCATGACTATAACTCTGTAACATTAAAAACAGTCTGAAAAGAGCAAGAGAGGTTCCAGTTCATATCACCTTACCATTCCCAAGTTCCAATTTAATGTTTAACATGCTTGTTAACTCACAAAAAGTGAGAACACAGAGCCATCCTGAAGATGTTCTGACATAATTTTCTCCAAGAGACTTAAAAAAAAATCTTTAGTAATATTCAAATAATAGTGTTTAAAGATAATCATGATTATAAGTTTACTATCACCCCCCCCCAATAAAGTTAACTCACTTTCACAAAGTTCTGGTTTATTTTTTTCAAAACTTTAGCATATTTTGTTCTTATGTCCTTTAGCCCTAAAAATATTTTAATTTAGATTTTCTGTTGACTGCAAGTCAACAAACATTGATTGCATGCCTGCTAGGCATGTGATTAGAGAAAAGGCATGTCAGCCCCATGTACTTACATCTTCTATGTCAGTGCCAAGCAGAGGCCGAGAACTCAAGTCCAGACCCTGAAGCTGGAGTCGCGCCACCTCGAGCTCAAGTGTCAGGTGTTCTGTGTGTTTCTTTTCTGCTGCCAACTTGGACTCCATCTCCACAGTCACGCGTGTCAGCTTCTGCTGCCATTCTTCATTTTCTGACAAATACTGCTTCCTGAGACAGTCAAGCTCTTCCCTTGAAGAGCTTAGTAACTGTTTGAGATCTTCAATTTCCTTATTTTTCATAACCCCTTGACTTTCAATTTTCTCTTCTAGCTTCTTGAGGGACTGCAGGTACATCTGACAGAGGATCTCGAGTTCTTCAACCCTTCTTGCCGGGGCAGAAAGTACCTCTTTCCTTGTCAGGTCCTCCTCCTCCAAACTGGAGCAAGAGGCTTCCTCTACGTTAGACCAGTTTACCGAAACATCCCCTTCAAAATTATTTAAAAGGGACATTTCTCCTGCCTGCTCTAAAAGATCTTTGTAAAAAGAGGCTTCTCCCAAACTTGTATTACCAGGACTGCCAGTCACACCAGAGAATGACAAGGACAGTAAACGCTCCTCCCCGGTTCCTGGCATCCCTTCCTTTACCAAGTCACCTTGAGAGTTTCTCAGACTCATGGACAAGACTGAATTTTCAGCCTTTAGTGAGTCAACGTAGGACTGTAGCTCTGTCATCTTGGAGCTCATCTGACAGTGCTGATCATGTAAAATTTTGTGTTCACTCTGTAAAGATGAGACTTTCTCTTGTAATTCAGCAAAGTGCATCCGAACTTCTTTGTTTGACACTGTCAGATGCTCAGCAAAATTACTGTCATCCAGAGGATGGAAGGACACAGACGTCTGCTCATCTTGTTCACCAAACTCACTTTCTGGCATGGGTTTCACTGTCTCACCTTGAAGAAGTCCATTTTCGTCGTTGAGTGTTTTAACTTCATTAACCAGTTTCCCTACCTCTTCTGCCATTTTACTAGTTGCCGTGATACATTCCGACCTTGAGTCATTCAGCTCAGATATGAGCTCGAGCTTTTCCACCTGTAGTGCTGCACACATTTGCTCTAATTCGTTCAGCTTGTTCACCGCCATCTGTAGGGAGTACTGAAGGTGGGCGTTGTCCTGCTGATTTGTTGACAATTCATGAGGCACTGAGATATACTTGTCTTCCGGATCAACTTCACAGTCTCCAAGGCTGCTAATGTCTTGTGACTGAGTGTCTTGTTGCAGATTTCCAGTTTCTAATTCTCCTCCAGTTGTCTGTAATGCCTCGTCCTTCTCACTCTCCTGAAGGTTTAATTCCATGTTTCTCACTTCAGTTTCTAATTGTACCAGTTGTGCATTACAACTGTCTAAAGAAGATTCTTGAACTTCAAGAGCCATTGGAAGTTGAACCTGACATTTATTTATCTCCCTCTCTCCTTCTTTCACAGAGTCCCAAATCGGTTCCTGTTCTAGATGTCGATGCTCGTGTTTCGTCTTCATTAATTCCATGAGGTGCTCATTCTCTTGTAGTAAGGCATTAACTTCCTGTCGCATCTTCCTTTGATCTTCCTGTAAAGTTATGATTTCTTGCTTTAAACCATCAGCCTCGCTCTTGGAACTGTTCTGGATGTCTGTAATCTCAGATCTCAGGGCTTGCTGCACTGTCTCCAACTCTAGTATTAAACTCTGGTTTCTTTCTTCAGCTAATGCTAACTGGGATACAAATGCTTGGTGTTCCCTCACAAATGTTTCCTTTAGCTGTTCCAGTTCATTATTTTGATCTTCACAAACACTGCTGCGTTCATTCAGCAAGCATTCTAATCTAGAGTTCTTTTCCTGCACTGCTTTGTATTTTTCACTAAGATCCTGAAACGCCTGTCCTGTTTCTTCGCATCTTTGTAGTAAAGTAAGTCGTTCTTGTTTGTACTGATTAGATAGCTCTGAAATGCTTTTGTCTCTCTCATCTATACAGCTGGAAAAACTCTCAGTTTTTTGGAGCAAATTCATCTTCTCTTGGGTTAAGTTTGCATTCATTTCCTTGAGAGTCCCATTCTCTTGGGTCAGCTCTTCAATGTCCTTTTTATTGAGAGAAATGATGGAACTCATTTCCTTTTTCTCCAAGCTCAGAGTTTCAGACAAAAGTTGTAGCTCCTTTAGAGATGCCTGAAGTAAATGGTTGCTCTTTTTTAATTCCTGAATTTCTGCCTGCTCAGTTGCTAATTTTTCATTCAAAAGTTGCAGCTCCCTTTCCTTGCTCTCCAGGGCAACTAGAGTTTCAGCAACAACATTCTGATGAACAGAGGTGTCTTCCTGTAACTTAGTAATGCGTTGACTTGTCTCAGCCACAAAACTTTGATGCATCTGTTCTGCTTTCATTAGATTTTCTTCTATTTCTCCTCTGATTTCCACCAACTCTTGACACTGCTTTTGTAGATCAGAGTTCATCTGCTTTTGAGACTCTAATGAAAATTCAAGAGACATGACTCTATTGTGTAACATGGCTGAACTCTTGGGACTTTGGTCTGTTTCTAAGTGGCATTTGATCCTTTCTGAAGGCACGCTTCCTTGTTCTCCAGTTATATTTGCAAAGGAATTATTCATTGCAGACTGCTGTTCAAAACCCAAAAGACTTCTCTGATGAGCCTCGTTTGTCACCGCAGGAGAACCTCTGGATTTTAGCAGATCCCGGAGGCTCTCAGATTCGGTGTGCAACTCTTGGTAATGCTGGTCTTTGTCCCTCATTTCACTTGACAGTAACTGAAGCTTATGTTCTAGATCTTCAACCTGTCCAGTAAGCTGAGAAATTTTCAAACACATATTTTCTATTTCCTTCTCGTGTTTCTGCTCTGAGAACGCGGCTTGCTGCTGGAGCTCTCCATATGCCCGTCTCTGTGTCTCTGCCTCCGCGGTCTTGCTGTCTATCACATTGTGAAGGTTTCTGATCTCGACGTTTAGATTTTCTCTTTCCATTTCCAGTGTTCTCACTCTCTCATTGTACTCGTGACTTTTTATCTGTTGTGTCTTAAGACAAGTTTCCAAGTGATTAACTTTATTCTGCAAGCTTTCCTTTTCTGATTCCAGCTGATTTAAACGTTGTTCGTGTTCACTTTTCCAGTGAGAAAACAGAGTTTTCTCTTCCTTCAATTCTTCATATTCTTTCTTTTTTATCTCCAAAGCACTCAATAAAGCTTCGGACTCTCTCTCTGTTTTGCTTAACTTTTCGTTCAGTTGTTCAATGTGATGTTCCCTTTTCTTCAGAAGGTCTTGAGAACAATCTCTCTGCTTTTCCAGATCAGCCAAGGCAAGCTTCAGTTTCTCTAAAGTCAAGGAATTCTCTTGCTGATTTATTTTTTCTTGAAGATCTCTTAACATGGTTTCCTGAGAGGAATTCTTAGCTGTTTAAGAAAAGAATTTTTTTAAGTTCTAATGTTTTTAATAAATTCTTATTCTATAAGAATTCCAAAAAAAAAAAAAAAAACTAAACAAACCAACAGCTTCTCAACTCCTATAAAAATTGGCATTATTGCCTAAATACTCCTGGAAAGTAGATCACCTAATAATTATCTAAATGTATATGAAGATAGTGAGAAAATGACCCTTTTCAGGACGGCAGTACATTTATCTTCTTTCTAAGCAGTTAATAAAACGTTGTTGTATAAAATACCAAGAGGTTATTTTCCTAAGCACGTGAAACTTTTTTATTCTTATTGCTTTTATGTGTTTATGTACATGCATACTTTTGCCATTTCGAAATACTTATTCAAGGAGAGAGAAGTATGACAAAAGCAGCACTGCAATGGAAATCCCTAGGTCACTATGGAGTGTTTCTGATTTTCCAGAAAAGTAAATGACTTCTTTGCCATTTTAGCCACAAAATCCACAATGTTAGGCTTAAAGCACGATAGTGTACGATGCCATGTAGCAGTAACTCTCGAGGCAACATGTATCACTGAGGGGCCATGTCCCCACATCCCAGACCTGCAGAGTGATGGTGCTGCCTGGGAATATGAGCATCTGGAAGATTTCTCAAACTCGGTCACCACCTTGTTTTCTGCTTAAAAAGCCCCCTCTGCCCTCTGGCCCCTCCGACCTGAGAATAACCCCACTGCTCTCAGTCGACAGTGATGGGAAGGCTTCTCAAGTATGTTGAGGGAGGATAAACGCTGAGAATCTCAATAGCAGATGTAAAAGTGGCATGTCCTATAAACTCCAAGGCTAACAAACTAGAAAGCAATGTCTGTTTTTTGCCCACTAATCTCCGTCTGCCTACTGAGCGTGGATGGCTTGTGGAGACAGCGCCACAGAGCCTAGCAATCCACTTTGCGTCTGAGGACCTCAAACAGGGACACTGGCGACCAGCATTGAAAAATGCCCTAACCCTTTCTTTTCCTATCATTTTCTTTCGAGAAAGCTGAAGATTGACATTTCTACCTCCTGCTGTGGAAAACTTGGAAGCTGTCTTGGGGAGACTGGAATTTAAGAAAGAAAGCAGTCACAGGTAAGTGTGACACACGTTCCACGAGTCAGGTTAAAATAAATCCAAGATGTGCAAATATTCCAGGTGAGAAAATAAACGTAAGTAAAAGACATACAGCACATACTGATGAATGTAAAACTAACGGATTCACTGGGTGTATATAGCATCATTCTGTGGTGAAACAGAAAGGAGATAAAATCATTCAGTCAAGCAAGCCATTCAGAAACAATGGTCACTAAGGGCTGGGAAAATATGCATTTAATATAGAATTTTCCATTATAAGGGAAATGGTAATGGGTCAGAAGATGAGCTGTCTGGATGTGACTCACAAACACACTAGAGACACAGAGAATAGGACTCTGGGGTGAGAGACAGCACTGACAATTTACTTTTGTGAGGAAAATATTTACCCTTCTGGTTTCAAAGTGCTGAAAACCAGGCATTTGGGGACTCCGTGTGTTCCAATTTAAAAAAAAAAAAAAAAAACGAAAAAGAAAAGGGCCAACCATCACTCTGGAAACTGAAAAATGGGAAAGGAAAAACTTCTTCCACATTAGCTGCAGACAGCTCTCTGGAAGAAGATATGGAAAAAAAATTCAAAGAAATTTCTCATCATGTCTATCTCCCCCACCAGGGAGCATCAGCCTAGAGAAACAGCTCTTAAAACACTGCGTTTACTCACCCCTCATTTCTTCTGCACAACTCTGGCTCTGACTCAAACACTGCTTGATCTTCTTCAGCTCTTCCTCCAGGTGGCGGACTTCTCTGGCCCTTTGCTCAGACTGACTCTTAACGATGCTGTTTTCCCTCTTCATTTCCTAAAGCACACAGTTTTATCATCACAACTGACGGTTAAGCAACCTAGGACCTCTGCCTTGGTGAGGACTCTGTGCATCTCACTAGGGAAGGAATCACACTTTCCCTTTGAGCTCTGAAGTTAGTCTTACTTCAGTCTAATGACTTCGTAAATAGAAGTCAAAAGCACAAAACTCAAATCTTTTCCCATAAAGAAATATATATTTAGGAGTTCCCCTTGTGTCTCAGAGGGTTAAGAACATGACATAGTATCCGTGAGGATGTGGGTTCAATCCCTGGCCTCACTCAGTGGGTTAAGGATCCAGCATTGCTGCAAGCTGCGGTGGAGGTCACAGACGCAGCTGGGGTCCAGCGTTGCTGTGGCTGTGGTGCAGTCCAACAGCTGCAGCTCCAATTCAGGCCCTAGGCTGGGAACTTCCATGTGCCGCAGGTGTGGCCCTTAAAACAAAAGAAGAAATATACCTTTGAACTTTCTGGATGTCCCTATGCTTGTTAAAGTGTTTGCTCATAAGGAAAATCCTATTTATGAGACCCCCAAAGACACAAACACTCAAAGTTCCTGTCACCTGAATGCTGAAATATATCTTCGCAAAAAAGTTCCAAGGTGCTAACAAACCAAAACCCACATGACAAATTTTGATGTTTCATTGTAAAACCATCTTAAGGTTTACTGTTATGGGAATATCTTCATGAGTGAAATTACCTTTAATCAATGTTTATTAACAAAGTCTGCAATGTGCAAGATGCTGGAATGGACGTGATGAAAGACGTAGCTACAAATTAAGACAGAACCTCTGCCCTAAGGACAGGTACCCACCCAAGAGAGGTGGGGGAGGTGGGGAAGATATGATACCAATCTCTAAATACACACTAAGAGAGGTGAAGTGTGCTATGGGGAATCAGAGGGCTGGAGCACGGAAGGAAGGGTTAATTCTCGGTGGAGGAATCTGAGCTTTCACAGTGAAAGCAGGTCCTTTGGGTACCCGACTAAGCGAAGCACCTGTCCGTTGATGTGCCGTGGAGTAGGAGAGACACATCCACAGCCCCATCCTATTATCTAGGGAGATCTGTTTTTCTAACTGTTAAAACCAAGAAATATTTGCATGCTAAATAAAAATGCTTGCTTCTTATTAACTGCATGACTTGCATAATAAATATAAATCCTCTCTCCATATTCCTCAACCTGCTGTTAACCTTCAGTGATATTACAGCTGACAAGTGTCTCAACCTACATTACAAGCCACCCTCTGGACCACGGGGAACTGGCATATGCCATTAGCATTACAAACTGACAGAACCAAGTTCTTCCTTCCTTTGGCAGGGTGCGGGGGGAGTGGGATTCATAAAGCTAACTAAAAAAAAAAAAAAAATGCAGACTTGAAAAATACCCCTCTGAGCAGGGGAAATTTTTGAATCTTAAAGAAAGAGTTAAGACCCATCTTCCAAAACTCTACTGCACTGTTAGAAAACAGATGGCCCTGGCAATGCAGAGCTGGAAGCCTGCCTTCAATTATCAGTCTGGTTACTACCAGCAGATGGGTACCCATATAGCAAAGCCAAATTCAAGAAGAGGGAGAATCTGGCGGGTAGAAAGTACTTGAAAACTTGCTGGCAGCTACCGTGTTCGTGTATATATGTTCACTTCATCATCAAAATAAGACAGAGCCCCTGGCAGTTATATTCCTGTCTCCTTTGTTCTAAGCCTACCTCCTTTTCAGGAGTTCAAGTGACACTCTATCCAATTAAGACATTAACCAGAACTAAAGGCCTGCTCCAACTCATCTCAAGATGAAGAGGCTGACATTCCTACCAGTGGCTGTGAAATTCTGCAAAGAATGAATGATCACTAAGTGCAACAATGTTACTGACTTAAACTAGCATCATTCCACTAGAGAATCTAGAATCGCTTGTTTGCTCTTCAGGCTCAGGATAATCACCACTCAAATGAGATCACAGATATGAAAGGAAAAATACCTTAACGCACTTTAACAAGGGTAATGGAGCATTATTAGCAGTTTTTGTCCCTCAAATTAAATAGCAGCTCATTTTTCATGATCAATGCTAAGATTAGCTGAATGATTTCAATATGAGAGTAACTAGAATGTTACCACCTGAGCTGACTTAGCATTTTTATTTTGCAACTTATTGAATATTTTCTACCCTAAAAAAGTCATCAATCAAATGGCATCTACATCTATCAGCATGACAAGGAAGTTGATAAGACCCTGTGTGGGAAGCTGGGTACATCCCAGTAGGAGGAAGGAAGGGGAAAAGAGGAGGGAGGGTCCTCAGGAGAGAGCGGGGCAACTTATGTTTCTGGGCCTGTTCGTCTCTCTCCATCTCTGTCCAAAACTGCACGCATTTAAATGAATAGTAAGCTCAATGGAAAGATTAACATGTCTTCACTCTGGCGCTAGCTCCGTAAATATTTTCAAACGAAGAAATATTCAGCCAATCCTGGGACCCAGCAGGGTTATAATGCTATGGCTATGGCCAACCCAAGAATTTTAAAAGGCCACAATTTAGAAAATGAACATCTGAAAATGGAGCTGTAGGCTGCCATCCATCAGCAATTAGTTTTCTGCACAGCTTACAGCCACTTAAGACTTGATTGGGTAGCTCATTATCAACAATGAGTTAAGCATACAAGGGTATATTCTCCGAGGCATCTCTTGCAACCTCACATGATTTGCAAAAACTGGGCACGAGTCTGGAAAAACACAACAAAAATCCCTATAACCATAAGCCAGCATTAGAGCTTAGCAAGCAATTCCACCCAGATCAGCTCCGGTTTAGGAGCAGCAAGGGACGCATCACTTCCTAGGGCCAGACAAAACAAATTTCGGTTACTGTGTGGCATTTTGTGATCCCATCTATGAATGAAGCTTAATACGTCCCCTGCTGGAGCAAAGTCTGGATGGTAAACTGGGGATGGATGCAAAGGATGTGTTTTTCCCCTTCCACCTCATCATTCTTGCCTGCCAGACCAGGTCCCTTAGAGGACCCGGTGTAATACAGGTCCCCGTGCTCAGGAAGGTCCCCAGGCAAGTGTTCCCTTATCTCAGCTGTCAAATGATGGTATAGTATAGCCTAACCCCAGTGCTCTGGGTTGGCACTAGATGCTGGATGAACAGTTTAGCTAAATACTCCATTCCCTTTGATACTAGATGTTAACTTTACCCTTGATTGGGCCATTAAATCACATCTCCAGTGCTGATAACTTCTCATTGTGAGCATTTGCTAAACACAAACAAGGAAAATTTCGGTACAACTGTCACACTATTTCAGCATCCAAAACCTGTAAGTGTGCAAACTTGTTTGTACTCACTTATAATTAGATACAGAAAGGTACCCAGAGTGACAGATCAGAACAGGCTACAATTTTGAACGTGACAAACCTCAAATGCCCTGTCCTTTGCTCATCACTTTGTGTACCTATGGGTGACAGCAAACAGGGGTGGCATCGAAAGGCTGTAACAGTTGGGAAAATCAAAGAGCCCTTATGTGCTGGGCACAGGCCTAAGCACTTATCATACAATATTCAATTTAATCATTAATATAGTTCTGCAGAAAAGTCAGACCCAGAAAAGGATACGTCCTTGTCCCAAGGTCACACAGCAGGTAGGTGGCAGGAAAGTGATGTAATTTCAGATCTCACTCTAAAGTCACCAACATTTTACCACAAAGTTGTAACACCAATCTAACTGAGCAAATTGCGCTTCTGATTTCAATCCCAATTCAAAACACAAGAGCCAACTAAATCCTTTGAACTCTTGCTATCATCCTCAAAAGAAGGCGTGTGCACACACACACATACACACACAGACATAAAGACGAATACTAAATAAATTCCCTGGCCCTGCGCTCGACACCTTCACACGACAGCCCTCAGTGGACACAGCAATCAATGAAATATCAGGCGCCACAGGATCAGCATTTAACTCAGCAGACGTCATGGTGGACAGCTCCACAGCTGACAAACCAGACCCTGTGGGGACGCACCGGTCTTCAGAAACACCTGCAAGACACGTCCAGCCCACTCCAGAGCCTTGGCCAAGCAAACCGCTTGAAAAGTGTTTGGACCCTCTCAACTAGACGATCGCTTTTACAAAATGTTTCCACCAGGCAGCCAGTGGAGTCGCAGGAGAGTTCCTGGCTGAAAGGGAAGCTCACAGAGGGAAGAGCTCGGTGCCAGTCTGCCTGTGGAAATGTTAGCAGAAGCATCTGTTGGTTGGTCCCCACTGGCCAAAAGGCAAACATTTGTTTTGCTGAAACAAACGCTTCCATTTGAAAACGTTTGCCGATTAAACCATCATCTGATGGGAAGTTTTCTTCCGCTCCAGTTGCTGGAGCGGTGGCCTGCTCTCTCCAGCGTTATTACCCCTCTGCGGCTACAGCTGCTTTAACAACCTCATCTTTGCTACTGACGGGTGTTCTGATTTTCTAACCATGATCCACTTTTTGAAGCCCTGATGATAAATACATTTAGTCTCGCCTCACCTGGATAAATCAATGCTTTTTATAGAAAACTAAAAAAAAAAATCTTGACAGTCTACAAAGTAATTGCAAAATATTTAAAAGATAAGTGAAAAGAATTCTGTCCTGTGATATTTGATGGTGAAGAAACGTCTCTTGTTCTTCTGGGCTTCTTCGTAAAATTACAATGTTGATTTATGGCTCCATTCAAATTGTTTCAATCTATTAACTGTCCCTAAATGGTTCTTAATTAAGCCCTTTAAAATAAACTTCAAGCCACTAAATAAATTCAGAGAAGCAAATTAAAGGAAGTATGGATAAAATCCTATCGCTAAAAGCAACATCGGGGGATCCTTGATCTGAGCTACTGGGAACCACATCCACCGTTTTGTATCATTACCGTGACTCTCCAAAGACACCGTCAACCATGCTTGCACACACTCAGTACAAAGGGGTTGACTCTTGACGCCAGAGTAATACAGTTTACAACTACTTGATGCTTTTTTTTTTTTTAGGCCCTCATCTGCAGCATATGTTCCCAGGCTAGGGGTCAAATTGAAGCTACAGCCACCGGCCTACACCACAGCCACTGCAACGTGGGATCCAAGCCACATCTGTGGCCTACACCACAGCTCACGGCAATGCTGGGTTCTTAACCCACTGAGCAAGGCCAGGGATCGAACCCGCATCCTCATGGATCCTAGTCAGATTTGTTAACCACTGAGCCACGAAGGGAACTCCCAATGCTTTTATAACAGTATTGAATCTAGAAACTCTTATCTGTCCTTTTGTTTATTTAAATCTATGACTTGGCACAAGGTTTTTATTATTTAGTGACCCAAAAGCCAACCTTTGGAAAAGGGATTTAAATTCTACCACCCATCACCAATTTTGTTTCTTTCCATTCAGAAAATCCCTTGCTTTATTCCGTCCTTCTGCCTCCCAGGTGGTCTAAAACAATATTAAAAAAAAAGAAAAAAGAAAGAAAGAAAAAGAAATAAAAAGAGTGGTACATATTCTTACCACAAGTCATGTTTTCCTATAATTGCTAGATGCTTATTAGTAATTTTATCAGAACAGAAAGCAGGGGGGAAAAAAACCCACCTATGTTCTATGTCATAGATTATATACAAAACATTTTGTAATACTTCTGGCAAATAAAGAAAGATATTATCATAATAAACTGCTGGAAGATGGTGTAGAAGTCTTGAACCTGCCCGCTTCCTCCTGCTCAGAGGTTGACAGTGCTCATCTCTGCCCCGCGCATACCTCGGTGCCTCTCCTCAGCTCCTGTTCCTTGGTCTGACTCGCCTGTAAGGCCTGTTCGGTTCTGCTGAACTTTTGCTTAAATTCTTCCAAATTTTTTTCCAGCTGGTTCTTTACGGATGTGACCTACGAAAACAAGACAAAGCCTCATTTTAATTTGCTTTACTTTTAAAACAATTTCTTCTTCCTAAACAGTGAAAAGGTTATAGAAGCAGGGAGACCAGTCGGGACGCTATGGCAGAAACCCAGGTGAGAGGTAGTGGGTCTTAGACCACATGCAGCGCTGGATGTGCTGGAAGCAGTCAGATGGAGTATAAAATATAAAAACAGACGTAATGTCACGTTTATTCTTAGTGGAGAGGAATGTGGCATATGAAGGGTTTCTGACAAAAGTGACAAGAGTGGCTGACAAGAGTCTATCCTCTGACATAGATAATGGTGACAAGAGAAGCATTCCTTAAAATAATTTATTGTACATTTGTTCTATATAGATTTTGTGTTCTAACACAAAAAGGTTAAAATATACTATTCATCTAATACACACACATACACATGCAAATATACACACACACAGATATACATAACTGTACACACTCGTGCACAGTGTGTGTGTGTGTGTATGTGTGTAAATAAAGATAGAGCCAGGAGTAGAGTTTTAATGGATTACCTTGCAATGTTAAGAAAAAAAAAAGAAAGAAAGAAAAAGAGGAGTTGAAGATGCCAGGGAGGTTGTGGCCTGAGCAACGAATGGAAGAATGGAATTGCACTTTACCAGTACAAGAAAGACTAAGCAAAGAACAGATTTGGAAAAAGTCGGAGTTCGATTAACAACACGTTAAGCATGAGCCGATTAGACACGTGAGTGGAAATCTCAGGTGCCCACCCACAAGTCTCAGGTTCAGACCAGACGTCCAGGCTGGAGAGAGAAATATGAGTGTCATCATCACAAAGATGACACGTAAAGCCATAAAACCGGATGAGATCATTTTTGCAGTGAGATAAATAAATTATAATTTTCAGTGCTTTGGATGAAAATCTGAGGGCATAAGTACTTGGGATTGCTCCCGACCTGGCTGCATGACCAAGAACCACTAGAATATCAGGCACACCCACCAACCTTCAGATCTGAGATCTGCTTCACCCTCCTCCTTCTCTATTAAGAAAACCAGACCCAGAAAGATTCAGTTCGCTCTCCACTTGGATAGGAAGGAAAGTGAGGATACAGCATTTTTTTCTGTAAAGATATCGTGTGTCTGCTGTGGTGCAGAAAGACACCCGTAAGGAAAGGAGGGGATTACGCAGGAGGGAGAGATGAGTGAGCACCTACTTTATCCAGTTCAGCCTGCAGGATGTTGCGTGTGTTCTTGGCTTGCTGAAGCTCCTGGGTGAGTTTGGCTTTCATCTGAGTGCACTCGTGGTCCAGGGTCTGGAAGGAACGCTGTTGACGGGAGAGCTCCTGCAAAGCGAAAGACAAACGCATCAAACCGACCCTGGTTAACAAGGGAGATCCCAGGACGAGACCCAGATGTCCACCTGGCAAACCTCTTCTGAAAGAGCAGGAGACCATGGGGACCAGGATGCAACCATTTAATGATCAACACACTCAGCCTTACAGTTCCGGGCATCAGATCCGGGTCCCCGAGCGGAGGAAAGAGTCCACCAAGAGAACACATGGAAACTGCCCTGTTTCCACCTCATCCTCAGCTTAAATGAATAACCTCTGTTTTGAAGTGTCCAGGGGCAAAGGAGTAGAGCTGAGCTACAACACTCACAACTGGGCTGAGATATCACACTCGGAAATGAGGTTTAACATATCAAACACCATATGCCACTGACCGCTGAGAATGACGGCAAGTAGATGCCACCAGTTAACTCTGAGAACCACACAGGGACACTGATGAACATTTCCAGTAGCTCTTATTTAAAGACTGTAGACCAACTTTCAGGCTAACTCAGCTGAAGCCGGTACCAACACTTAGGCGAAGGCATCTTCAGCCCTAACTGGTCTGCCAACCTCTTACCTCCCCACATCAACCAACTTCCTAGTGTATTTGCCGCCACAGGCTTTAAAAACAGGTGGAAAAATGTAATACAATTTCCTTCACAGCACAGTGTGTTTGAGACAAAAATACAGTCCTTTCCTCCTCAGTATCAAATCTCAAAGAAATCAGAAAACACGGATAAAAAAGATCATCTTAAGTCCCTTCTTCAGTCAAAAACTAAAAGATGGGGAAATGTAAAGGAAAATAGAGTGACCTGTTCCCCACCAAATATTTCCCCTCTAGTGAACATTCCAGATGATGATACACTCCTCTTTTCAAATGATCAGACTAGGAGATCCCCCTAAGAGCCTTCCAGACGAACTCCTCATGAATTAATTTGCCTTACCTCTTGGAACTCTTTTTCTTTTTCCTTGATTTTCTGTTCCAGCGAACATCTGGCACTTTCTGCATTTTGACGCTGACAGCTCAAATCTTCAGTCAGTTTTTTCAGTTTTTGTTCCACAGCAGTACACTGACAACAAATGAAAGCACTCAGTACAACACTAAATTATTCAAGGAGAGAAGCAAACATTTTGGAACTTTAGAAAAATTGGTCCCACAATCTGGTTCAAGTTTCACATTGCGTTTTGACATTTTTATTTCATCAAAGGTCGGGTTTGAAACTATCAGCCAAATACCAAAACCACTACAGTTATTTTAGCACACATAAAATTTATATTTGGGAAATATTAGCAAGGCTATAAAGCCTTAGACCATTTAAATAAATGCTTCATAACTTGTGCCACGGAAGAAAGAAGTCAGCCTGTCTGAATAATGATTCACCTAACATTTTGTTGCATGGAAATGAGAGGTTAAAATGCAGTCATGTTGACCTGTGTAATTTAGAGGCTGTAAAATAACCAGAGGGTACCCATTATCCTCATGTGGTAATCTGTTTCAAGCATAATAGGTTTTGTGAGAAATTTTAAATATTAATACGCATCCTTCCACAGTGCTCCCACTATGCCGTTTTAAATGTCCGGAGGCTCACAGCCCTCCAGAGAATATCACAGCTGGGTTTTAACCAAGCTGCCATAAGCAACACAGAGAATGTTGTGTGCCTTTTTACAGAGCCAGGTACTTTTTTTAAAATTGAACTACAGTTAATTTACAATGTTGTGTTAGTTTCAGGTGTACAGCCAAGTGATTCCATTCCATATATATTCCTTTTCAGATTCTTTCCATTATAGGTTATTATTATAAGATTGAATATAGTTCCCTGTGCTATACAGTAGGTCCTTGTCGTTTATTTTATATACAGTAGCATGTATCTGTTAACCCCAAACTCCTAATTTATCTGCTCCCCCTTTGGTAACCATAATTTCAGTTTCTATGTAAGTCTGTTTCTGTTTTATAAATAGATTTATTTGTATCATTTTTTTAATCCCACATTACAAGTGGTATCATATATTTGTCTTTCTCTGTCTCACTTCATTTAGTATGATTATTTCTAAGTCCATCCACGTCGATGCAAATAATGGCATTCTTTCATTCATTTTTATGCATAGCCAGGTATCCCTAAAATAATTTTTTTAAATAAACTACATCAAAATTCAGGATACTCTTCTAAAATTAAACTGGAACAAGAAGTCTTAAGTCTTCAAGCGTTCAAACTCCTCTAATCCTTCTTCATGGTGCTCAAATCCTTGAGCTGCCCTATAAAACAACTCCAAAATCCCAGGGAAGAATAAGAACACCTCATGATGGTGGGAGACAACTGGTTCAAATGAAATGTGCCCCAATTTGGCAAATCTCTCCACTAAAGTATTTCTCTGAGACTCATTATAGTCCCATTTAGAACTACTAGAAATATTAAAAATTTAACAGAATTCAGAGGAAAAGAAAACACTATGTCAGACTTTGTTGGAAGACCAGACACCAATTATTAACTAACCAAGGATGAAAAGATAAAGCTGGTCTGATTTTGCACATATTAGAACTTTAAAAATACCAAGTTCAAAAAGTAAAATATTGAGCCAGTGGCTCAAATTAAGCCACCTCCTTGGACATTAAGACCTCTTTGTCCTTAGCCTTATTGTTCTTGAGTTTTTAAATCCCCAAGGAAACATATGAAAGAAATTATTTCTAATAATAATAAATGTGAACTTAACAACTATTTATTATGAGTCCGCTATGTCAAGCACTGTGCTAGACAAAATTCAGTGCCTAAGAAATGACCTAAAACGTTGACAATTCTTGGGGTGGGGGGAACCCCACAGGTGGCAGAGTAGATGTGTGAACCCTTGGTGCCCTCTGCTGGCAGTCCCTCAAACTGCAACATATGCCACTACAGGATCACAGAATCAACAATTCTTTATTAGAAACAGGAGGTTGGAGTTCCCACTGTGGCACAGTGAAATTGGTGGTATCTCTGGAGCGCTAGGACGCAGCTTTGATCCCTGGCCCATCACAATGGGTAGGTCGCAACTGTGACTCAGATCTGATCCCTAGCCTAGGAACTCCATATGCCATTGGGCTGCTAAATAAATAAATATTTGAAATACCATTTAAAAAGAAAAGGAAACAGTAGGTTAAGAAAGATCCTTTAGGAGATATTTATATTTGATTTAGATTTTTCTTTTTTGCATGCTGATTCACATCTATGATACACAATCCAGGTATTAGGTACCTGACCACTAGGTGTCATGAGTGCCTCATAATACTCTTAAAAAAGGGTACAGAGGAGTTCCTGTTGTAGCTCAACAGGTTAAAAACCTAACTAGTGTCCACGAGGATGCAGGTTGGATCCCTGGCCTCGCTCAGGCGATTAAAGATCAGGCATTGCCACAAGCTGCAACACAGGTTGTGGATGCACCTCAGATCCGACATTGCTGTGTATAGCACAGGCAGGCCAGCAGCTGCAGCTCCAATTCAACCCCTAGCCTGGGAACCTCCATATGCTGTGGGTGCAGCCCTAAAAAGACCAAAACAATAAAGGGGGGTCCAGAGCTCAAGTCCTTTAAAAATAAAGAATATATGACCCTAGACACTCACTGCTCTGGGCCTGCACTTTAGCTGTAATGTCCAGCTTTGCTAAGTCCAGCTTTGCTGCCCGCCCCAGTGCTCTGTTTCTACGTGAGTTCAAACCTTGCATCCCACATGGTTTGTAAATACTTGGGAAAAGAAGCATACTAGAAACAGCATATGTCCACTAAAGCACATGGTATTAATTTTGGTTAAATTAGCTCCTTTATTAAAATATATTAGCTCCATTTATTTAAAATTATAGGTAATTTTCATGGCAGATCAGGAAACAGCATAAACAAAGCATAATTTGATTTCAGCAATATATTGGACAAGGTCATATTATCCTTAGAGGCAAGATGGAGAAAGGTAGACTGACTTTTCAGTTCAGATGTGTAGTTTATGGGGGAAAAATGGAATCCAGAAAGCACTGAACAAATGAGTCTTTAAAACCTGGACGGAAGTCTCTAATAGAAGGAAAGTCAGAACTGTGTTCTCAGCACTGTCCTAGTCAAAAATTTTAATTCATGATCTGGTAAGAAGAGACATCAGCAAATATGTTAGACAGAAGGATTTGGTGATCTTGTCACACCAAAACCAACCAGGCAAAATGTAAAAAGATACATATAATTCTTATCTATGAGAAGGTCTGACTTGGCAGAAATGTAACTGAAAATGAGTTTAACTGACAAGGAACTCAGCATAATAAAAACAAGTAATATTGTAAGTTCACATGTGCCAGGCCCTATGCTAAAACCTTTATAAAAAGTATCAGAATCTTTACAACAATCCTATGACATAGGCATTATTATTAACACCATTTTATTAATCAGTCAACTGAAGTTCAGAAGTTAATTAAATAGCTCCAACACAACACAACTGATTTGTGAGAGAGCCAGGGCTCAAATTCAAGTCTTTCTAACTTAGAAAACCCAATTACAAACACAGAGTACACAAAGAGAATAAATACATGGATCAAGGGTGGACACGTTCCTTCATATGTGTAGTCCATATTTATCGTGAATTTCTCTGAGCAAAGCACTGCACTAGAATTCCAATAATGGACCTGGACTACCATTCCAGGAAGGTGGCAGAGATGAACATTTTCCTATTCCTCCCATCAAGAATAATTCCAAACCCTGAACATTATGTTAAAACAAACATAGGAACACTCTGAAAAGAGACGACAAAGCAGACTGAATACGGACTATGAGAAAGGAAAAACATGATGGTGTTGAAAGAAAAGAACTGTTAGCCCAGAAACCTATACCCTGTAGAAATATCTTCCAGGAAAGAAGAAAAAATAAAGATATTACCAGATAAAAAAAAAATTTAAGAGGCTCTGTGGCCAGTAGAAATACACTAAAAGAATGGCTAAAACAAGTTCCCGCTGCAGCACAGTAGGTTAAGAATCCAACTACAGAGGCTCAGGTTACTGCAGAGATGCGGGTTCAGTCCTCCACCTGGTACAGTGGGTTAAAGGATCTGGCATTGCTGCAGCTGTGGCACAGATCACAGCTGTGGTTCAGATTCAATCCCTGGTCCAGGAACTTCCATATGCTGCAGGTGCAGCCATTAAAAAAATAGAAAAAGGAAAGAATGATTAAAGGAAGCTCTCTAAATGGAAAGGAAATGAAAAAGGAAGAAAATATGGCAGAGATCAGGAAGAAAAGAAGAACAAGTTAAACAATCCAGGTATATACAATAGACTTTCCTTCTCCAGTTTTCTAAATTATGTTTGACAAATGAAGCAAAAATTAAAATGCTGTCTGATGTGGTTATAAATGTATGTAGAGAAAACACTTTGGAAAATTATACTATCAACATGGGAGGGTAAAAAGACAAAAAAAGGTAAATTTTCTTTCTTTTTTTCTTCTTTTTCTTTTTGGCTGTACGCATGACATGCAGAAGTTTCCAGGCCAGGAAATGAACCCACATCACAGCAACATGAGCCACTGCAGTGACAAGGATGGATCCTTATCCCACTGTGCCACAAGGGAATTCCCACAGTTTTTTTGCTTTTTTTTTTTTTTTTAGGGCTGCACCCACATCACATGGAGGTTTCCAGGCTAGGGGTTCAGTTGGAGCTACAGCTGCGGGCTTACACCACAGCCACAGCAACACAGGATCCAAGCTGTGTCTGTAACCTACACCACAGCTCACAGCAACACCAAACCCTTAACCCACTAGGCAAGGCCAGGGATGGAACCCAAAACCTCATGGCTACTAGTCAGGATTTGTTTCCACTGTGCCACAACGGGAACTCCAAAAAAGAAGAAAATTTTCTATAATTTACTAAGGTTGGTAGAATGAAAACACCAATATATTGTGATAAATTATATGACAACTGCTATAAAAGCTCTACAAAGAAATACACACACAAACACTACTGATAATTCAAAATGGAATTCTAAAAAGTGTTTAAGCAGGTTACAGGAAGGCAGGGAAAATGAAAACAGAAAAATGAAAAAAAATAAGATGGAAGACTTAAGCCATGGCACATCAATAATTACACTGAGTATAAATGGTCTAAATATACTAATTAAAAGACAGTGCTTAAAAAATGAATAGTGTTTTAAAAGAGTGGATTAAAAAAATGCGACCCAACTATTCACTGTCCACACAAAACTCACACTAAGCTTATTTTCTAATTTATAGTCAGGTCTTATTTTTAAATTTAATAATAGAGATAGGCTGAAAGTGAAAAAGACCAAAAAAACTTATATAAGGTAAACATTAATCAAAGGAAAACTGGAGTGGCTCTATTACTATCAGATAAAGTAGACAAGAATAAAAAAATTATCAGTGATACTGAGGGTTATTACATAACGATAAGTGGCAATCCATCAAGAAGACATAGCAATCCTAAACTGTATACATCAAACAAAATTGCAAAATAAGTGAAGCAAAAACTGATAGAACTGAAAAGAGAAAGACAAACAATTAGGGGAGACTTCAACATCCCTCTGCCAACAATTTCTAGAGCAACTAGAGAGGAAATCAGCAAAGATATAGAGGAATTCAATAAAGAATATCAACCAGCAGGAACTAACGACATTTATAGAACACTCCACCCAGCGACAAGATACACATTTTTTCCCCAGGTGCCTATGAAACATAGGAGATGTGGTGCAGCAGAAACGAATCCAACTAGGAACCATGAGGTTGGGGACTCGATCCCTGACCTCGATCAGTGCGTTAAGGATCCAGCATGGCCATAAGCTGTGGTATAGGTTGCAGACATGGCTCGGATCTGGTGTGCCGGCGGCTATAGCTCCAATTAGACCCCTAGCCTGGGAACCTCCATATGCCGTGGGTGTGGCCCTAGAAAAAGCAAGAAGACAAAAAAAAAGAAGAAGAAAAGTCTCAAATCAATAATCTAAGCTCCCCACCTCAAAAACCTAGAAAAAGAAGAGCAAAATAAACCCAAAGCAAACAGAAGGAAATAGTTGAGCAAAAAATGAATGAAATTGAAAATAGGAAAATTACAGAGAAAAATCAATGAACTGAAGAGCTGAATCTTTGGTAAGTTCAATGAAAAGAAAGAAACAAAACTGACAAATTTCTAGCAATACTGACAAAGAGAAAAATAGAGAAGACACAAATAATCAGAAATGAACACAAAATAAACCTGACCTACAGGCCTCAAAAGAATAAGGAAATACTATGGACTCCACATACACAAATTTGACAATTCAGATAAAATGGACCATTTCCTCTAAAAATCACAAACTAGCCCAACTCACTCAACGTGAAATAATTTTAATAGCTATGTAACTTTTTTACATAGCTATTAAAAGAAATCTCCAAGCCTAGAGATAGTTTCCCAAAGAATTTTACCAAATGTATAAAGAAGAAATAACACCAATTCTATACAATGTTTTCCAAAAATCACAAGACGGAACACTTCCCAATTCATTTTATGAAGCTAGTATTACCTCTGATACAAATACCAAAGACAGTACAGAAAAAAAAAACAGCTGAACAACATCCCTTATAAATATAGACAGAAGAATCCCTAAAAAATTATTGGCAATAAAATTCAGAAATAAATAAAATGAATTATACACCATGACCAGGTAGGGTTTATTCCAAGAATGTAAGATATTTAAATATCTGAAAAGAAATCACTGTAACCTATTGTATTAACAAGCTATTATTTTGTACGGCTACATTTGAATCTATAATTATCTTAACATAAAAACATAAATTTAAGAAAAAAAAAAAGGCCTTGTCCCTAGGAACCAAATAGAAGATATAGGTCTACCTACCACAATGGGTTTTGCCTGCTGCCCCAAAAAATATCTAGAGAGTTCATTAAAGGTAAATTCCACAGGCCCACTTTAGACATGAGTCTAACAAGATGAATTTTGCAAGGTTCTCAGTGGTTCTGACAGTATCCGAATGTGGGAACTACAGGGCTGAAACATAAATAATGACAAGAAAAGGGTCATAAGAGGGATGGAAGCCAGGAGGAAAGATGTCACTGCACTCCCAGGAGCTCAGGGGATGAGGATTGTGTCAGGGGAGTTGGGAAAGGTAAACTGGACTGAACAAAGACTAGACTCAAGAAACACCAGCTGACCTCTGTTAGTCCTGGAAGAGCATTCATTTTTCTCTACACTGATCACCATATACCCTGCTATCTATGTGACTGATATTTCTGTGTTACGTCCCCCAGGAGGATAAAGTGCCACAAGGGCAGTGATTTTTGTATGTTTTTTCACTGCTCCATCCCCAGGTGTAGAACAGTGCCTGACACAGAGCAGGCAGTTGATAAATACTTATCAAGTGATTATCACTGAATAAATGAATAATAGGAAGAAAGAGAAGAAAAGACTAGAGTGGTAGGCTAGGGGCCACGTGATAACAAGAACCAAATAGAAACACACACACACACAAACAAAAACAGAAACAAAACAATAGGAAAAAACAAAACAAAACCAAAAACCCCTCAAATACAGGCTAAGAAGCTTGGCTTTAATTAGAGCCTTAAGATTAAATATCAGGAGTGTATGTACTGGGCCCTACGAGTAGATCTACCTTGTGTCCTAAACCTCTCTTAAAGGTCCATGATTTTAAGTGCCTCTTCTATGTATCAGGCACCTGCCAGGTGCTGTATATACATACTCTTTATACTTCACACCCCTGAGATGTAAAAGAGATAGTGACTTGCCCAAGTCTCTGGGCTGGGAAAACATGAAGTCCAGATTTGACTCCAGCTCTACCCTATTCTAAAAGAATTAACGATTCAACTGCATCAACACTGCCTAGACTATATTAATAAGGTACATTGCCAACATTTATTTCATAAATCTAAGTGAAAAGTGCTCTTTCAAAGAATTGTATGAAAAAAAGATGGAAATTTACCCATAACTAATGAAAAATCAAGTACCTTAGTTGATGCCTGGTCATACTGTGCTGTTGTTCTCACCAGCTCATCTCTGCTTTTGTTCAGAACTTTCTCTTTTTCGTTTAATTCTGCTTTTGCTTTCTCCAGCTGGAGTTGCAGTTCTTGAAGTTTATTCACTTGGCCTTTCATTTCTTTTTCTTGTCCTTGCAGACGTAGTTCCAGCTCACCAATCTTGCTCCTTAGCTCTTAAATCATAAATAAAACCCACACTTCGAGTAATATATATTTTTCACAAAGAAATTTACAACCAAACTCAAGGTATCAATCTGTTACTCTACTCTGAAATCTTTGGTGAGTCAAACATAAACCAGTTCAGAACAGACACAGCTACTTTAACTGGATTCAGTTTCAATGCTTAGTCTCCATTATTATTTATAGTCAAAAATCCTATAGAAAGCAGACGAAGCAAATTTTATTATGATTTCACAGAGAAACTTGGGGGAGAAGATGCTTTTCGAAAGTCGTTAATAGTGTCTTAAGACTGCAAAAAGTGAATCACATCTAATTTAAAATTACCATTTGGTTTTGCACACCGGCAAACTAATATTTGTTTTGTGCCCATATCAATGCAAATGAGTGCTAAGCAGTGAAAAATTCACCCTCCCACATTCTCTAGTAGCTTTACTTCCAGTAAAGAGCAAGACAGTGTGAACCCCCTCTACTGCCAAAATTAACAACAGTTTTTTTTCATTTTTCCCCCCATATACACCATCTTGGTTCCAATGGCATTGGCTGTGTGACAGCTCTCACCAGTGCATGCTGACGGTGATTTTCAATCTATCATAGCACTGGAAATTATCATAGTCTGCAGAGTAGGTTCCAAAACACCACCTGGCACCCTTGGCTGTCAGCACCAGCGTGGTACAGCAGCCAAGGTTACAGGTTTGCTTCCATATGGACAACCTGGCAGCACACAGCAAAGTTGTTCTGCAGACACAGGCCACACCTCTGGCCAAAACTGGCTTGTTCTATGGACCACAAAAGAAGCCAGGTGAGAAGCCTGGGGAGTGTCGATTATAACTTACCTACTTGCCCCACTTCAGGAAAGTCAAAGCCACTTACCCTGCTTTTGAAGGCTTCAGGGCATTTAAGTACAAATAAAGATACCTTTCAAAATGGCACTGTCTTTGCTCATCATCTCAAAGACAGTATTTCACATCACCAGACTGGGATGCTGACCACTGATGAGTCGAACAAAATGCATTAGCATTTTCTAGGACTAAAAATGTCTGGAATCACCTCTGGAACTGCCTCAGGAAAATTTAATTTAGCTCTCAAGAAGTTACCTTGATTCTGGGCTTTTAGTTGATCCGAACGATGAGAACTGCTAGAATTATCACAGAAACTGTTATTAGCATCTCTTTTCCCTGTTTGCAAAATGGATCTACTTGGAGTCATTTCCTGTTCCTCAGAAAAACGAGATGCAGAGAAATCTCTCCTAATTGGAGTTTTCAGAGCATTGGATGAAAGACGACTTGGGGTCTTTTCTTGCTGCCAGGAGAACACAGACGATGAAGCCTGATGTCGGGCAATGTCCCGGTGATTCATGGTGCTTTGGGGAACAGTCTGGCTCGCTTTCTGTAAAAACAGAAACTCTTTAGAGCCCTTTAGAAGTCAAACATTGGAGTTCCCGTCATGGAGCAGCAGAAACGAATCTGACTAGGACCCCTGAGGTGGTGTGTTTGATCCCTGGCCTTGTTCAGTGGGTTAAAGATCCAGCATTGCCCTGAGCTGTGGTGTAGGTGGAACACGTGGCTCAGATCTGGCATTGCTGTGGCTGTGGCGTAGGCTGGTGGCTACAGCTCTGATTGGACCCCCAGCCTGGGAACCTCCATATGTCACAGGTGTGGCCCTAAAAAGACAAAAAAAAAAAAAAAGTCAAATATTCATGACTATGAACTAGACTCAGACAAAAAAAATAAATCCATGGTTACCAAAGGGGAAAGCTGGGGAAAGATAAATTGGGAGTTTGAAATTAACAGATACACACTATTATATATAAAACAGATAAACAACAAGGTCCTATTGTGTTGCATGGTGAACTATATTCAATATCCTGTAATAAACTACGATGGAAAAGAATCTGAAAAAGAATATATATATATGCATAACTGAATCATTTTGCTATACACTTGAAACTAACACATCGTAAATCAACTATATTGCAATTTAAAAACAAATTTTAAAAAAGACTACAGGTTTATTTTAAAATAGAACATAAAACTATGCCAAGAAGGTAACACTTCCACTGTGTACTCAGGAAAGAATATTTGTCAAGTCAAGGGAACCACAGAGCCCCAGTACCCAGTGAAACGTTCCGACGGTGAGACTAAGCACTGAAGGGTGAAGCCAGTAGCAGCCAAGGCCCAACCTATTTTACATGGATTCAGTTTCTCTATTTATTCTGCATCCCTCATATACTTCATAAAAACACATGTGAGTACTCAGTGCCGCTTTGAATTCTGAAATCTGATTTTCCTTCTCCTCTCCTCGGTCACCTCCCCCTGTAGCTGTGCACAGAGCTACTCAAAACTGAATTCTAACCTAAAGAACTCTTTCAAGCATCTCACGTTCCACCATACCACTCCCCTCAAAATGTCATAGGAGGTATTTTGTATTATACAGTACACATTTGTGGATTTCCTGCTGTTTTGAATCCTTTCTGTTCTTGCCTCCATTCTGACAAATATCATGGTGTGGCTGCAGCTGCTGAGTTAAATTTTTTAGAGCAAAGGCTTTCTTGCCACAGGGAGAGGTTTAATATTCTTGGAGACTCACAGACCTCCACAAAACAACTCTGGGAACAGATGTCAGGGGGAGAACTGATACCAATGATTGAATTAGATAAAAAAGCATATGATATTTCCAGGACAAACCAGAGAATTACTGTTTCATCTTTATACATCTTGATAAGCAATGCCTTTGCTGCACATCTAAACCTCAAAACAAAGGTTAAAGGCATAAAAAGAATTAAAACTGTTAGGGTCCTAATAGGTACTTTTTTTTTAATAGGTACTTTTTGACCCTCAATATTTACTACTTACAAATTCAGCCTTAAACTGTCTGTTGAATTGTGCCATCTCTCCAAGTTCATATGTTTAGTGGAAATGTCCCATTAGGTGCAATACTGCAATTATTTTTTAAACAAATAACATCGTGTGAGCAGAAATGGTAAAAGTATATTCTATGGATACCAGGTATTTTCAGGATCAGTCCTGAAACTAAAAGCTTAGATTTCTAAAACCTGCATTTTGTTTACGTTGTTGATATTAAGCAAATATTTCCACCTGCCTCTCTCTGCTTTTTCTACCCATATCAAAACAGAATTTAAGACCCTTGTCAGCAACCGATTTAAAAGAATTAGGGAAGTTTTGCTGGTAACATTCTCATCTGAAATAAACATGTCCTTAATAATGATCCTCAAACATCACGTCCCTGGTAGCAATCACCATATTCCATCAAAGCCCTGAATATGAAGCAATCACATGCAGGTGCCAAAGCCTGCCAGGGAGTGACAGGAATGACTCTGGCCCCACCCTTTCCAAACACGTTCATCATCATTAGATCTTTACAGAGAAATAACTATGTTGCCGCAGTGTCCATGGAATTCAGGGAACATTTAATACTTAGGGATAAAGTAATCTCGCAAATCTATTTTACTCTACTTATTTTAAAAATTCTATAACCAATGAGCCAGGAACTTTATTCTCTCAGTGTAAGAAAAATGCGTCAGTTCTATGTAAAGCAGATTTCTCTCTTTCCTTGTTCTTTCCTATATCAAAGTGCTTCTTCAACCGCATATTCTGTTCTAAGGCCCATAATTAACTTACCTTTGCCTGCAAGGCTTTCACCTCTGCCTCTAATCTTTTTCGTTCTTCGACTTCTTTATTATATTTTTCTTTTAGATCTTCATATTTGGAACCTAAACACAGACAGCGAGATACAGTTTTACTTCAATCATTGATTCCACAAAGGGATTCACAGATCAAGAATCATTACGAGCAGTTCCTTGGTGGCCTAGCAGTTAAGGATCCAGTGTTGTCACGGCTGTGGCCCAGGCAGCTGCTGTGGCACAGACTCAGTCCCTGCCTGGCCTGGGCACTTCCACATGCCGTGAGCATGGCCAAAAACTAAAATAAAAAGTGAAAAAATAAAAGCCTTCTAAAGAAAAAAGAATCATTAGATAACTAGTGTAGAAATGAGTAACTTAGTACATCAGGTGGAAAGAACTCTTTGCTTAATGCATCACATGCATTAAGCAAAATGACCAGTGTCAAATTACTCAAATATCAAAATACATGGGAAACAAGTGTTTTGAATATTCCAAAACTGAATTTTTTTTTTTATGGCCGCACCTGAGGCATATGGAAGTTTCCAGGTTAGAGGTCAAATCAGAGCTACAGCGACCGGCCTACCCCACAGATGCAGCAGTGCCAGATTCGAGCCACATATGCGACCTACACAGCAACTTGTGACAACACCAGATCCTTAACCCACTGAGTGAGGCCAGGGATTGAACCAGCATCCTCACAGAAGCTATGTTGGGTTCTTAACCTGCTGAGCCATAGTGGGAACCCCCAAAAATGAATTATTTTAAAAAAACACTGTAGAAGTATTAAGTGAGAAGTTTAAAGGCTTATTGATATGATGATTCGACATAGTTCAACAGATACACAAATGTATATGTAACTAGGTGAATTTTTTTTAATGTTTAAATTGGAAATTGAATTCAAAGTTGAATGAGTTAAAATCTCTGGCAGAATTAAAATCTCAGCAAAATAGCTATTTATACAAAGGGAGAAAATCCTTACCGCTATAATACTGGCTTGGTGTGAGTGGAGTTGTAAAAATTTTTTGTGGTGTAATGCATGGATTCAGAGACACATCTGCAGACTGGACAGCCTGCTGGCTTCTTTCAAGTTCAGATTTACACCTGTGAGAAAAGGACCCAAGAGGATACCAAATCACAGCAACAGCTACAAAATACCAATAATCCCAGAGAGCAATAAATTTAGGAAAACCCACCTCCAAGATTTCCTACCATTTCCTTTATCCAACAGACACATAATACAAACTAACTTATGAGACAGATATAACCTCAGTCCCTGGTCTTCAGAGCAGCTCAGTCTAGTTGGGGTAGCAGAAATATAAACCAATAATTACAATGTGATAAAGGTTATAATGAAGATCTGTAATAAGCACCATAGCACCAGAGTAGCAAAGATTTGGGAGGGTGGAGACGTATTCCAAACAAATTTTATATTCCTTTTTTTTTTTATCCTTTTAGGGCCGCACCTATGGCATATGGAGGTTCCCAAGCTAGGGGTCTAATCAGAGCTGTAGCCACCGGCCTACACCAGAGCCACAGCAACACCAGTTCCGAGCCACATCTGAAACCTACACCATAGCTCACGGCAACGCCGGATCCTTAACTCACTGAGCGAGGTCAGGGATTGAATCCGCAACCTCATGGTTCCTAGTCAGATTTATTTCTGCTGTGCCGTGACAGGAACTCCACAAATTTTATATTCTAAACAAAGAAAGACACGGTGCTATAAAAGAACCCAGAACTGCAGGAACACAGGAGGAAACTGGTGTCACTGGCTCCATACTTATAATACTGTCATGACAAAAACATAGGCTTGATATACATACCATGTCTTTTATGACACTTTTAAAAAAGATGTAATAATCAAATTAACATAATGCACCCGGAAAAGATACAGCAGAAAACAGTTCCCCAAAAATGGAGAAAGTAAGTTATATATTGTCATCCTCTGTATCTGCGGAGTGTTGGTCCCAGGACCCCACGGCTAACAAAGTCTGCAGGTGCTCAGCTCCCTTACATAAGATGGCAAGAGCACACTCAGCCCTCCGTAACCCCAGATGCACGACCCGCGGATACAGAGGGCCAACTGTATTGTTTATGTGTGTAGAAAATATCCCTACCATTTAAGTTTTAAGCTTTCAGAATCCAACAACCTAAGAGAGGACTCAATTCTTGCAATCTGTAATGTCTCTGATTTTAACGTAACACAAGAAATTAAATGAACACCCTAACAGAATGACTAATGATGTGCACTATTCTCTTTGCCAAGGACACATCACTCAAGTCAGGGAGTGAAGAAAGGAGTGAACAAAGTTCCTCCGTGCCCTAGTCAGCCCAGCTCCACATTCAACCCAGGAGGGAAGAAGCAATGTAGAAGCAGAAGCTGAAAATGGCCACACAGCAAACCAAATTATGATATTCAAGTTTACGGTAAGTAACAGCACTCTAAAAGATATGTTCTATTGACATGAATAAGTAACAAGAAACAAATGAGTTTAATCTTACTATTTAACTCAATATTTTCTTTCTTTTTTTTTTATTTTTAGGGCCACACCCACAGCATACGGAAGTCCCCAGGCTATGGGTCAAATTAGAGCTACGGCTATAGCCTACACCACAGCCACAGCAATGCCAGATCCGAGCCAAGTCTGCAACCTACACCACAGCTCAGGGCAACGCCAGATCCTTTGACCCACTGAGCGAGGCCAGGGATTGAACCTGAATCCTCATGGATACTAGTATGGTTCATTTCTGCTGCGCCTCAATGGGAACTCCTTAACTCAATGTTTTCGATATTATCATTTCAACTTATAGTCAATATGAAAATCATAAGGTATTTTATGTGTTTTTTAACCAAATCTTCAGAATTTGATGTGCACTGTGTACTTCCAGCACACCTCGGTTTACATTAGCCACACTACAAGTGTCCAATAACCACATGTAGCCATGGCTACCATGTTGGACACTGCAGGTCTGCAGAGTGCCAAAGCTGTAACAAGGCTGGTGATTCCAGAGATGAGTTTTGAAGAACCTTGCAAAGTCAGTGTTTCTTTCCCTCTCAAATTCACATCTTACCTACCCTGTTTTCCTTACCTTTTCATTTAAAAAAAATAAGAAGTTTGTTAATTTAAATATTAAATAAAAGTACACCCTGCTCCTATTCTTATAAATCTTTTTATCTCCTGTCTCCTGGGGAAAAAAAACATAAGCCACCACCACCAAAAAAAGCATTAAGTTGGAGTTCCCGGCGTGGCTCGGTGGTTAACGAATCCGACTAGGAACCATGAGGTTGCGGGTTCGATCCCTGGCCTTGCTCAGTGGGTTAAGGATCCGGCGTTGCCGTGAGCTGTGGTGTAGGTTGCAGACGCTGCTCGGATCCTTGTGTTGCTGTGGCTGTGGCAAAGGCCGGCAGGTACAGCTCCTGTTAGACCCCTAGCCTGGGAACCTCCATATGCCATGGGTGCGGCCCTAGGTAAGACAAAAAAAAAAAAAAAAGCATTAAGTCATGCCGTCTTCTCCTAAGTTTAATTTAACTATATGAGATCACCGATATTCACCAGTTTTTAATCATTTCACATGTTCAGCCTAACTCAAGACGTTCCTGAAATGTAATCGTGACCATTGGTGGAAAATATAAGTTCCTGCCCTGCACTTGAGTGTTATAGGTGAGAATTTAAAAACTATACTCAAGGAGTTCCCATTGTGGCTCAGCAGAAATGAATCCAACTAGTATCCATGAGGACACTGGTTCAAACCCTGGCCTCGCTCAGTGTGCTAAGGATCCAGCATTGCCGTGAGCTGTGGTGTAGGTCACAGACGCAGCTCAGATCCCGCGTTGCTGTTGCTGTGGCGTAGGCCAGCAGCTACAATTCCAGTTCGACCCCTAGCCTGGGAACTTCCATATGCCGCCGGTGCAGCCCTAAAAAAACCAAAAAATGTTAAAAATTTTTAAAATTAAAACTATATGCAATAGTTTTTATAGTTTATAGGTTTTATGCTATTAAGCTTTTATATTGTTAATAGCTTTTATAGTCTATTTTCTAAAATTATATAATTTAAAGACTTTTATAAACATCTATATCCATCAACATCAAGACAAATTTTTTTTCTTTTTTTTCTTTTCTTTTTATGGCCACACCCATGGCATATGGAAGTTCCTGGACCAGGGGCCGAATCAGAGCTGCAGCTGCTGGCCTATAACACAGCCACAGTAAAGCTGGATATGAGTCACATCTGCAACAATCTACTTGCAGCTTGCAGCAACACCAGATCCTTAACTCACTGAGTGAGGCCAGGGACTGAACCTCCATCCTCATGGATACTAGTTGGGTTCTTAAGCTGCTGAGCCACAACAGGAACTCCAATAAAAATATTTTTAAAATAATGTTCTGGAGCTCCCTTGTGTCCTACCAGTTAAGAATCTGGCATTGTCACTGCTGTGGCTTATTGTTATTGCTATGCCATGAGTTCAAACCCTCTCCCAGACATTTTTTTATACTGTGGGCATAACCAAAATAAATAAATAGGAGTTCCCTAAAGGCTCAGTGAGTTAAGGGTCCAGTGTTGTCACTGCTATGGCTCTGGTTACAGCTGTGGCACAGGTTTGATCCCTGTCCTGGGAACTTCTGTATGCCACAGGTGCGGACAATTAATTAATTAAATAATGATAATAAAGTAAATGTTCTATGAGGGTATCCTAACTCCATGATGGTGATGATAATAGCTGATAACAACTGATAATAAGGATAACTCTGGTGTTCCTGATGTGGCTCGGCGGTAACAAACCCGACTAGTATCCATGAGGATGTGGGTTCGATCCCTGGCATCGCTCAGTAGGTTAGGGATCTGGCGTTGCTGTGGGTGCAGCGTAGGCCGGCAGCCACAGCTCTGATTGGACCCCTAGCCTGAGAACGTACATATGCCTCAGGTGCAGCCCTAAAAAAAGATAATAAGAATAAGGATTATACTAATGCTAACAATTAACAGTTGTTACATCTCATGTACAACCCTGAGCACTTTATAAAGCAATGCTATAAATGGCACTTTACAATGAAATATAGAAGTGTATACAAAAGTGTCTATTCCTCAAGTGTTTCCTCAAATACACACATCTTGGAGGTCTCTTGTGGCACAGTGAGTAAAGGATCCAGCGTTGTTGCTGAAGCGACTTGTGTCGCTACTATGGCGCAGATTTGATCCCTGGCCCAGGCACTTCCACATGCCACAGGCATGGCCAAAAACAGAAAAAAGAAAAAAAAATTTTTTCAGTCTAAATTATTAAAACCAGTATTTCTAACATTTGCAGCCAAAATGTTCTTTTCAAAGAAATAATTATTCCAGCATACTGAAGTGAGTTTCCTATTTCCTGAGCACCTGCTTTCCAAAAATGAATGCCTCTCTTAAATTCATTTAATCATTCAACAAATATTTGAAGACATACAATTGCCAAGTGCTAGGAATACAATGATGAACAAGACAGACAAGGTCCCTGTTCTCACAGAGTTTAGGAAAACAAAAATTGAACAAACTAGAAATCTATCATTCTAATACTGCACCTTTTAGGTAGCTACCTTCCCACATGGATAGGAAACAAGATTAGAAAAAGATTTCTGTGCATCTAAATTATCATCTTCACAAAAAGATAAGAGTACAGTCTCCCCTTGGACCTGCAGAAGATTGGGGCCAGGAACCCCCTGACTATCTGCAGATGTTCAACTCTCATATAAAGTCACTTAGGCAGTGTGTGCATATAACCTGTGTATATCCTCCCAAATACTTTATCTCTAGATTATTTAAAATACTTAATACAACGTATATACTATGTAGTTACTGGCACACAACAAATTTAAGTTTTGCTTTTGGAATTTTTTTTCAAATATTTTTGACCCCTGTTTGGTTGAATCCATAGATGCAGAACTCATGGGTACGGAGAGCCAACTATAATTTTTAAATGTTTTAACCTTCAAAAATATGTTTTCTTTGTAGGCAGAATTAAGATTAGTATGGCTACGGTAGGAAAAAGAATCTTGATATCAAAATATTTTTTAATTATGAATGGAAACACAGTAGCTTTACAGTAATGTAGAAATACACATAACACCCTAGTTTAAAAGTCAAATTAAATCATGTACCCTTTGATATGATGCACTGAGAAAGGCACGTCATTAGTTCTGTGGTATCCTTACCAAAAATTCGTAACCGTAATCTGACCCAGGGATTCTCCATCCAGGACGATATTGCACACACCCCCACAAACACACAAAGGGCATCTGGCAATGCCAGGTGACATTTTTGATGTCAGAATTTGAAAGTAGAGGCTACTGGCATCTAGTGGATAAAGGCCAGAAATTCTAAGTGCACAGGGCAGCCTTCCACAACAAAGAATAATTCAGTCCAAAATGCCAGCTCTGCCACTGTTAAAAAAATAGCCAACAAATCCACGCTGAGGACTAACCTACAAAAGAGGAGACTAGAGTTCTTTAAAAATGTCAAGGTCACAAAAGACAAGAAACTGTCACAGCTTAGGGAAAAAAAAATAAGAAAATATCAAATGCAATGTAGAATCCTGCATCAGATCCTCAAATAGCAAAAGGACATTACTGGAGGAGTTCCCACTGTGGTTTAGCAGTAATGAACCCAGTTAGTATCCATGAGGAAGCAGGTTCTATCCTTGGCCCCACTCAGTGTGTTAAGGATCAGGCATTGCTGTGAGCTGTGGTGTAGATGGCAGATGTGGCTCAGATCCATGCTGCTGCAGCTGTGGCGTAGCTCCAATTAGACCCCTAGCCTGGGAACTTCCATATGCCATGGGCGCAGCCCTAAACAGGAAAAAAAAAGGGGACATTACTGGAAAAAGGAGTGAAATCCTAATAAATCTTTAGTTTAATAACAGTGTTGAATTAATGTTTATTCCTAGTTTGGTCATTGTACTCTGGTTACGTTAAGATGTTAACAACTGTTTCTGTAAGTCTAAAGTTATTTCAAAATAAATTTTTAAAAAATTTTCTGGGGGTATATTTGTGGAATTAACAATGGAGCAATTTGCTAATCTTTTTTGCTTTTAATCTTTTATTGCTCCTTGTTATTTTGACAAAATTCCCCTATGAGTATGAAAAGATTCCATTTAAAAGCTAGCAGTGCTCAGGTCCCACTAAATTTCTTGCGATTAATGCCACTACTTGTTTGGAGTTTTTTTTTTTTTTAATAAAAAAGTAGTAATAAGTACTATTTTCTTGTTTTGCTTAAATATGGCATCAAATCTGGTGACTTGATTGTGTAATGCTTGAGACGGAGGACGGTACTTTGCTCTATACTAGAAAATAACATAACACTGTAAATCAACTATCTTTCAGTAAAAAAAGAGGAGTTCCTTATGTGGTGCAACAGGATTGACAGCGTCTCTGGAGCTCTGGGATGCAGGTTCCATCCCCAGTTACAACTGTGGCTTGAATCTGATTCCTGGCCCAGGAACTCCATATGCCATGGGGCAGCCAAAAAAAGAAGAAAAAAAGAATAAGAAAAAAGAAAAGATGGAAGGTGGGTCTCAAATTTATATAGTACTGAGTCATGAATGATAGGACTGAAGTATATAAGAATTTTCCTCAAATTATTGTTTATTCCCCTGGAAAAAAATATTGAAATATGGAATAATTACATCATGAAAGCAAAAGATAGATGTGTCTGATGTATACACTCAAAGACATCCATAATAAATGCCGTTCCCCCAAAATTTACCTTTTAAGTTCCTGTTCCAGCTTCTCTATTTGTTTTTTGCTTGAGTTCAGTTGTCCTTCTTGGAAATTCACCTGTGACTCCTTGACTTGAAGTTCATGGGAAATCTTCTGCTTAGTCTTCTCCAGATTTTCACATATTTCCATCAAGCTTTGGTTCTCCCTTTTTAGGTTTGCACCCTCAGTTTTTTCATTCTCAACCTAATGGGGATTGTTCAAAAGGAAACAGGTCTCTTATTCATGAGCTTACCAAACATTATTTGTAAGTCTGAGTTTAACACTGATGACTAATTTTCTGATACGGTTGTAATAATCCAGATGTCAGTGCTGATGAACACAGAAATTTTAGTTAACCTCACTTTGAAGTCCATTGGTAGAAAAGTTCTATAAAGTTCTACAAAGTCACTGTCTTTGTTAGGGCTGTACATCCCCACCCTAGAAAAAGAGGCTTTAATATGCTCTAAAGAATTAAAAAATTGAAAATGAACTCTATAAACCTTCCCTTAACTATTCATTTTTAGGTTTAGCTGCTAAAGCCATTAATATAAGAAACTGAAAATTCTACCCACTAGCAAAAACATTTTTGAAGCAGTGACTATATTACTACCCTGATGCAAAAGTACGAAAGAAATACTATTTAAGTTTCCATTTACTGGTCCTGAAGAGATCTGGGAATAACAAGGTGGAAAGTTCAGTCTCGGAAAGCAACATCTATGTGGACTGTAAAGTGCAGTAATACTGACCCCAGATTCAGAGCCCGAGACCTTTGGTCATGTTGGTGCAGGATACAAAAACAATGCCCAATTTATGGTCCCAGCAGCCATACATATTAGTAGGTAAGCAGAAATGAAAAGAGGATGGAGAAAATGAGGTAACTAAAGAAAAAAACAATGACTCAATAAAGGAGGGGGATTACCACCTAAATAACCACTTTCCTCCAAATTTAGAAGACCAAGATAAAAATGACTCATCCAAATAATGAATGAATTGTTTTCAATACCAGCATTTCAGTGATACCTTCTGTTTTTGCTTCTGCAACGCAGCTTCCAGGGTTTCAAGCTGAAACTGCCTTTGCTGCCTTTCTTTCTTCAGTTTATCCAGCTGTCCTTCAAGCTCCTGAATTTTCTGCAGAGCTCTTGTAGGCAGGCCTTCCTTCCATTCTTCCAAAGCCCAGCTCATCTTGCTCTCCTCTCTTTATTATTCAAACATTTACAAATAAACTGAAAAGAATAAACACACTATTGGTCTTCTATAGTAAAAGGATACTTAAAATCTCAGAGACTAAGGAATCTACATAACCACTTCTAAGAATCATGTTTCAAAACTTCATGTTTCACAGTATGGCGGTTCCTCAGAAAACTAAAAATAGAACTACCATATGATCCAGCAATCCCACTCCTAGGTATATATCTGGACAAAATAGTAATTCAAAAAGATACATGCACCACTATGTTCACAGCAGTACTAGTCACAATAGCCAAGACATGGAAGCAAATTCAATGTCCATTGATAGATGAATGTATTAAGATGTGGTTCATATTAATGGACTACTACTTGGCCATAAAAAAGAATGAAATAATGCCATTTGCAGCAACATGGATAGAACTAGAGATTCTCATACCAAGTGAAATAAGTCAGAAAGAGAAAGACAAATACCATCTGCTATCACCTATATCTGGAATCCAAAATATGGCATGAATGAACCCATCTACAAAACAGAAACAAACTCACAGACATAAGGAACAGACTTGTGGTTACAATGCGGGATGGGGGAGGGAGAGGGATGGACTGGGAGTTTGGAGTTAATAGATATGAACTATTACATTTAGAATAGATAAGCAATGAGGTCCTGCAGTATGGCACAGGGAAATATATCCAGTCTCCTGGGATAGACCATGAGGGAATATAAAAAAAGAATGTATGTATGTGTATGACTGAGTTACTTTACTGTACAGCAGAAATTGGCACAACGTTGTAAATCAACTATACTTTTTTTTTTTTGGTCTTTTTGCCTTTTCTAGGGGCGCACTTGTGGCATATGGAGGTTCCCAAGCTAGGGTACTAGTCAGAGCTGTAGCTGCCGGCTTATGCCACAGCCACAGCAAGGCGGGATCCGAGCGGCGTCTGCAACCTACAACACAGCTCACAGCAATGCCGGATCCTTAACCCTCAACCTCATGGTTCCTAATTGGATTCGTTAACCACTGAGCCATGACAGGAACTCCCTGAGAAGCTTTCTGTACATATTAGCTATTACATTAGTCCTTGAAGACATCTTTCCATTTGTATATTTCTGCCTATGGTACCAAGATGGAAATGGCCTACCTCTTCCTCAGACATATCTTAGAAAATTTAAATCAGCTGGGAGACAAGTATGGCAATTATTCTTTATTCAGTAACCTTTAGAACGTCAATGAAAGAAAAAGCATTCATTTTCCAGTTATTTTGGCATCAGAGAGTCCATTTTTTCGTAAATGAAATGGCCCGCAACCATTTTAGTGTTTTGTTTCAATTGACTTAATGAAATTTTTTATCAGAACAGCTAGTAAGTAGTTGATGAAAGAATAATAAAAAACCGTTTTCAAAAACTGAAAGAGAAGCAAGGGTCTCAGAAAACAATACAATTTAGATTCAAGCCTTGGAGAGCTGTTTTCTCTGCCATTCCCCGCCCCCCTCGGTCAGGTCTTTGAACACAGCATCTTAAACTCTGCAGCCATTTACTCAAAAGCTACTGAAAGGAACCCTGTGCCTCTCCACCAGCAAAAGACAATTTCCACCGCCCCATAGGCTACTCCTTCCATTCCAACTAACTTGCTCATTCAGGAGTTCAGGGGTGGGAGCACCATACCTCAGAGGCACATGACTGTTACTCCTAAACAATTCTGCCAGCCACGGAAATCGTTTGACTTCAAGACTCCACGGTGAACAAAATATTAAAAGGAGCAACTTTAAAAGATGATAGAGATGGAAGTAAGCAGATGGAAGACTGACAAGTTAAATGTTTTTCCGGTTCAAAGTCTAAGATACAGCAACAAATAAATGGTTGAAGTGCTCACCAGACCCAAGCTCATTTCGATTCGAGGGGACTTCGACAGATTAAGGTACCAACCATCAACAGTCTATATGGAGCCACCGGCACAAAAGGACAAAAGAAAAAAAATGCAAACCTCAATGTAAGATGGTAGGGGACCGAGGCGATGAAGAATCCTGGATGTCAAGGTTCTTGCAAAAAGGATCTGCAGAACCAGCCTCTTTCTAGAAAATGCTCTCTCTTTTTGTCTTAACTATGTGGCGGACACTCTCCACGGCCGAATCACTCAACCCTGAAAAGCGCCCAAGGAAGTGCTTTTGTGACCGTGTGACTCACCCACGCCAGAACTGCAGGCCCATTTCACGCTTTCCCTTTATCAGAATCCCCCGTCTCCACCAAGAAACCAGAATCCCCGCCCACGGTGCCCACTGCGGGCCTGTGAATGAAAACTCTCCCCATCCTCTGGACAAGGTTCGAGGATAGGACACTTATTCCTTGGTCTTTATCCCATAGCGGAGCCAGGTGCACAGACGCGTCCAAATAAATGTGGAAGGCAAAAAGAGAAATGTTCTCGCAACCAGCAAGAGGCACACCAGCCCGCCGCCCGTATCAAGACCTATTTGCAACTCCTCTGTGCAACAAAGGACAGTCCAGGTTACAAGTAGGAGCCACTTGTTCCCGGACCCGAAAGGCTAACAGTAAAATACCTGCTGATCTCCTAGTCTTCTACGTTACAAAGGCGGAAACTGATTCCACAAAGGGCGAGTCCATGACCAAGCAGGGTCTCTGGACACTAGTGCGAGATGACTACCGGGAGCAAAGGAGCGCCGACACCCCCTAAGAATCTGACCTGGGGCCGATTCTCCAGCCCGGTCAGGTGGGAGGAGACGGCGGCCCTCCGCACCTTCAGTGCGCAGGAGCGGGATCTCAGGCATCCCCGTCCCAGTAACCCGCGGCCGAAAGCCAGCGGCTCCACCATGCCCGTCGCCAGAGCCGGGACCCAAGCCGGACGCTCACCTTGCTGGCAAGGAAGAGAAAACAACCCTTCAGAGAGTCGGGTCCAGGTACAGCCTCCGCGGGTTTGGAGCCCACAGTCCAATTCAAACTGCCCGCGACCGCCACCGGTTTTCGATTCGCCCTCTTCCGGCCGCTACCAAACTCCCTCCAAGCCTATTGGTTACTGTCAGCAGCTGCGAGCCAATCCGCTTTCGCGTACTCGGACTGCCGCCTTTGATTGGCCCTTTCGGATAGATTTAAAAATCAAGCCACACCAGCAGAAGGGCCAGTACAGACGCTCTAAGGTTTTTTGTTGTTGTGGGAAGGCAGGGACCACGTGCTTTTAGCTGAGGCTGGTAGACCTAAAGAAGCTCTATTTCCGCCAAAGCCAGGGAATGGGCAGGCTGATTAAGAGGGTGTGGTCTATCGGCTGCAGCCAGAGGGAGTGTGCTCTCTGGCGAAAACCCTTAAAACTGCGCACCCGTAGCTACCTATTTACCAAACACATAATTTAGGAGGGCGTAGATACTAGGTACTGTGTTGCCATGCATTCTTCATCCAGTGTCATTCTCAAGAACTCTTAGAGGAAAGTATTCTTGTTTTAATTTAAAAGTTAACAGGCAGAGAAAATAAGTCATTTAAAATTGAATCTAGAGGAGTTCCCGTCTTGGCTCAGTGGTTAAAGAATCCGACTAGGAACCATGAGGTTGAGGGTTCGATCCCTGGCATCGCTCAGTGGGTTAAAGATCTGGTGTTGCCGTGAGCTGTGGTGTAGGTTGCAGACGCGGCTCGGATCCCGTGTTGCTGTGGCTGTGGCGAAGGCCGGCGGCTACAGTTCCTGTTAGACCCCTAGCCTGGGAACCTCCATATGCCATGGTGCGGCTCTACATAAAGGCAAAAAGACAAAAAAAAAAAAGACAAAAGACAAAAAAAAAATAATAATAATAAATAGATTAAATAAAATTGAATCTAGAACATGCAGGATTTCACTCTTAACTGCTGTTCTCGGTTGATTGTATTCTAAAAAATGTGATTCTGTACATTTGTGAGCTGAAATTCCAGGGGAGAACACATAGCCAGAAAAACTGTCAAAGACAGGGTGTATTCGTTTTATTTCCCTAAACTAAAAGTAAGCATCTAAGGACGGGAGCAAAACAAAGAATTGTTAAATTAATATAATTGTGGTGCTGTTGTCCTTCCTCCTCAGTAGATTCCAATCTTTGTTTATCCTTTTGTTTACCTTTCATTAGACTGTCCCTGCAGCCCCTTGCCTTTCTCTGAAATTCTGCTAGTCTTTCATGACCCAATTCAAATGCCACTTTCTTCTTAAAACTTTGCTATTCCCACCTGGTCCTTAGAAATAATAATTTAGTAGGTCTTTACTAGAACTTGGTTTATGCTTCATGCTTCACTTGTAGGATTTTTACCATATCTATTAGCTAAACAAATACATATTGATATCTATGTTTGTGTCTGGCTCCCCCTTCAGACTCAAAAATTCCCATAGAGTAAAATTTTTTTTAAAATTCATCTTTGCATCCCTAATAACTCATACCTTTGCACATAGTAACTTAAACATAAATCATCGCAGGGAGTAAAACTGCCAGCTGGGGAAGGGCTTTGTTCTCTGCTACCCATGAAGCCCCAAGGAGAGAGGAGGGCACAGGAAGAGGAGGAGAACTTTTATCAGACACTGCCTTATCAGGCCAGTCTCTGACTTCAACACCAGTTTCAATTCCATTGTTTCCCGGGGTAATTTTTCAACTATTTATTAGCTGGCTAAAGAAAATAGAACCAGAAAGACCTGTAGTAGAGGATTTTCAAGGTTTGAATGAAAAATTTGAATTTACTGGAGTTCCCGTCGTGGCTCAGTAGTTAACGAATGCGACTAAGAACCATGAGGTTGCAGGTTCAATCCCTAGCCTCGCTCAGTGGGTTAAGGATCCGGCGTTGCCCTGAGCTGTGGTGTAGGTTGCAGACGCGGCTCGGATCCCGCGTTGCTGTGGCTGTGGCGAAGGCCGGCAGCTACAGCTCCTGTTAGCCCCCTAGCCTGGGAACCTCCATATGCCCCCGGTGCGGCTCTAGATAAAAGGCAAAAAGACAAAAAAAAAATTGCATTTACTATTCTTTCATTCATTACTTAGCAGGTATCTATTAATGACCACTGTATAGCCAAGCCTTGGGCTACACTCTTCTATAATCAATAAGAAAGAAATGCATTCACTTCTTGAACAAGGGCATTATGTGGTGGAGATTACTGTGGCAACTGCAGTGATATTTCTGTGACTTCAATGTTATGGTTCCCTTCCCCTACCTCTATTTTTCCCTGGTTGTTTATTTTAGAGGGAGAACTGGGTGAAACCTAATGTAGATGTTTCTAGAGAGTCCATTTTCAGCTCCTAGCCCTTCTTTTTAAAATCTACTTCCTCACTGAGCCAGTCCACTCTCTGGAATATTCATTCACCATCTGGACTTTCTATCTATGCATCAGCACTCTTGAGACTTTCTAAGTGTTCCTCTCCAGCTTAGATGCAGGGCCAATCACACTTTTTAAAGGTTATACTCCATGTAGAGTTATTATGAAGTATTGGCTGTATTCCCTGTGCTATACAATGTATCCTTGTAGCTTACTTATTTTATGCATGGCGGCTTTTACCTCTTTTCTCTCTCTCTCTCTCTTTTCTTTTTTTTCTTTTTATGGTTGCACCTGTGGCATATGGAAGTTCCCAGGCTAGGGGTCAAATCAGAGCTGCAGCTGAGGCCTACACCACAGCCACAACAACACCAGGTCCTTAACCCACTGAGCAAGGCCAGGGATCAAACCCCCATCCTTACAGAAACAATGTCACGTCCTTAACCCAATGAACCACAATCAAACTCCTGCTTTGTACCTCTTCCACCTGTCCCTCCCCTTTCCCTTGATCCACTAGTTTTTCTCTATATCTGTGAGTCTGTTTCTTTTGGGTTATATTCACTAGTTTGTTTTATTTTTTAGATTCCACATGTAAGTGCATCATATAGTATACCTTTTTCTGTCTGATTTATTTCGCTAAGCGTAATACCCTCCAAAAATATATATCTCACATCTTTGTCATTTGTAGATGGACCTTAGTGTGCTTCCTTAGCTTGGGTATTGTAAATAATGCTGCTTTGAACACTGGGGTGCATATATCTTTTCAAATTAGAGTTTTTGTTTTCTTCGGACATATACATAGGAGTGGAATTAGTGGATAATATGGTAGTTCTGTTTTTAGTTTTTTAAGGAACCTCCATACACTTTTTCCACCATGGCTGCACCCAATTACATTCCCACCAGTGGTATACAGAGTTCCCTTCTCTGTACATCCTCAACAACATTTATTATTTGTGGTCTTTTTGATGATAGTCTTTCTGGCAAATGTGAGGTTATAGCTCATTGTGGTTTTGATCTGCAATACTCTGATGATTAACTATGTAAAGCATCTTTTCGTGTACCTTTTGCCATCTGCATGTCTTCTTTGGAAAAATGTCTATTGGGGTCATTTGCCAATTTTAATCAAGTTGTTTTTTGATGTTGTGTTGTAAGAACTCTCTACATATTTTGGATATTTATCCCTTATTGGTCACATCAATTGCAAGTATTTTCTCCCACTCACTAGTAATTTTTTTTTTTTTTTTTTGCTTTTTTAGGGCCGCACCTGTGGCATATTGAAGTTCTTGGCTAGGAGGCAAATCAGAGCTACAGCTACCAGCCTATACCACATCCACGCAATGCTGGATCTTTACCCACTGAGCGAGGCCAAGGATCAAACCTGCATTCTCATGGGTACTAGTCAGATTCGTGTCTGCTGCTCCACAATGAGAAATCCCTAGGTTGTCTTTTCATTTTTCTTTGTCTTTTGACTTATATCAAAGAGCATCCTACCTATTTTCTTCTAGGAGTTTTATGTTTTCTGGTCTTACATTTAAGTCTTTAATCCACTTGAGTTTATTTTCATATACAGTGTTAGAGAATGTTCTAACTTCATTCTTTTACGTGAAGCTGCCCAGTTTGTGCAGCACCGCTTATTGAAGAGACTGTCTTTTCTCCATTGAGAGAGGCAGGGATCGAACCTGCATCCTCATGGATTCTAGTCAGGTTCTTAACCCGCTGAACCACAGTGGGACCTCCAATTTTTTTTTTTATTATTATTTCATGTTATTGTTTCACCTGTATGAATACTAAAAACACTTTACAGTTATCCACATACCTAGCTATGAGATAGTCTCTCCCACTGCAATGTTTGTTCTATGAGAAAGGAACCCTGTCTGAGTGGTGGTGGTGGTGGTAGCATAAAATTACTGGGACGTTACTGGGACAAATGGTTAAGTGTACTTTTTTTTTTTTTTGTCTTTTCTAGGGCCGCACTGTGGCATATGGAGGTTCCCAGGCTAGGGGTCTAATCGGACATGTAGCCGCCAGCCTGTGCCACAGCCACAGCAACGGGGGATCCGAGCCGCATGTGCAACCTACACCACACCTCATGGCAACGTCAGATCCTTAACCCACTGAGCGAGGCCAGGGATTGAACCTGCAGCCTCATGATTCATAGTCGGATTCATTAACCACTGAGCCACGACAGGAACTCCTGTACATTTTTTTAATAATGATTTTTATTTTTTCTATTATAGTTGGTTTACAGTGTTCTGTCAATGAGTGTATGTTTTTGACTTGATTTGATTTGGAACCAGTTGGTAACAGTTTTCCATCTCTTTTCTTTTGGCCAGGTCCAGGGATGGAACCCACATCCTCATGGATACTATTCAGGTTCATTACTGCTGAGCCACGACGAGAGCTCCCATATTAGCATGATTTAAATAAAGTTGGTTACAAAAAAATAAAAGTTCAACATCTTCACATGTTTTAAGTAGACTAACTACAACCATATGAACATTACTCAGTAATAATTACGGAAGCACAAGAAAAAGGCTCTAAAACTTTTAAAAAGACTTGTCTACTCCCAACCACTAGGTGATCCCCTAGACCTTAGAAAGTCTTTAAAAATTATAGCTGATCCGTGCCTCCCCTTCTTCTTTACTCAGTCTATCTGCTGTTCTTGTTTACTCTTTTTTTTAAAATATTTACTTGTTTAAAGTAGATGAAAATAAAAGGAAAAAAATTCATACTCTTACTGCTTATATAATCTTTTTAATTAAAAAATAATAAAACAATAACACACGTGGACTTCCCATGTGGCTCAGTGGGTTGTGTCCCACATTGTCACTACAGTGGCTCATGTCACTGCTGTGGCACAGGTTGGATCTCTAGCCCAGGAACTTCTGCATTTTGCAGGTGTGGCCAAAAAAAAATTTTTTTTTAAATATAAAAGACAAACTCAGGAAACTAGAATAAACATTGGACCTCCACTGAACTGAAATCTTCATTTCATAGTTGAGGTCAGTGATATCAAGATATTGCTAAATAGAGTTCCCGTCGTGGCACAGCGGAAACAAATCTGACTAGGGACCATGAGGTTGCATGTTCGATCCCTGGCCTCACTCAGTGGGTTAAGAACCCAGCATTGCCTTGAGCTGTGGTGTAGGTTGCAGACACGGCTCTGATTTGATGTGGCTGTGGCTGTGGCTGTGGTGTAGGCTGGCAGATGCAGCTCTGATTGGACCCCTAGCCTGGGAACCTCCAAATGCCACGGGTGCGGCTCTAAAAAGTCAAAAAAATAAAAAAAGATATTGCTAAAAATTCACACAACCAGTTACCGGCCAAAACAAAAAAAGCAAAAAAAAAAGTGCAAATTAAGAAAAAAGCTTAAACAAACAGATAAAACATTATTATTTTGGAATCAGTGACCTTATAGAAACACAAAACATATTCTCACAATTCTAGCAATAGTAAGGTTTATGAATGTAATGAAATAATTTATATATTTTAAAAATTTCAGTAGCATTTTTTGAGGGGGAAACAGGTTCACCTAGTGCTTAATTCTTCCAAGGTATTAAAATCAACACTCATTATATTTTCTGTTCTTCAGTTGGAAACCTGATCTTCAAAGAAAGAACGTGGCTGGTATAGGTCCAAGTTCCCAAACAGGCAATGATGTCTCCAAAAATAAATCTCTCAACTTGCAAGACAAGTTTGCTCAAGGAGATGACAGCATTTATATTATGTGACTGAATTAGAATTCAGTTTGTCTCTAGCTCACTTTCGGTATCAGTTTTGATCCAGGTGTTTAGCTATGGAGTAAAATGCTTGATTCTCCCAGCTCCTCTGACCAGGGGGCTGACATCTTGGACTAAAAGGTGAAGGAATTCCCTAATCCAGGAATAAAAATTTAGAGTCCCCAAGAATATCATGGAAAGATTTTTTTTTTTGCCTGCAAATTTTAAGATTCTCCCTTGTTCGGACTCAGTAGGTTTGGGTTGGAGTACAGGAATCCACTTGTGAAGCACCCTTGTGGTCAGCAGATAAAATGAATATACTTCCTGATTTACTTCTATTGTCCTGGCATCCCTCTGGTTGTGAGTCCCAGAATTGCTGTTGTTGTTGTTAACAAAACATTCTTTAAAAGAGCTGTATTAAAATAAGCCCACTTGGGTTGGATAGCTTGCTTTGTTCTTCCATATTCCACCACGGCCTCTGCTAGTAGCATGCAAGAGACGTGTAATAAGCAGAGTTCAACAATGAACATGTGGTTAAATCTGAACCATCAGTGATAACCCCTCTCACTTTTTTGAAACCCACCTTGACACAGATAAGCCCTCCACTTTAAAGACAGCATACAGGATGGTTGTGTACAGGCAGCTTGGAACAGCTAACTTCTGGTCCTCAGTGAAGTGGGAGAAATATGTCCAGCTGCCCCTGGTGGTCCTCTGGTGAATGAGTCATTGTCCAGAGTGAGGCCCTCGAAGTGTTCCCCAAGTGGCCTTGTCACTGCTGTGGCTGGAGTTCAGTCCCTGGCCTGGGAACTTGCACTTGCTGCAGGGGGCCAAATAGAAAAACACGGTCCCTGTCAAACACTTTGGAGCTCCTTTGTGGGAACTGCTGTAGTCACTGCAGTGGTTCAGGTCACTGCAGGGGCTCTGGTTCGATCCCTAGTCCAGAGTGCCTCAAAATGGAAAAAAAAAAAAAAGGCACAACTAGAGTGAGTCCTGTGAGATGAGGAAGCTGCTAGTCCGCCAGCAGGTGGGGTCATTTTGGAATTTGGTGAAATAAATGTGGGAAGTGGGGGGAAGAATGCCGGCCGTAGAGCTTATACGGAGAGGTGTGGGCAATCCTGCTGAAATGGTTTTGTCTCATACCAGACAGTGAAATCGACAGTGACTTATAGCTATCCTCCACTTTTCAAGTGATTTATAGCTAACCCACTTTTCAAAAGTTGGGTTTACACCAATTCTCGTACCTTTTTCTACTAACTGAAAAAAAATCTGAAGGAGACTTCCACTTTCACAAAAAAAAAAAAGGCAAACAGCCTTTCGTGTTTGTTTTGCAGGAGCCCTTATCGAGGCGGCACATTCCCGGAGCAGTGAGAGCAGCACCACCAGACTCCTTCCCCGGCACCACACTTGGCACCTCAGCATCAATCCGCCAACAGCTGTGAGCGCCTGTGCTGTACATGGATTTATTCTGTGCATCCCTTCGCAAGATGGGTCCCAAGGTAACTGCTTCTTTGCTTGGCACTGTTTCAGCTGACGGGAGGTTGCATAGGAACCCTCCACTTTCATAAAGCAGGGGAAGCCTGTATTTACTTTATTGCTGTAACAATATTTATTTATTTATTTATTTACATATTGTCTTTTGTTTTTTGGCTTTTTCTAGGGCCACACTTGTGGCATATGGAGGTTCCCAGGCTAGGGGTCTAATTGGAGCTGTAGCCGCCGGCCTATGCCACAGCCACAGCAATGCGGGATCTGAGCCGCATCTGCAACCTACACCACAGCTCATGGCAATGCCAGATCTGTTAACCCACTGAGCAAGGCCAGGGATCGAACCTGCAACCTCATGGTTCCTAGTCAGATACGTTAACCACTGAGCCACAGGGAACTCATGCTGTAACAATTTTTAAAGATTTTGCAATGAACCCTCTCAGCAGCAAGAGCTCAAGAAGCAAAGCTAAGCAAAACAAAAACACATGTTTGGTGAAAACTAAGTACAGAATTTTTATTTTTCAGTAGATTTGATGATAAATGCACAACATACATCAAATGTTTGCTAGCATTTCACCGCCCACCATGGGACCTGTAGTAATGAAAAGTAGAGGACATAAATATGCTATAAAGACCTCAGAATTTATTTGAAATCTTAGTCATTATTTTAAGTTTTTCTTGGACGAGAAGCAATAGCTGTTAATGTGTTTGGTTTAATTAATAGAAGAACCCTGCAGACAGCTAAATGACTCATTTTTTACGTCACCAATTGCTTCTAATTAAAAAAATGAATTCTGTTAATTCAATTTTTCATGAAATTCATGGAATTAAAGTTAAAAAGATCGTTAGACCTTATTGTGATTACTATTTTAAATTCAGTTAAAAAGTTTAATTTTGAAAATAAAGTTATTCATTTTTTGAGGAGCATGTGAGTACAAATTCTGCATACCATCTATCTCTTGTCAATAAATTTCTTACTAAATAAGAAATATAGAGAACAGAAGTGTTCTTTGAAACTTTTAGAAAATTGTAGTTCTTACGATTTGAAAACATGGAGATACTGAAGTTCATCCTATAAAAGAAAGGAAATTTTGAATAAATTAAATAGTGAGAAATTAATCAACTTACACACTTTACTTTTGAAATTCTATCACTGTGTCTTGGAATATTCAGACTTGTGGAATAATCTATTGATAGAGCCTCTTGTTTTTATTTCATAAATGTATATTCTGTCCCAGAGGAAAGGAAGCTGGCAAAGCTGACAATTTTGATTCATCTAAATTACACAAGATATTTTAAAAGTATAAATAGAGGCACCTGCAAGTTTTGTCAAGTTTTTGTTAAAAAAAAAAATCTACTCTGAATGGAGGCAAACATAAGGCACCAGGGAAAATAACTTGGCTGAAATATTTACACATTTCAAAATAAAAAGAATAGAGAACTTCCTCCATTTAGCAGAATGTGTTCTGAGTTTACCATGAGTCTCATCACCTGAAGAATAATTTCTTAGTTGAAAATATTGTGAGCTACAAAGAAGAGTAAATTGGAAAAGACTGTGGAAGTTTAATGAAAGCATGATCATAATGTCATGTTGAAAACAATATATTCATCAGAAGTATCTCAGTAACCAAATATTAGCAAATGATACAGCCAAGAAATTGAATAAAGTATAAAAGCATATACCAACAATTATTCTGCTTATATTATTTTTAATATTCAGGTAATCAATATAAATGTTTCAAAGAGTTTAATACACATGGATATATATGTTTTTAAGAAAGAATTTTTTTGGAAATGGTTTTTAATGGAACTATTGTATAGATGCAACAGTATAGAAAAACAATTTATTGGTCAATAAATGAATACGTTAAAATGATACCTATTAAATAATTTTTAGTCACACCTTTTATTCTCAAAAATATCTTTATTTGGCAGCTGAAATGTATACTACTCTTTTTTTTTTTTTTTAAAGGCTGCACCCGCAGCATAAGGAAGTTCCAGGCTAGGGGTTGAACTGGAGCTGCAGCTGCTGGCCTATGCCACAGCCACAGTAACGCCAGATCCAAGCCATGTCTGCGACCTACACCACAGCTCATGGCAACACTGGATCCTTAACCCATTGAGTGGGGCCAGGGATTGAACCTGCAACCTCATGGATACTAGTTGGGTTTGTTACCACTGAGCCACAATGGGAACTTGAATACTCACTCCATTTTAAGCTCAAATTTAAGAAACAGTTAAATCATTCATGCCTCCTATTAATTCATTCTAATTTTTTTTTAATGGCCACACCCCCGGCATTTGGAAGTTCTCAGGCCAGGTACTGAATCTGAGCCACAGCTGTGACCTATGCAGGTGTGGCAGTGTAGGATCCTTTAACCCACTGCACCAGGCCAGGGGTCAAACCCACACCCCACTTTGACCTGAGCTGTTGCAGATGGATTCTTTTTTTTTTTTGTCTTTTTGCCTTATCTAGGGCCACACCCGCGGCATATGGAGGTTCCCAGGCTAGGGGGCTAACAGGAGCTGTAGCCGCTGGCCTTCGCCACAGCCACAGCAACGCGGGATCCGAGCCGCGTCTGCGACCTACACCACAACTCACGGCAACGCCGGATCCTTAACCCACTGAGCAAGGCCAGGGATCTAACACGCAACCTCACGGTTCCTAGTCGGATTCATTAACCACTGAGCCACAACAGGAACTCCGTGCAGATGGATTCTTAACCCACTGTGCCACATCAGGAACTCCTAGGATTTTTTAAATAGATTTGAATGGAGGTTCTCTTATTGTTATTTGAGGGCATTGGACGTTGGAAAAAAGACCAGAGAATGAAACATTTTAAAACTGTTTCATCTGATTCTAAGCAAAACATAATCCTGCTTATTGAGGTTGTAGGTTTAGCTTGTTGAATTTCAAGGAGCCGTTGAATGACCAACTTGACCAAATGCCCAGGAGTGAAGAAAAGTTTCCTGGGTTGTGGGACTCGCATTACTAAAACTGTGACAGTCTCAGACAAGCTGAAATCCATGGTCTCCCTACATCTTTTACATGAATTCAGAGCCCGGTGCGTTTAGATGAAGCCAGGTTGGCCTGTGAAGAAAAGAAATCATGAGTACTGGGCCGCTGAGCCATGATTTCAGAAAAAGCACTCTTCATCGTGTACTGGATCACAAAAGAGATGGCAGTTGTTATGGCTCCCTTATATTCCAGCCCTCGCCTCTCAAACCAGAAAAGGTCAAGACAAATATGAGGGTGCACTTCCTTCTCCTTTCTCCCGAGGGGAGCCCTGACTTCTGCTTCTTCCCATCCTCAACTTGAAAACTACTCCCGCCTGTGAGAGCAGATGCAGCACTGGAACAGCAACCGGAGACTGACTTTATAGGAATGGAGTTCTCCAAATATCCACCCAAAAAGCTGAGCATTGATTCTGAATGCCCAGCCTAATGCTAGGCACAAGCGAGTTTCAAGGAATATAGGTAGGAACTGTGAACAATAGATCACAGGGCCTCCAAAAGGTGGAAACTCATCTGAGTGTACTCGCCCAGCGATGTGATGAAAGACGGTCCTCAGGAGGGGAGGGGAGAGAAAAAGTTGGAAAAGAACCATTTTCCTTTTTGCCCCGTCCAGGAGCTGAGAGATGGGTTGAAGTACAAATGAACCACAGATAACTGAGGACCACTGTTGATTCCTGTCTCCTTTGTCACTTGGAAATTAAAGGAGGAGCAGCTGTAGGAACCTTGCTGTCCTCTCTTAGCTGGTATCAGCACTCACCAGATGCCTGGGAGATAAAAGGTATAAAATTACCCCCTTATATTTTCCCTTCGAGGGGATTTCGCTTCTGGGATCCTAGCACCAGAAAAAAGGAACGCTTGCCTGCTTAACAAGCAGGTAACCAGCACTTTTCAGATCTGTATGTGCTTCTTTCATTACCAAGAGAAAGGTATGATTTCACAAAAAGTCAAAGATGACAGATTAAGTGCTCAAGACGTGTAAAGGTGATCTGTTGTCCAAGGCATCTGAAGAGTGCTTTCCTTGCCTTCTAAATTCCCCTACTGCCTGGTAACCAGGAGGCAGCACAGTGCAGGGCTACGGGTACCAAACTGAAGATCACCTCCAGGGCTTCCACCTACCACCTACCAGCCATGGGACTTCGGGCAAATTCCTCAACTCTACAGGGCTATTATGAGGATTAAGTGAGATAATCTGTGTAAAGCTTTTAGTACCGGGCCACATGGTAAGTACTCAAAAGGGACTGCTGGTACTTACAGTTCTGGATAGGCTATGTCATCTAATCACCTGTGTTTTCTGCTGGGAGAACTAAGGGGATTTCTCCATCGCCTGGTTAGTTTATAAGGTATGTTAATCACAGGAAAGGTTATACGATGAGTTGGCGGTTCCCTAATTTGATGAGTCAGATTGTTTTCTTTTTTTCACTTCTGTGTTGAAAATAGAAATTTAGGTCAAACGTTTGCTGGAGGCAGAAAAGTTTTTTTTTTTTTAAGAGTTCTCTTGTGGTGCAGCGGGTTCAAGATTTGGCATTGTCACCCCAGCGGTTTGGGATGCTGCTGTGGCTCGCGTTCGATCCTTGGTCTGGGAACTTCCACATGCCATGGGTGCAGCCAGAAAAAAAAAAAGAAAAAAATTCTTTTTATTTGGTTACCTGTCTGAAATGAGAAAGTAACCCCTTTTAATGCCTGGCTATCGACTCAGCCCCACAACTATATTAATAGATTTCCTTTGGGAACCTCAAGCAAGAGTCTTAGGAGAGAGTCTATATATGGCTCTTAAGCTAGGAAACATTAATTAAAATCTAGTTTAGATGTAGTTTCGAAGGTTACCTGCACTGAGACATTTAAAACCTCAGAATACCAGGGTTCTTTGGTTCAGTTTAATAGTGTGTACTTGTGAACAGCTGCACCAGAATCAAAGCTCATTACTTGCACTGCCCAGGGCTGCAGTGTCAGTGAAGGCTACCCAGCCAGAGGACACATGTGGTGGCAGTTTTGAGGATGCCTAGGGCCACCCAAGGTTGTCCTCCCCCTAAGAAGAGCTTACCTAACGAATTGCTCTAATAAGCTCTTAGGTTGCTAATAATCATATGGCCTTAATCAGCAGTAAAATGAGCACCTATTTAATCAACCCAAAGTCCCAAGGTAGTGTGAAGGAACAAGAAAAGTGAACGGCTACTAAGTGGCATTCCTTTAACAAGACTGGCATGTTTTCATTTTCCCAGTGTTCTCTTTGGTGCATGAAACTGGGTGCTGGCTTAATAACCCTCAGCCACAAAGTACTGTAACATGTTAGTTCATGCTGGGTGGCAACAGGTTTGTTTTTCATGATTATGTAATCTGAATTCTTCTTCCAAGAAAGGATTTGGAAATGAGCTATTTAATTGGATTGCCAGCAAACATTTGGGCTAAATGCACATCTGTATTAGCTGCATGAAACGCGGGCCTTTTCTCTCTGACTGCTCCCCTCTCCCCCTCTACGAATCTGAAAACTACAACTCAAGTGTAACCCATGAGAAATATTGTCCAGCAGCTGGCTGAGGTTTGCATAAAGCAGTGAAATGCCTACTAAGGATTTTTAGGGGAGGGTATTTGATCTTCCTCCGTCTCAAATAGCAACCTAATGAGCCAGGCGATCTGGGCACTCTGTACACTTCTACCCAGATTAGATTGGTTTTAAAAATTAATACGGTGTTAAAATATTGTGTAAAGGGTGCAGACTGGAGTAGGTTCAAAGACTTCAGGTGCTAGGTTGGTATTTATTGACTAGAATGCTACTTAGAAAAGAGTTCACATTGTTCTTAACTTCCACGACAAAGCTGAAAACCACAGCAAATAACTGCTTGGGGGTTTGCATTCCATAGTCCTGGACTCAAGAGGCAAACTTCCTGTTCCCACTTGGCTGGCAGACCTGACCCGAAGGCCACACAGTGAATGGTTTGATTCTTAGAGCTGGAAAATCTGCACCGGGTGCCAGACCAGGTGTTTTTCTTTTTTTTAAGTTCATGCTAAAGATTTGGATTTCACTTAAAGATAACAGGAGAGCAGGCTGAGTTAGATATTTGGGCAAAGTTCGTATCTTTAGAAAAGATCCACACCCCTAAGTAGCTCCCAAAGAGGAGGGTTTCCGAATAACTGAGACCCAGACTTGGAAAACTCTCATCACTCGCCGGGATCTTCTTGGTAGATTTCAGGAATTAAGAGGGAGAAGAAGAAGAAAAAGAACCATACAAGATTCTTGGACCAACAGGATCTTTTTTTTCTTCTAGGGGAAATAGCAGATTTTTTTTTCGTGTAGTATAAATCTGTGCTTTCGTATACAACTTGTATGTACAGACATATGTTTATGATGAGCTGAAAGTCAAATGCTGAGTTTCCTCTACTGCCTTTACCAGCTAGTTCTCTTAAAAGGGCCCTAGGTCAGAACTTGCAGGAAACTTGGAGTGAGGGAGATAGATTGTAACTCTGGCTGTGTGTGTGTGTGTGTGTGTGTGTGTGTGTGTGTGTGTGTGCGCGCGCGCGTGTGTGTGCAACGAAGTAAAAGGAAGGGAGAGAAAGAGAAAGATTCAGGTAAAGGCAGGGAATTCCAGAACTTGTCCTTACAAGGAATAGTGATGAGGCTGAATTTTTTAGTGGAAAATAAATTAAGAGAATCCTGGAACACTAGTTATTCGAATACCTTGCCCAAATTAATTGCTTAGGAAAACCCGTTAACCTCTTCTTCTCTGCGCCGTTATTTCAGCAGTTTTAAAGGTCTTATTGCCAAAGGACAAGATCCTGAAGGGTTGTTGGTGGGGCAGGAGAGAGCTGAAGTTTAACTCAGCTGAACTACGGGCGAATTTCCTTGGCAGTTCAAAAAGCTCTTAATGAAGACTCTCTGCCAGACAGAAGCAGCACAGGCCACGCCCCAGCCACAGCGAGGCCTGTCCCTGACCCGCCTTCAGAGAAGAGGCTTCTGTCCTACTTTTCTGAGGCTGCCCCTCCCTTGGGTAGACAGACAACCTTCCTCAACCTGCACCCTCCCCCCACTGTGTTCATTCCAACCTTTGTGCCCCCCTTTCAACCTCTCCTTGCAGCTCTCTCTCCCCACCTCTTCTACCCAATCTTTCACCTGCTTCCAGGCCCAACACCAGATCCTCAAAGCAGCCTTACAAATAAAGAACTTCCCGTTACCGGTGCTCTCCCTCCTCTAAGCCGTCATCAGGCTGCTAATATTTTCACTATTTCTCATAGAAGCTATAGAGACCGAAGCCCTTCTCTTTTCATTTCTAGCTGTCCATTTCTTTCTTTTCTTGAAAAAATAAATAACCTTCTGATCTCCCTGCCTGGCTTTTATCATTGTTTCCTACATCCGCAGAGGTGGGACATAACTGACTTTACCTGCTGTTCCATCCAGGCATAGTCTTATTTCAGTCTCATCCATTGCCATCAACCCAAGCCTATATTTGGCTTTGGCAAAGCTTCTCTGACATTAGAATTTAGAAGCATTCCAAAGGAATGGAAGCTATTTCTCCGACAAGGATGGGAAGCACGGAGGAAAAAGTGAGTACACAGAGGGTGTATAGTGTTACTTATATTCCTCTACTCTGGGGAACATATGCAGAGAGGTGACCTGGAGAGACTCTTCAGAAATATGGTCCAGAAATACTAGGAAAAACCCTTTTTCTATTAACCAAAATGTCTTAAGGACTTTTTATATGAAACAAAGTATAGAAATGCTTTTTTCTATTTAGGTCTTCCCAAGTTTTTTTTAATCTCCCTTAAAAATATTGAGTTCAATATGGAGAATAGAGTTTCCATGAGAGAGAAATCCTTCTTTCTCGTGAGTCCAGACTTCCCCACCTTGGAAAGCCTAAAGGAAATTGAGTGCAGTCAACCTGCAAGGGTGAGCAGAGATAAGTGAAATGTACTGATAATTCAGAATCTCGTTTCCACCTCATTAATTTCAACTTCTGTTCCCTTCTGTTGGTACTTCTACAGAAAAGCGAGGCGGACTAAATTGAAGATAATATCCTGTCTCCACTCCTGCCTTCCCCCTCCCCTTCACGGGCTGGGTCAGTTGGGTGGAAAGAAGATCATTATCAGGAGAAGGAGGCAAAGCAAGGGGCCCTGGGGTTTCCCTACCCAGCTCGCCTCCTCTCCATCACTCAACTGTGCAAACGTTACAGGTGAGTGTCACTTCCTTAATATCGATACACTTTCATGTGAAAATCATTTCTGGTCTTGATCTGTTTTCAATTTGTCAATACCCTAGATTTTGCCAAGTTTGGGAACCTTAGCAACATTATGGCTAAAGTCACTTGACTGTAGTTAGTGAATTTCTGTGTTTTTACTCTCCCTCCCTTTTGTTGGGAAGGGGAGAGCTGTGCATTGCTTTCTGTAGGATTTGCTTACTAATTTTTGCCTGCACTGGAAGGCGATTGAGACCCTGTCTCTCCCACATAGTTTCCTCTGTGATTTTACAATGTGCACTCATCCTAGTATTATATAAAAACGTGTGTTTTATATTCACTATTATAAGTCATTAGAAGGAAGAGAAAAAACTCTTTTTCTTTTTTGGCTGCACCTGTGGCATGTGGGTGTTCCCAGGCCAGGGATGGAACCCACACCATGCAGTGACCCAAGGCACTGCAGTGACAACACTGGATCCCTAACCTGCCTGCATCACAAGAGAACTGGTGGCACGGGAGGTTAACCATCTGGGGTTGTCACTGCAGTGGCTTGAGTCACTGCTATGGTGCTGGTTTGATCCTTGGCCCAGGGACTTCCATATGCCTTGGGCACAGCCAAATATATATATACATATATTTATTAAAAAGAAAAAAGAGGAAATTAAAGCAGTAAACAGTAAACAGTAGGGACTAGACGGAAAAGGGGTCAGTGAGGGTAGTTTCCTGAGAGGCAGAGTGAGCCCTACTCAGAACTGTGCTGTAGACAAACTTAACTTTCTCCTTTCTTTCTCCTTCCATCAGCTTAGAATTTACAATACCAGGATAATTATTACTACACCTTGTAGAGTTTACGTTTTGCAGTGTTTGACACATAAATTATCTCTAACTGGCAAAATTTAAACTGGACAAATATGAGTGAGGGGAAATTTGTGGAAGCAATACCCTAACCCAGAAATTCTATCATACATCAAGAGTGCTTTAGTCCAACTCTGAAGAGTAACGAGGAAAAAAAATTCTAGACCTTGATCAGGTACCTAGTGTGAGGAAATAAGATGAATATGCCAACCATATGAAATATGCCAACCATAAAAATAGATTAAAAAGAGCCCAATACTTCTGGTGGGGTGTGCTAATTAGCTTTCTGTGTCCACTTGGCTAGGCTCTCATATCCAGTTTGTCAATCAGACACTAACTAGATGTTGCTATAGAGGTTTTTTTGAAGGTATAATTAAAATCTATAATAAGTTGACTTAATTTTTTAATTTTTTGGTTGACATTAAATAAAGCAGATATTCCTACATAATGAGGATGGACCTCATCCAATTTGTTCAAAGGCCTTTAGCAGCAAAACTTAGGGAAGAAAAATAAAAATCTTCCATGAGGAAGATAAGAAATTCTGTCCTCAGGCCACAGGAACAGATCCTGCCTCGGCGTTTCCAGCCTGCTGGGCTGAACTACAGATTTCGGACTTGCCACTCATTCGCTCCATTAAGTATCTGTCACCTCCACGGGTTCTGTTTTTCTGGAGAATCTTGCTACAGAGAATTATCAAGAAAGACCTGAGTAGTTGACAGTACACTGATCCTCAGTGAATAAGGAAGCAAGTGTATGAACAGTAGAGGCTAATTATGTTCCTTTCGGAGGGCAGACCATACCCAAAGATCCCGATGTAGGAAATAGGTTGGGACGAACAAGGATGTGAAAAAAAAATCAGTATGTCTTAGGCACAGGGAGCAAAAAAGAGATGGCCCAAGATGAGGTTGGAGAGATCTGCAGAGGTCAGATCATACAGGACGCTAGTAAAATACCTGAACTTATTTTTCAAACTACTGTAGGAGGCCACCGAAGGTTTTTAACCTGGGGAAAGATGGCTGTTCTGTGAAGAAGAGAACGGAGGCCAACAAATACTTTGAAGGTTACTCTAGTTGTCCAGGTCAGAAACGGTTATAGCCTGGCCCAGTATGTTGGTAGAGGAGATGGGAAAATGGGGGCTGATTCCAGGTTATATGATGGGATGAAATGAAGAAGTTGGAAGGTGAGGGTATCACAGGTGCTCCTGTATTTCTAGCTTATACGATTGGGTGGATGACGGTGTTACTATGTACAATAGGGCAGACTGGGAGAGGAACAGGATTAACGTGCACTAAGAGTTCAGTTTTGTTGGGAGTTCCCGCTGTGGCTTAGTGGTAATGAACCCGACTGGTATCCATGAGGACGCAGGTTCAATCCCTGGCCTAGTTCAGTGGGTTAAGGATCCAGTGTTGCCATGAGCTGTGTGTAGGTCACAGATGTGGCTCAGATCCCGTGTTACTGTGGCTGTGGTGTAGACCTGCAGCTATAGCTCCAATTCGACCACTAGCCCAGGAACTTCCATATGCCGCAGGTATAGCCCTAAAAAGAGGGGGAAAAAATCAGGAAAAAAAAGTTTAGTTTTGATCCTGGAGCTCAGAAGAAAGAGTTCAGCACTAGATAGAACTTTAGGAGGCATCTCTTACAAATGCATTTTAGGAGATGAATCAAAGATAGAGGATGACCAGGACTAAGCCCTGAGTCATTGCAGCATTCAGAGATAGAGCAGAGGAGTGGTTAGACAACTGGGGAGGCGGGGTAGGAGTGTGCCAAGAGGGGTTATGTTTCAAGACAGAGGTGGTAGTCCACTCAGTGAAATGCTGCCAAGAAGCGAAGCAAAAGGAGAGCTGAAAAATGAACGTAGGGCTTCATACCATGGCCTTGCGTTGTCTGTATACAGTCTGTATTATATGTAATCTATACTGTGCTATTTTATGTATATATAAATATCTGCTATTGGTTTCGATGTCTGGTGTGTCTGCTCATTTACTTAATGCATTCTCTTTTACCATTCACCATTCATCCTGGTGTCCACTACCATGGCTAATTCCAGGCGATTATTAGATATCCTAGGTACTAGGGAATGATGTTGGGACCTGGATATAGGGAAGAGAAGAGAAGAGAAGAGAGATGAGTAAAGAAAGGAAGGCTGTTGTGCATCCCCCAGCCTGACCTCAAAGACCACATCTCCCCTGTAGATAGCATCTTATGTACAAGATGAATTTGTTGTTGTTTGCTTTTTACGACTGAACATCCAGCATATGGAAGTTCCCCGTCTAAGGGTAGAATCCGAGCCACAGCTGCCAGCCTATGCCACAGCCACAGCTGCCAGCCTACGCCACAGCCACAGCAATGCAGGATTCAAGATGCATCAGCAACTTATACTGCAGCTCATGGCAATGCTGGATCCTTAACCCACTGAGCGAGGCCAGGGACCAAACCCATCTCATGGGTACTAGTCGGGCGCATTACCACTGCACCACAATGGGAACTCCCCAAGATGAATTGTTTAAGAGATTCAGGAGCTCCCATCGTGGCGCAGTGGTTAATGAATCCGACTAGGAACCATGAGGTTGCGGGTTCGATCCCTGGCCTCGCTCAGTGGGTTAAGGATCCGGTGTTGTTGTGAGCTGTAGTGTAAGTTGCAGACATGGCTCAGATCCTGCGTTGCTGTGGCTGTGGCACAGGCCGTCAGCTACAGGTCGGATTAGACCCCTAGCCTGGGAATCTCCATATGCCGCAAGTGCGGCCCTAAAATGACAAAAAAAGCCAAAAAAAAAGAAGAAAATTCAGATATCCCAAGTTCTAGGTTAGAAGTCTTAATCTCTGTCTTAATATTGTTTTTCCCCCCTTTTTTTCTTCATAATATTTGAAGGTTCATTTTATGCATTCATTTTGACTTGACTGGGCTAAGGGAGGCCCAGACAGCTGGTAAAACATGGTTTCTGAATGTGTCTGCGAGGGTGTTTCTGGGAGATATTAGCACTTGGATTAGTAAACGAAGAAGATCCACCCTCTCTGATGTGGGTGGGCGTTTTCCAAACTGCTGAGGCCATGGATGGAAGGAAAAGGCAGAGGAAGGATGAATTTGCTCCTTCTGCCTGAGTTAGGACATCTGTTTTCTCCTGCCCTTGGATGGCAGCACTCCTGATCTTTGGCTTTCGGACTTGACCTGAACTTATGCCATTGGCTCCCCTGTTCTTGGACTTGGACTGAACTGCACTCTCGGCTTTCTTGGTTCAGCAGCTTGCAAATGGCAGATTGTGAGACTTCTTGGCCTCCATAATCATGTAAGTCAATCCTAGAATAAATCGCTCTCTACGTAAGTATGGCATAAACATTATAGTATAGTCTATACTATACTATTGTGTATATATAGAGAGAGTATATATAAATATCTTCTGTTGGTTTTGCTTCTCTGGACACCCCACGTTAATCCACTCAGTCTGGCCTCAGAGATCGCATCTGTTCTACAGGAAGCACCTTACATAAAAGATAAATTGTTTTGAAGATTCAAGTATCCCAAATTCTAAGATAGGAAACTTATTCTCTCTCTTCATATTTTTCCCCTTCATTACATTTAGCGCAGTTTGTAACTATGGATATATTTGTTATAACAATTTATTCAACATTTATGTCTGTGCTACCTGTAAACTTTCATGAAGCAAAGAGCCTGTCTAGTTCTATCTTCTTATATTCAGTATCCAGCACAAGGCCTGACACCTAATAAGAGTTCAAGATGGAGTCGTTGAGTTAACAAATCATGAGAGTTTATGTCAAAATAGAAAATTATAGCCAAAACTTTATAGTTATAAATAAACTTAGTGAACTAAAAATCAGTAGTCTTCTATTTCTTCATATGCCTTAATTTGCTGCCTATTTATACAGCTCTTCTCTACTAATGAGCAAGTGGTGGCAGCCCCTGGAAATTTAAGAAACTATTTGGAGAAACATGGCAAATTGAGAAAATATTTCATTTACTTTTCCAGAGATTTTTAGAAAAGACATCCATTATTTCATTTTACCTGTAGGAAATCTCAGTACTTACGTAGAATTCTGTACTGGTGTTTGGGGATTAAAAGGTTATTTTTTTATTGACATGTCCAGAAAAATCCAGATATATACAGTCGCCATAGTTCTAGAACCACAGGAAGTGCACACTTGCACAGTTCCTAGAGCATTGGCTAAAACCACCATTTTTCAAAATAGGAAGTTTGGGAGTACCTGTTGTGCCTCGGCAGTAACAAACCTGACTAGTATCCAGGAGGACACGGGTTTGATCCCTATACGTGCTCCATGGATTAAGGATCTGGCGTTGCTATGAGCTGTGATGTACATTGCAGATGAGGCTTGGATCTGGTGTTGCTGTGGCTGTGGCATAGGCCAGCAGCTGCAGTTCCAGTTCCACCCCTAGCCTGGGAACTTCCACATGCCGTGGGTGTGGTCCTAAAAACCCCATAAAAACACAAAACACAAAAAAATTTAAACAATAAGATAGAAAGTTTGGAGGAAAGACATATAAGGGAACTGTGGACTTAAGCCGACAGAAAATTCATCTTAGAGAAATCAGAGAATCATACAGTTTTAGAGTTAAAGGAGTCATTAGGCCAGTTTTCCTTGCTGTGTGGTTTGGAAAACAAGGGCATGTGAGTGAATGCAGAATCTTGTGGCCGGTTGTTACAACTTGTAATAACCTCATGTCTGACCTCAAGTCCAAATACTACTTTGTGTGTATGTGTAATGTGTGTAAGTATTCTGACATATACTCGGTACTGGTGCCCATCATATAAAAGAGCTTATGGTTAGAGCCTTGTTTATTTACCTTGAATGAGAAAAAAATTCCCCAATACCCTTATTTCATAAGTTTGGAATTTTTATATTAGGTTTTCTCCAAAGTGAGACACAACTGAGCTACTCTGATGAAATCTCAATTTTAGTACGGATGAAAATGTCACTTTCTCCCCTTACAAACTCTTGCTAAGATATCAGTGAGCTCAGAGCGTGCTCCAGTGGCTCAGGCATGGCCATCAACAGCTCGAGGCCTCCCTCATACATGAATCATATCCCTGTCCTGCCAATTTTTTATAACTCACTTATTTCTGTGCATTTTTTGAGGAAACGGGTAATTTTATGTGGCCACGTATTAAAACTTGCTTTCTTGGTTATAGAATTTGGTTAAGAAATTATTTCAAAAACATAAAGAGTTTTTCTAGAGTACGTGCTTTCTATGCTGAATTGGTACCAGTGGCTCTGCTGCTCTCAAATCAATAAAAACGAGTATTCAGACATAAAGCACACATAAAGATATAACTCACTTTGTAGAACAGCTATTATTTAGACTGGAATTTTTTGTTCCTTATTTTAACTTTGTTTTCTTCCTTTGTATGACTTTCAAATATTAGGACTTCAGAAGTTAGACTCTTTTTTTTTCTTTCTTTCTTTCTTTTTGCATTATTTGAAAGTCTAGCCTAGTAAGACAGTCCTAGAAATAGAAAGATAAGGTAAAATTAGGCAAAACTAGTAAAAAATGAGAAGGGAGTGAGGTTGAATTAATACCCCTCCTCTGAATATTGGAGAATAATGATGAGGCAGCTGATTCTCCTAGAGGCTGAGATCTTAGTTTTCATAGTAAACGATTTTCAATTAATGTTAATATCAACTATGTACACAGGAAAGAATAATTACTATTAGACAGTATGAATGTATATAGCATCTATAACAAATTAAATTTTACACAAATACAGTCATATATGTGTTTATAAGGCATTTGTAGAAAAATTGGGTAGAAAAGATGATCTTAATTGGAAAAAAAATCTCTCAGAGAGGTTACCTTGATTCTAAGGAACATATGGAGCTGGCTTGGCAGATGGGTGGGAGCAGTGGTTTCTGGCATGCAGAAGGGTCCTGCAAGCCCATCCTCTTGCTTCTTGTCAGAAAAAAAGATACTAAGATTGATGCACACACTAAATGTTTCTGTTTTTAAATAAGGCCCATGTGGTTATGATACTTGGTCTCTATTTATATTCTTAGGCTTACTGAGCTTTCTTTTCTCCTCTTCTCTGAACAGGCCTACTGAGATTAATTTATTAGCTATTTTCATGGAAGACTTCCAGCTGAAACAGAGAGTTTTAAAAGTTGAATTGACAGGATTAACCTGTTATTTTGGTGCCCTTCACAGAGGTTACGTAAAGACTCAGTTTTCCTGACTTCAAGTCCAGATCATGGACCATGGGGTGTGTGCATTTGAAAAGTTATGTATGAATTTACTAAAATGTAAAAGTCAAAATCAGTAGTGGGGTTCACAAGCTGAAGGAGCCCTAAGTTATGCTTACATTACTTGTTTTTTTTTTGGTGAAGATTCCTTCTATCCAATCCAAAACAAATTTGTTTCTAAATTTGGAATTTTTATATTGCATTTTCTCCAAAGTGAATAATGGTATAAAGGCCCATACATCTATCAGGCGGCTTCAGCAGTAATAAACTTCTAGCCAGTCTTCCTTTATTTACACTCCCAACTATTTCCCACCTACTGTCTTATTTGGAAGCATAATATTTCAACTATGTATGTATGTAAGTATGTATATGACATATATTTAAAAGAGGAAGGCTCTATTTTTGACATAAAAATCAGTTATAACATCTAAAATATTTCATAATAGTTCCTTAATATCTAATCAATGTTTAAAAGTCCTCATAGGCGGTCCCATTGTGACTCAGTGGGTTAAGAACCCAACTAATATCCATGAGGATGCAGGTTTGATCCCTGGCCCTGCTTAGTAGGTTAAGGATCTGGAGTTGCCACAAGCTTCAGTGTAGGTTGCAGATGTGGCTCAGTTTGGCGTTGCTGTGGCTGTGGCATAAGCCAGCAGCTGCAGCTCTGATTCAGCCCCTAGCCCAGGAACTTCCATATGCCGTGGGTGTGGCTGCAAAAAGAAAAAAAAAAAAGAAACTAAAAGAGCTCCTCATAAATGGCATAAATAGCTTTTTTGTTTTAGACTTTGCTTATTTGAATCAGGATTCAAATAAGGCACATGTGATAATTACGTCTTTTTAAGTCTCTCTTAATCTATAGATTACCTGTATTTCTTCCCCCATCATTGAAATATATTTGTTTGTTAAAAAATATTTTCCTCTAGACTTTCCCACAGCCTACATTTTGCTGGTTGCTCATTTGCTGATCTCTGACATCTGTTTGAACATGTTCCTCTGACTTGTATTTTTCATAAATTGGTAGCTGAATCTATCTAGAGGCTTGATCAGGTTCAGGTTCTCTCTCAAAACAAAATAATGATAGAATCTGATGTCTGATAATCACTTTTTGTGATGTTAGCAACCCCTGAAGCTTTTGCCTAGATCCATTTTTACCAGAGGTTACAAAATGGTAACATTCTAATCTTATCATCCTTTTACTTATTATCAAGGATATTTCCATAATGTAAAACCCTTCCTCATCTATTGCTTGGTTACCAGCAGTGTCATTTCTTAAGGAAGACAAGATGATTTATTTCTTTGCCTTCATTTATCATTTTTCAAAATAATGAGTTGGTTCCAATGGTGAATAAGTAGTTTTTTTTTCCTTGTGCCATTTTGAACTTATGGATTTCAACACAATTGAAATTTTACAACTAACAGCTGTTATTACCCTTATGGATGCTAAAATCAGTCCATCTGTAGCCACTGAGAGTCTCTTCAGGGTAGTTCTGAGCTTTGTTATGACTCTAGTGTTCTTTTGATACCTTTCTCATACATTCCTTTCCTCAGAGTTGGAGTTTGCCATTTTCCAAGGAGCCCAGGTTCTGTTTAATGGGAAATATTTGGAATGAAATAATTTTTGAGTTGGGTGGATAATTTGACCCAATCACCTTTCAGGAAACCCTGAGCACAGCATACAGGTTAAAATCACAAGGGTTTAGAGTTCCCTTTGTGGCTCCGTGGGTAAGAATCTGACTAGTATCCATGGAGATTCAGGTTCCATCCCTGGCCTTGCTTAGTGGGTTAAGGGTCCAGCATTGTTGCAAGTTTTTACTTTGGTTGCAGATGTGACAGCTGCAGCTCCAATTCAACCCAAGTCTGAGAACTTCCATATGCCTCAGGTGTGGCCATTTAAACAAACAAAAAAAAAAGTCACAAGGGTTGGAGTCAAAAAGATCAAAAGTCTGAATCCTAGCTCCATCACTTCAGCTTGGTGATCTGGGGAAACTTACAGGGCTTCTGGTTCAGGGCAAGATAGCAAAGTAACCCAGATGGAGTGTTCTCTCCTGGAGAGACGCCGCCACCTGAGATGATGGATCTTGGAGCCGTTCGCTCAGCAACCAGCAGTGGAAAGAAACCCTTGGGGCAGATAAAAGTTGATTGGCTCTACTGGCAGGGAAACTGGCCAGAGGTGGGGCAGGCTGGGGTCACAAGTAGGACCTAGGTTTGGTGGGAAAATGCTTTAGTTCTGCCCTTTCCTCATCCCTGTGTGGCCCTAGGCAGATTTGCCCCTTCCTGTGAGTACTGTGAAGGCAGGATGTCAGTGTACAGGCCAGAGCAGTGGAGTAAGTGTGGGGCAGAGCTTGGCATGGTGATGAGCAGATGGCACTGAGTGTAGCTGGCCTGACCAGTCCCGGAGAATGCCCCCTCCACACGCACATCCCTGCTCGCAAGTCCCTGTGGGCATCCACTTAGAATGCAGGGTGGCTGCTTCCAATAAAAGTTTATTCGGAAGTTCCTTGGAGACCAGTTGAGCACAAAACCATGCCTCTCCCATGAAGGCGCATGACAAACACACAGTAGTCTGCCTAGAACCGCACAAACTTGCTGGAGACCTCTACCCTTCCTGCAGTGGTGTTCTGCTAATCAGTGAGCCTTAAGGAACAAGGATGTGCTCAGAGGGCAAATGATGAGAACAGTGAGCTTGAGGAACAAGAAACTGAACAACCTATCCAGAGAAAGCAGAACTCATGGAAAACAGAACAAGAATTTAAAACCAGGAAAATGAACATGCTTGGAGAGGTGAGAGAGGACTCTGGGAACATGAAGAAAGGATAAGCAGTTCTTAATAGAAAAGTGAAAGAATTAGAAATATTGAGAATGAATCCTTGGAGTTCCCCTGTGGTGCAGTGGGTTAAGGATCCAGCATTGTCAGCGCAGTGGCTTGGGCCGTTGCTCTGGCGCTGGTTTGATCCCTGGCCTGAGAACTTACACATGCTGCAGGAGTGGGGGGGGTGAGAAAAAAAGAATCCTGATAGAGAAAGATGGCACTGATGATTTCACTTATGTGTGGAATCTTAAAAAAAAGAAAGAAAACAGTCAAACTTACAGCAGCAGAGACTAGAGACTAGAAATACGGTTGCCAGGGGCTCGAAGGTGCAGGAAATCGGGAGAGCTTGGCAAAGGGTACAAAGTTTCAGTTTTAAGAGGAATAAGTTCTGAGAATCTAATGTATAACTGGCGACCATAGTTGATAACCCTGTACTGTACAATTGAAATTTGCTAAGAAGGGTAGAATTTATATGTTCTCACCCTACCTCCCCAAAGTAAATACGTGAGATGATGAATGTGTTAACTTGATGCGGGGGTCCTTTCAAAATGTTTACAGATAGGAAATACCACACAATATACTTTCAGTATCTTACAATTTTATTTATCAATTATACCTCAGTAAAGCTGAAAAAAAAGTTAAAATCTAAAAAAATGTCGTACTGGAGTTCCTGTCGTGGAGCAGCGTTAACGAATCTGACTAGGAACCATGAGGTTGCGGGTTCGATCCCTGGCCTTGCTCAGTGGGTTAACGATCCAGCGTTGCCGTGAGCTGTGGTCGCAGATGCCGCTCGGATCTGGCGTTTCTGTGGCTGTCACGTAGGCTGGCAGCTGTAGCTCTGATTCGACCCCTAACCTGGGAACCTCCATATACCACGGGTGCAGCCCTAAAATGACAAGACAAAAAAATTAAAAAAGATTAAAATTAAAAAATGTATTGTAGTATAGTTCATTTATAATGTTGTGTTACTTTCATACATACAGCAAAGTGATTCAGTTCTATATACATATATGCTTTTTATTTTCCAAATTATTTTCCCTTATAGGTTATAACAACATATTGAATGTAGTTCCATGTCTTCCCCAGCAGGTTCTTGTTAGTTGTTTATTTTATATATAATAGTGTGTATATGTTAATCCCAAGCTCCTACTTTATCCCTCTCTCCCCTTTCCCCTCTAGTAACCATAAGTTTGTTTTCTGTCTGTGGGTCTGTTTCTGTTTTGTAAATAAGTTCATTTGTATCATTTCATTTTTTTGTTAAGATTCCACATGTATGTGATATTATATGATAATTTGTATCATTTGTATCATTTCATTTTTTTGTTAAGATTCCACATGTATGTGATATTATATGATAATTTGTCTTTCTCTGTTTGACTTACTTCACTTAGTGTGATAATCTCTAGGTCCATCCATGTTGCTGCAAATGGCAGTATTTAATTCTTTTTTACAGCTGAGTAATATTCCATTGTATAAATATGCCACATCTTCTTTACCCATTCATCTGTTGATGGACATCTAGGTTGCTTCCATGTGTTGGCTATTAAAAATAGTGCTGCAATGAACATTAAAGTGCATGAGTCTTTTCAGGTTATGGTTTTCTCTGGACACTTGCGCAGCAGTAGAATTGCAAGATCATACAGTGGCTCTATTTTTAGCTTTTTAAGTTACCTTTCTACTGTTTTCCACTGTGGCTGCACCAGTTTACATTCCCACCAAGAGAATAGGAGGGTTCCTTTTCCCGCATACCCTCTCCAGCATTATTATTTAGAGATTTCGGTGGAGGTGTGCCTGCAGCATATGTAAGTTCCCAGGCCAGACTGAACCAATGCCATAGCAGTAACCCGGGCCACTGCAGTGACAACACCCAATCCTTAACCCACTGCAGCACAAAGGAAGTCCGATTATTTATGGCCTCTTTGATGACGGCCATTCTGATGGTGTGAGGTGGTACCTCATTGTAGTTTTGATTTGCATTTCTCTGATAATTAGCAGTGTGTTGAGCATCTTTTCATGTATCTCTTGGCTATTTGTATATCTTCTTTGGAGAAATGCCTATTCAGGTCTTCTGTCCAGTTTTGGATTGGGTCTTTTTTTTTTGATATTGAGCTGTATGAGCTATTTGTATATTTTAGAAATTAATCCCTTGTCATTCACATCATTCGCAAATATTTTCTCCCATTCTGTGTGTTGTCTTTTCTTTTTGTTTATAGTTTCCTTTGATATGCAAAAGCTTTTAAGTTTAATTAAGTCCCATGTGTTTGTTTTTGTTTTCATTTCCATTACTCTAGGAGACAAATCCAAAAATATATTGCTATGATTAATGTTGAAGAGTGTCCTGCCTATGTTTTCCTCTAGGAATTTTATAGTATCTGGTCTTATATTTAGGTCTTTAATCCATTTTGAGTTTATTTTTGTGTGTGGTATTAGAAAATGTTCTAATTTCATTCTTTTACGGTAGCTGTCCTGTTTTCCTAGCACTTATTGAAGAGACTGGTTTTTTTCTCTACTGTACATTCTTGCTCTCATTATCATCATAGATTAATTGACCATAGGTACATGGGTTTTTCAAATTTAAGTGCTAGAGTTCCCACTGTGGTGCAATGGGATCAGCAGCTTCTCTGCAGCACCTGGACACAGATTCGATCCCCGGCCCAGCACAGTGGGTTAAAGGATCCAGTGTTGCTGCAGCTGTGGCATAAGTCGCACCTGCGGCTTAGATCTGATCCCTGGCCCAGGAACTCCATGTGCCATAGGACAGCCAAACAAAGAAGAAAATAATTAAATTAAAAAAAAAATCCTAGGAGTTCCCGTCGTGGCTCAGTGGTTAACAAATCCGACTTGGAACCATGAGGTTGCGGGTTCAATCCCTGGCCTTGCTCAGTGGGTTAAGGATCCCGCGTTGCTGTGGCTGTGGCGAAGGCCAGCAGCTACAGCTCCTGTTAGACCCCTAGCCCAGGAACCTCCATATGCTGCGGGTGCGGCCCTAGATAAGGCAAAAAGACAAAAAAAAATCCTATATTTATTGAATAAATAACTCAATAGATTGCTTAAATAATGAAGGATCTAGTAAATATTTGAGCTGGAAGATTAAACTGAGGAGTTTCTGCCAGGAGGCAAGGCAAGGATAAGAAAAAATGGAAAATAAGAGAGAAAAGAAACATGGAGAATCAGGTAAGGGTCCAAGTCTATGTATTAGGAACACCAGAAGGAAAAAAAAAAGAAAGGGGGAAATGGAGGAAGGCCAATAGTTAAAGAATAATGACCAAGAATGTCCCAATGTCACACAGCTAATAAGTGGCAAAGCCAGGAGTTCAGCCCAGGCGAACAAGCTGTAGTAAAAAAACCCATAAACCCATAATTGTTATTTACTGCCTTAAGTACACTGTATCAGATGCAAGTCTGGAGGAGGAGAAGCAAGTTAGGGATAGGGCATAAAGGAGGGAAATTATAAAATAAGCAAAAGTGAGGCAGTGTATAAACTGAGGGAGAGAGTGTGTTCGGAATGGCGATACAACTTGGGTCCTTAAAAACAAACATCAAAACCCCCAAAACACAAAAACCACAATCTAGAAATAACAAAAACAGACAATTTATTTCACCTCTCTAATCCTCATTTTCCTACCTCACAGCGCTGTTAGAAAGATTAAATAACACAAGACGTGTAGAATTCTGAGCACAGGAAAATAACTTCATAGAGTCGCATGAAAATAGTACCATGTTTATTGATTCAAACATTCGAAAAATATTCATTGAGGATCTTCTATGCACCAGGCAGTAGAATTCAGTGTTGATCAATGGACAAAAATCTCTACTTGGGATGTAGTTTCTGGAGAGGCAGGGTGGGGGGGCAATAAACAGATAAACCTAAATAGATGGTATAATATCAGGTAGTATTTGTGCCACCAAGGAAGTTAGAGCGGTGTGGAGGAACAGAGAATGGAGTATGGAGAGGTTCTGTTTTGATAGGATGGCCAGAAAAGGTCTAAGGAATGAAGTGAGGAAATAGCCGTGAAACATCTAGAGGCATGGAGTTCTTGTCAGAGCAAATGGCACGTGCAAAGATCCTGGGGTGGGCGAGCACTTGAAATGTATGTTCAAGGAACAGCACGATGCAGGCATCACGAGGGCAGAGAGAGCCAGGGAAGAGGGGTTGGAAATTCGATCGCAGATGCAGCCAGCCAGTGGATAGATCATTTGGGTTTTTTGCTCTCACTAAAATTTGCTTTGTCTTTCATCACTTAAACACTTTATCTTTGTATAGCCCATGAAATCAGAGGTATCAGTCATAGAGGGAGCCCCTGCGTGTGCCTTCGTACGTTAGTAAATTCTTTTTTTTTTTTTAACGGCTACACCCTCTGCATATGGAAGTTTCCAGGGCAGGGAATCTGAGATGCAGCTGTGATCTATACCACAGCTGTGGCAATGCCAGATCCTTAACGCACTGTGCCAGGCCAGTGATCAGCCACATACCTCTGCCGTCGATCTGAGCTGCTGCAGTCGGATTCTTAACCCACTGTGCTACAGCAGGAACTCCCAGTAAACTCTTCCTAGCGTTTAAGATCTAGTGTGTCAGAAAGTACCTCCATCTCCTTGTTGTAGCAGAAGACACCTCAAAATTGAGCTTCCTAGGCAATCTGCCTTTCTCTCGCTGGCCATAGGAAGTATCTTTCGATCCTCCGTGGTCTTTCCAAACCCATCCTCTAACTGCCCTTGTCTACGTCCGTGGGAATTACTCAGAAATGTCTGGCGTCCCAGAGCCAGTCACATCTGAGTCACCCTCATTCTAGGGGAGGCAGCCAGGAAGCAGCCGGGTCTTAAGGGAGGTTCTGACTTAGTGCCGTTGGATTCCCTTACGCAGCCCTGCCCGTACCCAGGGGTAACCCTATCTCACCCCTGCAGTCTGGGGTGTCCATGTTCTTTGGAAAGGTATCCCAAACACTACATGGTCCTTCCCTCCTGCCCTCCCCAAAGGCTGTTCCCAGTCTCTAATCACAGCAGAAGATCCCTTTCATGTCCCATACCTCTCAGACGGGCGTTTCTGTCTCTAGCTGCCGTTGTCAGAAACAAAGGCACCCCTTTCTTCTTTTGTTTTCCAGTCATCTCTGAATTCGTGATCCATCCTGGAGGTTTTTTAAACTCCATAAATCTAGTAGTACAGTTGGCATTGTTATGTATCGACAGTTTCATCTAGGTGTTTAAATTACATGGAAAAAATAAGCCCAGAACCAAAGAGGTGAGGGAAGAACAAAGTAATGAATTGCCATCTATTGGGGCTTTATTTGTTTGCTTATTTATTTATTTATTTATTTAGGCTGCACCCAAGTTATGTGAAAGTTACTGGGCAGATTGAACTCATGCTCCAAGAGTGACCTGAGTCACAGCAGTGACAGTACCAGGTTCTTAACCTGCTGAGCCACCAGGGAACTCTATATTGGGACTTTATTTAAGCGTGGCATTTAGGACACTAGAAGAGTCAGTGACCCATAAGATTGGAAGCCAGCTTTCTCAGGCTGAATATATTTTCCCAGGTATAGTGTGGCTACAAAAATTAGCAAACACAAGCAGCATCAGAAAGAGAGCTGGGAGTTCCCTTCGTGGCTCAGTGGTTAACGAATCTGACTAAGAACCGTGAGGTTGCGGGTTCGATCCCTGGCCTTGCTCAGTGGGTTAAGGATCCGGCGTTGCCGTGAGCTGTGGTATAGGTTGCAGCCGCGGCTCGGATCCCACGTGGCTGTGGCTGTGGCAAAGGCCGGCAGCTACAGCTCCTGTTAGACCCCTAGCCTGGGAACCTCCATATGCTGCAGGTGCGGCTCTACATAAAAGGCAAAAAGACAAAAAAGAAAGAAAAGAAAGAAAGAAAGAAAGAAAGGGCGAGCCATATCTGGACTGGCCCTTTTATTCTGAGCACCGTCATCATGAGACAGTAAAGAGAAGACCCCTGGTTCCAAATATTTATCTTCTGATGTTGGTGGGAAAGGACTGAAAAATGTACATAATGAAAAGAGGGCATCTATTGACTTTTTACTCAGAAACGTCCCAGCTGACTTGACCTCTTAAAATACTGTGTCTATAGCCATCTCCTTCTTTATCTCCTATGAACAAGGATTAGAAGAACCTACTGAGAATTTCTCTGGTTCAGTTATTCTTAGCAACCTGGCATCCGTTCCCACTATCATGACACAAAATGGCACCAGGCAGGTGATTCGTTTATTTTTGTTTTGGCCATGCCCATGGCCTGTGGAAATTCCTGGGCCAGGGGTCGAACCCACGCCACAGCAGTGACAATACCAAATCCTTAACCTGCTGTGCCACAAGGGAACTCCCCAGGCAGATATTCTGGAGAAGATTAGACAGGGATAATTACAGCTGTCATGTACCTGCCCTCATTCAACTCCGTGGAAGTGTCGATGGCTCCTTGGCTACATTCATAGCTGTGTACCTTCCTAAGAGCTGGCCCAGGGATTCATAAGAGATTCGTAACTGTTCTTAGAAACTGAATTGGAGGTCATGAACAGAAATGACTCCACACTCCCAGAAACTGTGACGTCTCACCCATTGAAGGTAACCTCCTGGGTGCTAGGACCATGGACTCAAATTGCCACTTCTTGGACTTCGCACAGCTAATAAATGAGGAAGTTAACTCACAGGAACCTTGGGAGCTGATGAAATAAATAGGAGTAAGAATTAGAGTTCTTCGAAATGAGTTGCTCCCTGATCATAGAGCAGCAGCTTCCTTTCCCCTTTTTACTAGGTGCACATAGAAGAGAAGGATTTAAATTAATTGGAGATATGTAATCTGGATATGTGTCTTCTTATTAGTAAAACTGAACATCAGCCAAGTAGAACTGTCCTCCGGTCACCCACTCTTATGGAAAACTTTGACACTACTCCATTGAGGTTTTTATTTCCCCTGTTTTATCATACAAGTTCGGCCACTACCTAACTCTCTTCCTAACATAGTGGTGCTCAAGAAATTTGCAGCAACATGATGATTTTTTTGTGGCCATGCCTATGGCAGGCAGAAGTTCCCAGGCCAGGGATCAAATCAGGGCCACAGCAATGACAATGCCTGATCCTTAACCCCCTGAGTCACCAGCGAACCCCCAACATGATGATCTAGAGAGAACATGAACTTTGGAATTAGAAAAGTCCAGGCTTGAATCTTGGTTCTACCATTTACTTAGGTACTTAGGGTACTTGTCTAAGTACAGGTACCTAATGTCTTGAAGGCTTAGTTTCCTTCTCTGTTAAGTAACAAAAACGCTAATCTCAATGTACTAATCTGCTGGACTGCCACAACAAAATACTACAGACTATGTGGCTTAAACAACAGAAATTTACTGTCTCACAGTTCTGGAGGCTGGAAGTCCAAGATCAAGGTGCTGTTGGGTCTGGTTTCCAGAGAGACCTCTGTCCTTGGCTTGCAGATGGGCTCCTTCTGGTCGCGTCCTCAAGTGGCCTTTCCTCTGTGCATACATGGAGAGAAAGAGCTCTGGGATCTGTTCTTCTTCTTATAAGGACATCAGTCCTATTGGGTTAGGATTCCTCCACTTATGACCTCATTTAACCCAATTTATCTCTGTAAAGTCCTTATTGCCAAATATAGCCATATTGGGGGTTAGGGCTTTAACACACAATTTTGGAGGGACACAGTTTGGTCCATAACACTCCAACACCATCATAAGCATTACTTCAGATTGTGTATATACAGGACCTAGCCTTGTTCCAAGAGCCTAGCTGATGCTCAATGAAAATTGGTTCCCTTCTCTTCCCCCTGTGTCATTCCTTCCTAGTGGGTTACTTTCTTCTCTACACACGAGAAGTCAGGTTTAGCCTTTGCATAGATGGTGTACAGTTACAGCGAATGAACAGAACACTCCTCAAGACTTCACTTTGGTAAAAAAAAAAAGTCTCTCTTCCCTTATTATTGTGGTTTTAGATGCCTCCCTGGTCACTCTCTTCTTTCTGAGAACTGTTCCTCCCACCCAAAGGGCTGAGCCCAGCCACAGTAGCCTATTCTTTGGCCAAGACCCTAGACTGACAACTCAAGCCATATTCTTTCTTTCGGGAATCTGGATTTGAGATTCAGTCCCTGCTAAAGGCAAGAAATCCATCCTGCAAAGACAGAATGGGGTTGATGAACATATTAATAGGTAGCATATTAAGAGCTCAGTGTGTACTAAGAGTTTCCTACACATTGACTGACCAGAACCTCACTACTACTCATTACTACAACCCTAGGAGATAGATGCGTTCATTATTCCCCTTTCTACAGCTGAAGAAATTCAGGTATGAGAGCTTTAGTGCTTTGTCCATGGTCACAGAGCTATCGAGCCTGGATACAGGCAAACGGGGGAGAGGGCACCCGCCACCCAGAGGGAGAAGAGCAGAGTACCCTGGTCCCACACTTCTGTCTCCTGGATTCCACGACATGGTCCAGTATCCTGCCCATGTGTTCCTTTTTTGCCTGAGCAGTTTGAAGTTGGGTTTAGTTCTTTGTAAACCAACGACACTTGCACTAAGACAATTGGCCCTAAGTACCAGATCTGTTGTTCTGTTGTACCCAACGTGAGAGTATGTTTTTAACGACCACATGTAAATGGGAAATCTTTCTTTCTTCTCTTCCTTCCTTTTCTTTTTTAAATGACTCTCTTCCATTACAAAGTTTAAAATGGGTTACATCCAAATAGAGAAAACCTTCAAAAGAGATTTCAGAGGTAGTGAAAGCCTTCTTTTCTGGATAATGGATGGTTTTCAGCAGTACAGGGTAGATAAACTCTTCATTGGCAGCGTGCCCACAGAAGATACAGTGATGACTGGATGTGTGTGTGCTCATGCCAGTGTGGGAGGTAAGCTGTGTGTTCCCATCAAGCCTGGAAAAGCTGGAAGGCAAGGCTGGAGCTGAGGGAGGAGGGGAAAGTCAGCAAGCTGAGACTGGTGAACGTGATCAGGGAGCCTGTTCCTTCAAGACAAGATTCAAAGGGTGTTTGTGACCTAAGGTGAAATCAGTAGAGAATGATAATGAATACATTGAAATTGGCAAGATACTTAATAGGCCGTCTGTTTTCGTTCTTTTAAATCATGCTGCAAGTGGTGATAATGTGTGTGAATTACCCTTTCTAGAGTGTACTTGATGAGTATATACTGCAGCTGTATGGAATTTTTTAAAGAGTAGACAATTGTCTCCATCTTGTACATTTTCCTTGGAAAAAAACAGTGATCTGCCTGGAGTGAGCCTGCCTCAAGTACATGACTAACTGACACCATTGGCCACGTGGTCAACCGCAGTTGCCGAAGGAGCTGGCATGGGGTCCCAGAGGACAGATCCATCTTTCTCCTCCCAGCTTAAAAAAACGCAGACTAAAAATTTGTGGTATTCTTTCCAGAAGGAAGTAACAGGGCAGTAATTCATTTGTGGCCTAGGTTGACAGGCATGGATCTGGGGGTCTTCTCTTCCTTGACTCAGGTCAGGGGATAGTCCCTTTGGAAGTCAGGGAGCCTTCTCCTGAGAGATGGATAAAGGGAAGAGGAATGATAGGAGAGGAGATGTGGTGCCCCGAAGGCTTGGTAGCCAGAGCTGAGGGTGCATCAGGAGCTGCAGAGTTGAGACATTAGGAAAGATGATGAAATACAGACAGTACGGGACAGAAAAGGGTGCAGGTGGCAGGTCTCCAAAAGAGACTGGAGCACAAACCCAAACAGATATCTGGTACTTTCATCTTACTGATGCCTCCGCAAAACTCTCCTATTATTCTACCAATATCTGGGAATTGTGTGACTTCCTAGCTTTGGCCAACGTGGGGAAAGACTGGGCTTTGGAAGGCCACTTCTCTCCCCCAGACTTGAAAGGCCTCCAGATGCCACCAGGAAGGAAGGGCTCGGGCTTCTGTGTCAGCAATGATTCTTCAGGCTTCTGTGTCAGCAATGATTCCTCCAGAACAGATTCCACGAAGTGATCTCTAAGTGGCTTTTTAAAAAGTCATGAGATAACAGGAAATCATATTCTAGTCAATTTCCTAATTTGCTTTCATTGATAAGAAACTGAATGTGTACTACCATTAAAACACTCTTACATTTGGTTGTTCTAAAATGTTCTCAGGAGTTCCTATTGTGGCTCAGTGGGTTATGAACCTGATTGGTATCCATGAGGATGCGGGTTTGATCCCTGGCCTCACTCAGTGAGTTAAGGATCCCGTGTTGCCAGGAGCTGTGGTATAGGTCACAGATGCGGCTCGGATCTGACATGGCTGTGGCTGTGGCACAGGCTGGCAGCTGTAGCTCTGATTCTGCCCCTAGCCTGGGAACTTCCATATGCCGTAGGTGTGGCCCTAAAAAGCAAAAAACAAAAAATACTCTTTTTTCCTTCTCTGTTACTTAATATTTTTTGTGGGTGTTAATAACCTAGGCTTATTTTATTATTTTTTTTTCCGGCCACACCCACATCCTATGAAAGTTTGTGGGCCAGGGATTGAATCTGAACCGCAGCTGCAAACTATGCCGCAGCTGCGGCAATGCCGGATCCTTAATCCACTGCACCAGGATAGGGATCAAACCAACAATGCCATAGAGACAAGCCGGATCATTAACCCATTGCACCACACTGGGAACGTCTATGATTATTTTTGTTGCAAGTCAATGGTTCTGAATTGGAGGGAGTCAGGATGACTTGGGGCATGTTTTCAAAATATACTTGCCCAATATGGCAACAAGAAAATGGATAAGCAAGTAGTGAAATACACACACACGTGCATACACCCAGATTATATGATTCTATTTATACGAAATTTGAGAACAGGCAAAATTCTTCTGTGGGAGTAGAAATTAGCCTAGAGAGGTGAGAGTGACTGAAAAGTCACATAAGGAACAGTTTTGTGGTGATGGACATTTTCTGAATCCTGATTTGGGTGGAGGTCGTACGGACGTATCCCTGTGAAAAAGTCATCAAATTGTACCTTCGCTTTTTATTGAGCGTAATTTACATCTCAACTAAATACTGCCTAAAACACTATCCATACAAACACATACACACCAACCCAAGTGTCTCTACTCTAGACCCGGGGAATAAGATGAATAAGATGTGAGGAGCAGGAGTTACAGAGAGGATGTGTATTTTGAAAAAGCTCCCCATTTCCCTTTCCCCTTATTATCGGAAACTGCCAAATATCCTCTTAGGAATTAAAATTAGACTGAGGATAAAAACAATCTCTCTTTCTCGGACTTTAAATTTTGTTGTAGGCCCCTAGAGACCATCAGAGTTTTCCTAAGAGAGCCTGTTTACTTTCCAGTTTTCTTTGGTTGGGGAATGTATTTTATTTTGCTTTTCAGTGGTTTTGAAAATACAACATTAATAAATTAAGGAGTTCCTTAATCAGCAGATTAAGGATCTGATGTTGTCTCTGTGGAGATGCAGGTTCGATCCTGGCCTTGCTTGGTGGGTTAAGGATCTGGTGTTGCCATGGCTGTGGCGTAGGGCAGCAGCTGCAGCTACAGCTCTGACTCGACCCCTGGCCTGGGAACTTCCAAATGCTGCAGGTGCAGCTGTAAAAAGAAAACAAATTAATAAATTAGTCTGAGGAACACACTGGAGGTGGCTGGAGTCATGGAGGCCCATGAGATTCAGCCTGTTTTTGTAGTTTAAATTGGACTTAGAGTCAACTGAAAGATTTTTTTTGGGGGGGGAGTATTTAATATTGATAAGTTCCTAACATTACAAAGCTTCAAATAAACACGTAACGATCTGTTTGGGGCCTAACCTATTAACCAAGCTCCTATTTACTCTGATGCATATCGAGGAGACTCAAGTGGGATGCAGACTCAGGAAATGAGCTACTTTTTTTCTATTTTGAAAGAAGCCTGTGACTAGTTTTTAATGCATTTATCCAGAGAATGAAAGGTTTTTTAAATTTTAAGTTGGGGAGTTCCCATTGTGGCTCAGTGATAATGAACCCAACTGGTATCCATGAGGATGTGGATTCCATCCCTGGCCTGGCTCAGTGGGTTAAAGGATCTGGTGTTGCTGTGAGCTGTGGTGCAGGTCACAGACATGGCTCGGATCTGGTCTTGCTATGTCTGTGATTTAGGTCGGCAGCTGCAGCTCCGATTCTATCCCTAGCCTGGGAACCTTCATATGCTGCAGGTGTGGCTCTAAAAACAAACAAAACAGGAGTTTCCGACGTGGCGAGGCAAATATGATTCTGATTAGGAACCATGAGGTTACAGGTTCGATCCCTGGCCTTGCTCAGTGAGTTAAGGATCCGGCTTTGCTGTGAGCTGTAGTGTAGGTTGCAGACGTGGCTCAGATCTGGCATTGCTGTGGCTGTGGCATAGGCTGGTGGCTGCAGCTCCGATTAGACCCCTAGCGTGGGAACCTCCATATGTCACGGGTGCGGCCCTGAAAAGACAAAAAGACAAAAACAAACAGAGAAACAACAACAAAAAAATTTAAGTCGGACTGCCTATCTTAGAAAGTCTTATTGGGATTGCCTTCCTGGGATCTATTCTAAAGAAAGAAACACGTGGCTGGTCAGATGCATTTTATGGGCTTTTTTTTTTTTAAATGGGCTTTTAAATTAATATGTGAGGTTGTTCTTGTTGTTAACAAGTAAAATTATTTAAAATAAAAATGAGTCCACAGGAGTAGTACTAAATCTTATCTGGTGGTTTCCTGGTTTTTTTGTTTTGCCATTGAACACTCAGCAACGTTGATTTTGACTCTGAGGGCAGTATGAAAACAGTTTTTTCCTCAAGATCTCCTGGCTTTAACATTTAGCTCTCTCCACAGGCATGCCTGGCGGAGTACACACCTTCATCCCAGCTCAGACTGGAAAAGTCCCCCGGTGATGAACTCATTCAGCCAACCACTGACCTGGGGGTCACTCTCCACTTAAAAACCAGATGTAAAGTGACCTGCTCAGGGTCACAGGGCAGGTCAAAGCCAGAACCAGAACTGAGGTCATGCATTCAAGTCCTTTGTCTTCTGCACCAAGACTGTCTCATCTTCCTGAGCTCAAGAGGTTGGTATCACTGTCACTTTGGGCCTACACAAACGTCACTTCCGTTCCTTAAGACCCCAAAGAGGTCTGTCGTCTCCCCCACTCTGAGAGCCTGGAGGTACTTCCTCGTCTTTAATCTTAATCCTGTTTTGCTTAAATTTGGAAGGGTTATAAGCTTGCATTTGGGGACCAGACAGATGAGGGTGCATTAGTATATTTCACTTGCTGCGTGACCTTTGGTGATAATTTCTTCCACTCTCACTTTCCTCATCTAGAAAATGGGGGTAAAAATACAAGCGCACCTGAAGTGCTTTCCACACTTCCTGGTACACAGTAAGGCACTCCTTAATTTGCTTTGGAAATCCACAAAGTCCATTTTGAAGCTATTCAACTATTTCCCTGAAAGTTGTTGGAACTGATACTTTTTTTTTTTTGTCTTTTTGCCTTTATGTAGAGCCGCACCCGCGGCATATGGAGGTTCCCAGGCTAGGGGTCTAACAGGAGCTGTAGCCGCCGGCCTTCGCCACAGCCACAGCAACGAGGGATCCGAGCCGCGTCTGCAACCTTCACCACAGCTCAGGGCAACGCCGGATCCTTAACCCGCTAAGCGAGGCCAGGGATCGAACCCGCAACCTCATGGTTCTTAGTCGGATTCGTTAACCACTGAGCCACGAAGGGAACTCCAAGAACTGATACATTTTTTTCCCATTTTTTTTGACCACGCCCAGGGTAGAGATTGAACCTGCACCGCAGCAGCAACCCAGGCTGCTGCAGTGACAACACCAGACCTTAACCTGCTGCACCACAAGAGAACTCCTGGAGAAACTGATTTTAATTCCCTTCAGCCTTTTCCTTCCATCCCTTTATGGTCTTCTCTGCTTCTTCATAGCTCTGGAGATTGGCAGTTGCTCAAAGATGTGTTTCCTGACCGCAGATTTGTACCTGATGGATACAAGAGGCTCTGCTTTTGGGTTTCCAGTTCTCTTCCCCAGCCGGTCCCCGGCAGAGCAGGTCCACAAACCCGGGTTCCCTCGCCTGGCTCGGTGCCTTGTCCATCTTACCAGCTGCATCTCATTAACTCCACCTCGGAAAATGCTAAGGAAGTTCCCTCCCAGTGCCCACCCAGGCTGGGTGGGGCGATTCTGTGGCACCGAGAGAACCGCGGAAACCACAGAGTTGAACTCCCTGCGCACTGTAAAGGCTTTTGCTATTCCTGGATGGGGTAGGAGGGTTGCTAAGACCCCAGGTCCGGTACCCAGATATTCCGGGCGTTCTGAACAGATTGCCTGCTCGGTGAAGCCACCTTCCTTTCTCCTGGTCTTTCCCCGTTGTAGTGGCTGCACGGGGACGTCCTGCTTGGTGGGTTTCCCCAAATAAGAAGGACTGCCTTTGCTCCAGGGCTGAGTGGGCAAGTTCTGGCCGCTGCCCCGCCTCGGAGCGTTGCGGAGATCTAGGTGGGATGTTTCCTGCTTCCTGCCTTGGCCCCCGCCCTCAGAGGCGCTAGGTGGGGTCGCCGCGGTGGCTCTGCCTTGCCGACCCCCACTCTCTCACCCCGGGGAGTTTCATCCCGGCTTCCCTGTTCAGCCCTCACCTTTGAAAACCTCCTCCAAATCCACCACATTAAAAGTGCGCGACTTCCCCCGGGCCTGCAGAAGGAGCTCCAGCAGCCCGGCATTCCTCGGATTCCAGCGCTGTGACGTCCCCAAGGACGCTGGCCCGGGGCTCGGGAGCCGGGGCTCCCAGCTCCGCGCCCCCCCCCCGCCCCCCGCCCGCCGGGCCGCATTCCTCCCCGCCCCCGGCGCGCGCCCCGCGCCCGCCCGCCCGCCCGCCGAGCCCGACCCGGGGGTGGGGGAGCCGCGGCCGCCGGCGCCTGCTCCGTCCCCTCCCACTCGCACGGCCCCTTCCTCCCTCCTCTCCCGGCCGCTTGCATTTCCTGCCGCTCTGGCTCTCCCGGCCCCTGAAAGTTCGTCCCAACTTTTTCTCCCCTGGGCGGGCGCGGTGCGAAGGCAGGTTGCTGCGCTCCTCCTCGCTCCGCTGCCTGCCCTCCTGGTGCTGGTCCTCGTGGAACGGACGCCACTAAGCGGCCCCTGGCGATCTCCCCGTGCCGCTCGCCCATCCTCCCCGGCCTCCTCGCCCCGGGCCCCCTCCCGCGGGCAGCCCCGAGCCGGGCGGCTTCTCCTTCTCCCCTTCTCCCGGTGCCCCCGCGCCAACTCTCGCGCCGGGATCGCGGCGGAAACCTCGCCTCCCCCGGCTTCTTCCCTCCGCCCCTTCTCCGCCAGCCACTGGAATCAATTCCTTGCGGGAATTGGGGCGCCGCCGCGGCCGCCGCCGCCGCCGCCGCCGCCGCGGAGGACAGCCTTGCCGCGCGGGTCCCCGGGGCACCGACGGGGCCATGTAAGCAGGTAAGCCGCGTCTGGCGCGGGGAGTTCGGCCCGAGGCCGCCTGGACGCTCCGGCCGCCTTGCCGGTGACTTGGGCAAACGCTGGCAACGCCGACTTGAGATCGGCCGCCCGGGACGCTTGGCAGGGCAACCGGGGCACGAGGTGGCAGGGCCGCCGGAGTTTTTAGGTCGCGGTGGGAACCGCCCGCTGGGGCGCACAGCTTGTCTGGGGAGTTGAGGTGAGAGATGAACGCCGTCTGGAGAGACTGGTTAAACCCACACTCTCGCCCCCTCTTCCCCGCTCCCTTTTGCTTCTTGGGAACCGGAGAGGGCCTGGTGAGGGCGGCTGGAGATACCCAGACGGTGGGGGCCGCAGGCGGAAAGCCAGAGACAGCGCTTTCTCTCGAGCCGGAGAGAAACTCCCTCCGCTTCCCTTCTTTGCCCCCCAGGGGAACAGGATCTTAAGAGGGGGAGGTGTTTGCGTGCCCTCTCACTAGGCCCCAGCCTTGCCACCAAACTCCTGGGCTTCTTGGCCCCTTCTTGGGTGGTCGGGCCGACCTAAAGGGAAAACCTGTGGTCACGTAATTTCAGAACAGGTCTCCATCTCGAACTATGGAAGTTCTGAGCATGACCCAGTTCCGAGGGTGGTGGTAACAGACTGTCTCCCCTTTCTCCTGGCATGACCCCTAAATCTGCAGTTTGAATGCGCACAAGGGGTCTTTCACCTTTTTGAGGGAGCGGTGAGGTAGTGCTAGCCCTGCCCCCCTTTCCCTCCACGTCCTCCAGTTCCTCGCACCCCCACCTACAATTTAAGGAAATTGTGGGGTTTTGGCTTCAGTCTGTCCAGGGACCAGCTGTTGCAGGATCTTTGTGAAGGTGAAGAATCTCCGGGCTGCAGGCTGCTGGGAGGTTACAGGGTTTCCGCCAATGTGTTAATTTCTTAAAAGGAGTTGGTTCACCCATTCATTCGACAAACACTAGTATTGTGCTTCTCCTGTGGGCTAGGAAGAGGGGATATGGGGATAAAAAGAAGTTAAAACAAGATCTGACTGCAGCCTCCTGGAGGGAGCCCGCAGGCTGATCTGAAAGTACCGTGTAGTGAGAGAGCTTCCTGAGAAGGCTTGGTCCTGGAGGTGAGGGGCAGGGGTGCGCTGAGCTTAGGGGGTTGAGGTGATGCTCGCCTGGAGAACGGATTAGGAGAGTGCCTTCCAGGTAGAGGAAAGAGCTTGTGCCAAGTGAGAGTCATCCAAAAGATGAGTATGAAAGGTTGTGCCTAGTAGGTATCTGGGGGCTGGGGATGTATGGCCAGGTTGGGTCAATGTAACGGCTAGAATTTATTTTTTATTTTTAAAATTTTATTACATTTTCTTTTTTAGCCTCACCTGTGGCATGTGAAAGTTCGTTCGTAGGCCAGGGTTCGAAACTGAGCTGCAGCTGTGACCTACACTGCAGCTGTGGCAATGCCAGGTCCTTAACCCACTGCACTACAGTGGGAACTCCATTCTTTTTTTTTTTTTTTTAATACGTATGTATCAGGAATTAAACTGGAAGCAATTATGGGAACCATGTAGCTTACAGAGGAGCACAAGTCTCTCTTTTTGGATACACTTCCATGCGGATGCTGCTTCGAGAGTAATCGGGGGTTGTGCGACCATCTTAATTTTAGTTGGCACTAATTGGGCCATGCCTGAGCTCATTAGAATGGTATTGACGCTCTTTTAAAAAGCCAGCTGACAGTGATAGGTGGTAATACTGCAGCATTACAGAACCTTGTGTTAAAGTTAATAGCTTGTGTCTTAGAAACAGAAGCCTTAAGGACGGCACCATGCCGCTTTGCCTGATCCGAATGGATAGCCCTGATGCGCACAGTGAGTTCCTTGGTGCGCTGTGCTGTTCGTAGTGTTCTCCACTTTTCAAAGTCGCGACTGCTTCCGCACAGTTGGAAGGATGACTTCTCCTTCCCCTGAAATTTTATGAAAAGCCGAATACCTTCTGGCAGGTTGGGGTAGCCTCTTGGTCCAGGCTTCAGCAGATCCTACTAGAACAGTTCCTTATAGCGCAGGAGCCTCTCGTACGTGGTTTGCCTTTCGAGGCTGCCTCCTCAGCTGGGCTGAAGTGGCACTGTAGTATTATTCGTAGTGGCTGAGTCCTGGGTGAGGTGGCAGAGGTCCAGCTTTCAGTGACCTCGGGCAAGTACATCAGTGCGAGCAGCACTCTGACTTCTACAGTATCAGGTGTTGACCCAAGCCTCCCCCCAACATCCCCCCTTATCTCAAGATCAGACCCTTGACAAGGGTTTTCCTGAAGGTATTGGACCTGCATGAGAGAAAGAGCTCAAGAGAAGCTCTTTCTTGATAATGCCAGGTACCCACCCAGCCTCCATCACTGGCTTAAACACATAGTCATTATATACACTTTAGTGACTCAGGTTGTGCAGACTCTGTGGACGGCTGTAGTGGAAAGAGAGTAGTTAGGCCATTTTAGTGTGGAAGAACTTAAAAAATTTGGAGGAAAATCAAGAATTTAGGAGAATTCTTGCTTGTCTTGAATGGATGAGCCCAAAGTCAAGAACGGTGAGAGTTTCTGCCTAGACCCTCCCCCCTGCTTCCCTCCTAATTAAGAGTTTCTGGTTTTTGCTCCAGGGAGGCAAATGTGAACCTTTTGATTGCACATTGTCCCTCACCTGGGTTCCAGATTCTTATCCTTTTTCACCTGCCATCCTGCATTCGAACTTCTTTACTTAGTCACCAAATGCTGTACGTTTTTGGAACTCCTTCTAAGCCTCAGAAAGTGCTGTGCACTTTGTTAGAGATAAGGCAGGGGAAGAGACAAGATGAAATCTTTAGCCATTTCAGTTATTGCTGCTTGTGCTGATTGGAAAAGAAGGAGGGCAAATGAGTTTTGGTGGAGAAGAGGTTACAATTAGTATCTAAAATAAGACCCTGTGATCTCCCCTTACTGATTGAATTTACCCTTTCCGGGACTGAGCCCCAGGCAGGGTTTACTGAGTCCACGGGGTGGGGTGTGTGTGTAGCAAGTCCTGCAGCTTTTCCAGGAAATTGGTGTGCTGCAGCAGGGGATCCAGGGTTGGGAGTTAGAGGTGGAGCTAAATTTGTATTCCAGCCCTGCCATTTTTTTAGTTGTGTGATGTTGGCCGGACTTCGAAGCCCTTTCGCGTCTCCATTTCTTCATTTCCAAGTTGGGGCCAGTAGTATTGAACTTGCCAGGATATTTGTGGGGAATTCTGCTAACAGTACTTCCCTCACACAGAGTAGGTGTTGGGTCAAGGATGGCTATTTATATGTTCCAGGAGTTATATGTGGCCATGAATGTGCTCTTTGTGTGTGTCATTTTTTCCCCAGCAGCCTGAATTCACATGCATGCCAACATACACATAAAGCTTTGTCTTTGACCTTTTTTTCCCCCCTCTTCTTTTGGTCTGTTGGCTCAGAGCAAACGTGTTGGCTGGCAGCTGCTGGCCTCTCACGTAGGAGAAGGTTGAGAGTTGCAGGACCAGGCAGTAGGGTAGTTTGGGGAGGGAAAGCCACGTAGGCAAGGGCAGAAAAAAAGGATTCTTTTCCCTGTATACTGCTTCCCCTAACACGAGTCCAGAGTTCATAGAAGGATCCCTGTATTTCTAATGTTGAAATCAGTTAATTAGATGATGTTAGAATAAATCTGCCTGCCTCTAGGATTAGTGCAAAAAGCTAGCCAGTATGCACAAATGAGTGTCTTTGCAGCCTTGCTTTCCTTCTTTGAAGCCGAAGTTTAAGGAGTCAACTGTAAGGCCTTTCTCCTCCTGCCAGCCTCAGGTCCCTTGAACTTTAACGTTGCCTTTCGTCTGAGAATCCTAAAGTATTCGGCAAACATTAACTCCTTGATCTTCATAGTAACGTCCCAGCAGGAGTGAATGTTAGAAGAAGGGAACAGCTCCTAAAAGGTCAGGAGGACAGGTGTGTGGTAGCTGCTTTGGAAGCAGAATGGATTCTTAGAGCCAAGAATTGGTGAAACCCTGCAAACAGGATTGCAAGCCCAGATCTGAGAGGACCCTTGGAGGGCTTCAAGGGAGAAAGTTTAAGACAATGCAGATGGGCTGGGAATTTTGCAATGAGAGAGGAGAGGAAATGGCTTTGCCCACACCAGCCATGCCTTCGCTGTTCATTGCATGCACGCTGATTATGAAAATAATCTCTGAATTATTTATAATTTTGAATGCAAGGATATGACGCAATGCTTGTACATGAGGATTTAGAGTAGCTGAGGGTAAAGTGACTGAGTACCCTTTGTGAGACAGGGGTGGTTATGTTTCTGAGTTGGATTATAAATGGCATATTAACATTGTTTTAATTTCCTTTCCCTTTTTCCTGTTGGTTCCATATGCCTCGGCTTGGTTTTGTTTCACTCTCCAGTGAAGCTTTTGTTGGACTTGCTCTATGGTCCTTGCTACTGGAAGAAAAAGCATATTGTGGCCATGCTTAAATCAATCTTGTGTGTAAAGTCTGATCTGTGGGTGATTTAGCTTAGTTCCTTAGGGGACTCGAGGAGGCCCTGCTCTAGAGTTTTATCCTGAGCGTGGTCAGTTAGCTTGACCCAGAGGTTTATTGCATATCCGGAGATCCTGTAACCCTAGGCAGCCATCCCATCAATGCTTGGTGCCGGTCAACAGGGAGATGTCCGGTGAGAAAATGAGAACCGGCTTGCTGGTGGTGTGGCTCCTCTGAGAAGCAGAGTGAAACGTTTTCACGTTTGCAATCTTTGAGATTTCCGTACTGAACGAGCTTCCTAAATCAGGAAACTTTCTGGTGAGGATCACCGATTTGATATGCTTTGCTCAGTGCTGAAAGTTTGCAGAAGTTCCTGATGCTTGTCTTTGTGGAAAGCCTGTCTTTTTCTAACAATTTGCTCAAGTCTGTGCAAATTTAGCTTCAGAGGAGTTCATTCTTTCACAGTCCATTCCCCTCAAGTAATTGGGGCGTTAGCTAAGGCGGTAGGTCTCCGGCTCTAGTGAGCCTCAGCGTCACCTGGAGAGCTAGTTCAATTGCAGACCGCTGCTCTTGCCCGCGCCCACCCCCGCTTCTGGCTCCGCAGGTCTGGGGTGGGGCCTGAGGACTGGCCTTCCTAAGGAACTCCCAGGTGATGCTGATATTCCTGGTCCTCGATCCTCTCTGCATTTTGAGAATCGCTGAGCCAAAGAATTTCTTTGGTCCGTCCACCCCTGTGTGGCAGGCACTTCAGTTTTTCACTGCGTTGGTTCGAATGACTCTGTTTCTGGTGGTTTGAGAGCTCTGGAGAGGCTAGGAGTTAATGGGCCCTTAACCGGAGCCAGGCCTGCGGAGAGCATGAATTAGGTGTTTCCATTTTAATGGGTTTGCTTGGCTCTCCTCTCCCATCCAGACCCCTCTGCTGGGTCCATACAGTTTGGTTTATCTGGTACTTCTCTCCATCTGGGTGTCCGAGACACGTGCCTGATTCTACCCATATCAAATTGTTAGTTTCTTGCCACAAAATCTGCTGCTTCTGTATTTCCTGTCTCGGTGACATCAGTTGAGTCACCTGTGGAAGCCAGGCCCTTGAAGTTCTCTTCAACTTGTCACTCTTAGCACCCCACCCCCTACCCTCAAACCTCAAGAGCAAACCCAGTCAATCCTTAGGTCCTTTGCATTTGCATCTCTAAAATATTTTCAGTTTGTTCTCTTCTTTCCATCCCTACCGCCTCTTGGGATTGTTCCAGAGCCTCAAAGGCTTTCATAGATTCTTCATCTACTCCTTCAAAGAGTATTTGTGTGTGTGGTTGCTCCAACCCGACTCACACTGGCGACAACACTGAATCCTTAACCACTAGGCCACCAGGGAACTCCTCAAAGAATTTTTAAAAACGCAAATCTTTTGTACTATTTAAATTCTTCTTTTGCTTCTTTTTACCTGTTTGATAAGGCTTCTTTACCTTCCCATTCCTGTCTGCTGTTTCCCACCCCCCCCCACCTCTCTCTCTCTCCCCCTCTCCCAGGGCCCTAAGACTTGGTGGTTAATCCCTTCTCCTTTGTTACTTACATTCCAACCCAGAGCGACCTCTTCCCTGCTGCTGCTTAGCCCCTGTGCCTTTAGCTAAAGCGCCCCCTTCCCTGACACTCCTTCCCACAACCAGCTAGCCATTCCTTTTTCTTTCAACCTCTCCCTTTCTATTGATTTACAACGTTGTGCCAATTATTGCTGTACAGAAAAGTGACCGACTCATACCTAGATCGACATTCTTTTTCTCATACTATCTTCCGTCGTGTTCTATCCCAAGAGGGCATTCCTTTCTTTATACTTCCTGAGTACTTTGCACGTAGCTGTATTGGTAAGTTTTGTCTTATCTTCATTATATCTGTTTACCTCCCCGTCTCCTCTACTGAGTTATAAGCTTCTCCTTGGCAGGCTTGGTATTTTATTTGGTTCAGAATCAGAATATTGACCCAGTATGGAGGTTGGTAACTCTGTCTCAGGGTTCTCAGCACTTCATATGACTTTGTTATCATCTGTGAAGTGTGATTGTTGCTATTTTGCAGAGAATGAAATGGAGTTTTTTTTTTTTTTTAAAGTATTTAAAGAATCAGTGAGTGAATGCATTTCTGAAATGCTGAGCTGAAGGTGTAGAGCCCAGTTTGGTTTGGAATTTATTATCTATTCTTTAATAGGAGGTGTGGTGCTCTGGGGAGATTACATCGTGTTAATGACTACATGTGACTTAAGAAATTAAATGGATATCAGTGCAATTTATCATACACACCTTTTTTTTCCCTTTGTTCATTTGAAGAGATGAATCACATCCCTAAGCTGTTTTCTGAGGTTACTGATCCTCTGGTTCTCAGTGTTGTTTGGCTTTACTTGGATACTTTCAAAGACATGATCATTTTTTTCTCTCATTTTTAAAACCGAGGAAACCTTGCAGATCGAGGAAATGTAAATATCACAGAAAGGTAAATAAATAGGAACATTTGGGGGCTAAGGCATAAAACAAAATTATTTTCGCCAGTTTAATATACTCTTGATTAGAATATGCTTAATTTCCTTTATATTCATTATTTCTCTTGTACCTTATATTAAAGAGGAAGAGGCAATATCACTCATTATTCAGCCTCTGAGTTACTGGTTTTTAAAATGAGAAAGGAGTTCCTTGGTCATCTGGTGGGTTAAGGATCTGTTATTTTCACTGCTGTGGTTTGAATTCGATCCCTGGCTCAGGAACTCCTGCGTGCCACAGGCACAGCCAAAATTAAGTAAATATATAGATAGATAAAATGAGAAAGAGGGAGTTCCCGCTGTGGGATCAGCGGCATCTTGGGAGTGCTGCGACTCAGTTTTGGTCCCCGTCCTGGCATGGAGGGTTAATGATCCAGTGTTGCTGCAGCTGCACCTTAGGTTGCAGGAACTCCGTATGCCGTAGGGTGGCCAAAAAAAAAAGAGAGAGAGAGGCGCTCCATGACACTGTGTCGCAGAGGATGCCAGCCCACCCTTGACCGAGACGGCCTGTCCTACGTACAGAGCTGTGTGATAAGCAGCAGTGATGACGCTGATGTCATCACACAGACCACGAGACTGGCCCTGGCCATTATTTCGGTTCTGAAGTCAAAGAGATTAAGGCAGATTTCATGGTCATGAAAGTGAATTTGTTATGAATGACACTATATACACGATATACATTTCAGCTTGAAATTTCAGGTTCAACGAGAATAATCCCCTAGCGGCCCTCTGATTTCTTCAGATTTATGTCCCACCATTCCCCAAGGGTTTGCCAAGCTGCAGCTGTTTCCCGAACAGTCCCAGATATTTTCCACTTACAGTTAGGGAGGCTGTTTCCTTGCCCTGGGATCCTGACCTGTCAGAAGCCCCGTGAATACCCCTTCTCTGGGCGACCTTCCTGGCCAGCCCCCCTGCTGCTTTGCTGCTTGTGATTCGTGTCCTGTTTGACCAGCCTGTCCCTGTCGTTAGCCTCCCAGCTCCAGGAGCTGCCGCTTGCCCCCTCGCATCTGTGCTCCTCCTTGTGCTCAGCAGACTCTCCCCTCCCTTCTGCCGCTGCTCGCCTGTAACCATTCAGTCGGGTCTGCCTCCCGCCTACCCCAGAAGGGCCCTTGGAGGCTGAGGCCGCCCCTTCTCTCTCCGTTAGGACGGTCCTTCAGCAGACACAGCCACCTCGACGTCTCTTTGTCGCCTGTCCCACTTCTGCCGGTGCAGAGGCCAGCCCACACTACAATCTTGTACAGTCTGTGTTATGTTATGTTAATTTCATTGTCTTTTTGCCTTATCTAGAGCCTCCCCCGCGGCATATGGAGGTTCCCAGGCTAGGGGTCTAACAGGAGCTGTAGCTGTCAGCCTTCGCCACAGCCACAGCAACGCGGGATCCGAGCCGCGTCTGCAACCTACACCACAGCTCACGACAACTCCGGATCTTTAACCCACTGAGCAAGGCCAGGGATCGAACCCGCAACCTCATGGGTCCTAGTCAGATTCGTTAACCACTGAGCCACGACGGTAACTCCTACAGTCTTGTTTTAAATACATCTGATATTTTTACTCTTTTGCTTCAGATCTTTCTTGTATTGTTTAGAGATACACGTGTCTGTCGTAAAAGTACAGTTGACCCTGAATGTGGCTTCCGTTAGGGACATCAACCCTCTGAACAGTTGAAAATTCTCATGCCACTTAAAGTTGTGCCCCTCATATCTATGGTTTCACATCGACGGATTCAATAAACTGCAGATCATGTAGTACTGTAGTTATGTACTATATACAAAAAATCAAGTACAAGTGGACCCCTGTAGTTCAAACTGTGTTGTTCAAGGGTCAGCTGTATTAAGAAATGCCAGAAAGATGAACGCCAGATGTGGGGAAGGGAGTAGTGATGGAAGTGAAGAGAAGGATGTGATTTTGTTTTATTTCCTAAGCTGGGTGGTGGGAACATGTGTATTTACTATATTCTCTTGTATGTCTAAAATATTTAATTTTAACAACACACAAAATTGCTCATGGTCAGTTGCAGACTTCTCAGAGCATTTGGGGCTCTGTTTGCAGTAGCTCTTGTTCCCACCTAACCTAACCTCTAGCCTCAGCTAGAAACATTTCTCTCCATTGAAACATTGTAGCTTTTCTCTCTTTTTGGCTGCAATGGAGGTATGCAGAAGTTCCCAAGCCACGGATCAGACCTGTGCCATAGCAGGTCCTTAACCTGCTGAGCTACAAGGGAACTCAAAACATTGTAGCTTTGACTCATACTGTTCCTGTTACTTTCCTTTTGAATTCCTTTTCACAAGGGGTCACATAATAATTTCCTCAATTCTCTACTGTCTGTATTAAAGAGTTTTACATCTTAGATGTTTTGTCTGACTTTCCCTCTTTATAATTTAGGAGAGTTCATTGTCATCTGACTTCCTTTGGTACATTACCCATTTTTTACTGATAAGCATCACGTTGGATTATAGCTGTTTGTTCATCTTTCTCTCCAAAGTTTTGAGCTCTTTGGGGACATGTCTTGTGATTTATTTATCCGTTCTGCTTGGAATTGTTAAGCAGTAGCTATATGATTAATGTTTTTAATTGAAGAAATTTTTTTTTAAAGAGCATGTTCAAAAAAACTTCAAAGCACGTCAAAGGGGGAGTATCTTGTGAGATCAGTATCAGAAATGAAGACTGTAAATTGAATTGATTTACATGTGGATTTCCTAATTCAAACCCATGATTAGTTTTAGAAATTATTTCTTCTGCTTTTCCCGTTTACCTTATAGTGATGAGTGATGGTGTAGTTATTTTGGTTTGTTCTTGTTTTTCAGTCCTTTCCCCTTCATGGCCGTGGAATGTGTAGTGGTTTCTGTAGCAGTGTCCGAGGGTGTGTGTGAGTCTCGGCTTGGAAATAGATCTGGGCTGTGATATGGTACCACTTGTAACGGATGACTTGTGCCACCAATACTACTTGCTCTGGGATGGAGAAGCGACACATCCTTGTAGAGGAGAAGCAGCAGAGTTTATTTCTGCAGCAGACGTGTCCCACTGCAGAGCTTCATAACCGTAATGAAGGAGGATTTTGCTGTGCTAGGTTCATGAAGGGTGTAGTGGTCTGTTAGCAGGGGCAATGGTGACAGCTCAAGCCAGCAATTAGGTTTCATTAAAGACTCCGGCAGGCAATTAGCGTTTCTTTCTGCCAGTGAAATCCAGTGATCTGTTAAGCATATGCTTTTTCATTAGACATTTTGTAAACTATGCTTTACATGATGAAGGTTCACATTTCTTTTTTAGACACGCACAAGTCTCCAAATTATCATTTGAAAAATGGGGCTGCCTTTTAGACTCCCTGTGTCTAAATCTGTGGATTATGCTAACTCACATTCTGGGTGAATTGTGCTGTTTTGAAACCTGCACATAAAAAAAAGAGTATATAAATTACTTTATTCAAAGACAAGGAATTAGTTATGGAGTATTACATAATGACATGATTTAAGAGGGGAACAAGTAGCTGATATGAAATGAATTAAAACTCCAAAATAATGAAATGACACCTACCGGTTTTAATTATATTCTTTAGAAAATTATTGTTTTACTTAAGAGGCATCTAAAAATAAAGGCTGGGAAGGATGATTTGTGCAGTGCTTCTGCTAAGCAGCTGTTTGGCTGTTTTCAAAATGAGGCTTACTTTCCAAGTGCTAGGTTCAGTACAAGTGTGTGTTTCGTGTCCCTTCATCCTTATGCACGTGTCTAGGCATTTTAGCTTTGCCTGTGAATATGAAGTGATGTTTGTTTGCACTTAGCAAGTTATTGGAAGAAATTTCACCCCTCATCCCTTCCTCCCTACTGCAGCCCTTTCTCCTCCCGTTTTTTCTTCCTCCCTCCATCCCTTCCTTCCTTTATAATAAAGTGCTTTCATTTGGAGGATTCTGATTAGGTTAATTACTGTATATGTATCAGGGATGATTAAAAGGGAGAGATGCACAGCGCATTGGACCAGAAACCCTGTGCGAAGGTCTGTGAAGATGTCTGTTTCCGTGGATAATTAGGCTCTTTCCCTGTTGTTTGATTCTCTTGATTCCCATTATTATTTTCTCATTTGTAGACTGGTAAAATGGTAAGGATGGCAGAGCAAAGCAGTTTGAAATCTGTGTACAGGAGCATTTTAAAGGCTCCAGGAAGACTTGCAGCAAACAAAAATGTGTTGAAGCTGAATTTTTTTCTTAGTAAGGACCTTTACAATTTTTTAAAAAAATTTTATTTTATGAAACATATATAATCTTAAGGGACGCATACTATAGAATACTTTATAGCAAAAGCGGGGATTTAGAAGGCCCTGGAATAGAGAAGGCTTGTTCATTGTCTTTAAGAAATTCAACATCTAACTTAGTATTTTGCATTAAGATGAGTAAACATTTAAAGTATTCATTAGCAGACTCGAATAACTTTGTGGTTTTTATTAATTGAAAAAACATTTTGTGGAGGGGAGGGAGTTCCCGTCGTGGCTCAGTGGTTAACGAATCCGACTAGGAACCATGAGGTTGCAGGTTTGATCCCTGGCCTTGCTCAGTGGGTTAAGGATCCGGCGTTGCTGTGAGCTGTGGTGTAGGTCGCAGACGTGGCTTGTATCCTGCGTTGCTATGGCTGTGGTGTAGGCCGGGAGCTACAGCTCCTATTAGACCCCTAGCCTGGCAACCTCCATATGCTGCGGGTGCGGCCCTAGATAAGGCAAAAAGACAAAAAAAATTTTTTTTGCGGGGGGAACCACATAACAACGGCAAGTTTAAAATAAAGTGTCAGAAATGTACTCAAAAAACCAGCTTTCGGGGAAACTTTAAGGGACAGTAAACATTTAATCTAATTTTTTGTATTTATAACACAGGGAGGGATAGTGTTCACAGTGAATTTGAGGCACTACGGGAACTTTGTCCTTCAAAGAAAGAGCCAGGTATATCCAGCAATCTGATTGAGGCCAGGGGCTGTGATTAAAATTTACATTACTGAAAAATCTTGGTTCTCCAAACCCCGGCAATCAACCCTCTCCCCCTCCCCTTACTTACCATGCTGCCAAGAAGAAAGCAGGCCGACTAAGGAGGTGTCAACCATCGAGGACTTTAGAGATGTCACTGAAGTTATTTTATCAATAACTGCTACTACTGCAGTGGTTTGTGTACCTGGGCATTTAACAAAGGCGCCGTGACTATCACATGACCAGTGTTTCTATTCCATGGCCTCTTTATTAGCACAAGCTCATTTGCTCCGCATTTCCTTCATCAGTTGTTTGTTTGTTTGCTTTTTTTGGATCGTATCTGGTGGCATATGGAAGTTCCCAGGCTAGGGGTCCAGTCAGAGCTGTAGCTGGCCCCACAGCTCAAGTTCATAACCACAGCCTTCCGCCTCAACGTCTATGGGTGGGAACATCTGTCCTCCCTCCCTCCCTCTCTTCCCTTCTCCCACTGCCCCAGCCTTTTCCTCCCTCCCTCCCTTCCTTCTTTCCTTTCCTCCATCCAACAGTCTGTTTAACAAATGCATTTTGAAATTTTTGGAGGTGGGGATGTTTTTCTGTAGTCATAATCTTTAAAAGCTAGTCAGGTAGCCACTGGGCACATTGTGACCATCTGACATTTGAAATGTGACTAGTTTGAGTTGAGATGGGCTGTACGTATCAAGTACATGGCAGACGTTGCAGACTTCGTATCAGAAAAGGATGTCAAATACCTCATCATAATTTTTAAAATTACTTTCGTGTTGAAATGCTTCAGATATATTGAGTTGAATGAAATCTATTATTAATATTTCTTGTGTTCTGTTTTGCTCTTTAAATGTGACTGCTGGAACTTTTTAAATTACCCATGTGGTTTGCATTTGTGGTCTGCATCATATTTAAGACTGGACTGTTACATGTGGTTATCCAGCTCTTCCTGGGAGCCCTCCCCCTGAATGATGCCTGAGAACTGAGGAAACAGTGGATGGAGACAGAAATTAGAAGTAGTTTTTGGTGATGGTAAGAAGCAAGCTTGATGATGTCTCAGATGACCAGCAGAGAGAGACTAATATTAGCTGGCATTTATTTACTACTTACCATGTGCGAGTACTTTGTCAAGCACTTTAAGTGGATTATCTTTTTGATCCTTATAACAACTCTGTGAAGTAAGCACTCTCGTTGGCTTATTTTATAGATGAGAAACCTAGGGCTTCAAAAGGCTACGGCATAAGATCCTACACTAGTAAATACTAGTTTACTCTGTAACACCATTGGCATGCAAATGCTGAGGACGTCAGTGACAGAGCTCAGTGTCAAATCTGGGCAGGAATCCAAAATGCCTACTTGTAACCACTCTGCATCACTGCCTCTCAAAGGCGAAAGAGAAAACATTACCTAGAACCGATCAGCAGCAGTGCTTAGATTCATTCAGTGCCTCCAGAGGACACACACACACTTCTGCCTGGCCCTGGCAGGTATGATCTGTGGGTTAAGGAAAAGAGTGCAACTGGTGTTCATAAGAATGACTGCAAACTATCAAGAAATGATGAAATTGTGCTTAAAATACTCCCCCTTATTAATCCAAGGTTGCCTTAATTAGAAAGGTATATATCAGAAATTGATTTTAGAAACTTGTGTCCTTCAGATTGCCTTTTAACTGAGAGACGTTGATGCATTTTATAGCAGCTACAGATTTTGTAAATATCAGCATTAGATCTTTCTCCTCAATATAACTATAATAGTTGTAAAAATTGGCCAAAGTATATTTTACAAATTGATTTTTAATTTTTTTGCATATTTTTCTAGTCTTTGTTCATATGTGGACACATTTTTGTAGTTTGCTCCCTCACATTTATTCATGCTTTTCATACTTCTTGTCTTAATAATTAATATTTTGTATATCTACATATAATTGATATGCTGTGAATCCTCTTATTTTTATTGTTGAAAATACATACATTTACATTTCTTGCCAACCCAAAGAATTTGATAGTGAGAATCTTCACATTAATTAAAAAAATTGTTATGGAATTTAAGGTAAATTTCTGTGATTGAGATTGCTTGTTGTAATGAGCACTTTTATGATTGATTCTTACATCATGCAAATGTAATGGAATTTCAAACAGGTTGTAAAGAAATGTGAGGATAGGACAACTTTATTTTCAATTAGGTGATGTTTTTTCAGATTTTTCTTTTTTTGCACAGTGTTTGTTGATTATCCCAGCAAATAACTCGTGCCTTTTTTTTTTTTTTTTTTTGCCTTCTGTCTTTTTAGGGCCGCACCCGCGGCATGTGGAGGTTCCCAGGCTAGGGATCTAATCAGAGCTGTAGCCGCTGACCTACGCCACAGCCACAGCAACGGGCAGGATCTGAGCTGCATCTGCAACCCACACCATAGCTCACGGCAACGCCGGGTCATCAACCCACTGAGCAAGGTCAGGGATCGAACCCGCACCCTCATGGTTCCTAGTAGGAGTCATCAACCACTGCGCCATGACGGGAACTCTTTTTTTTTTCTTTTTTAAGAGTTCCTTTCCTTGCAGTCTGACAAAATAATTTGATGCACTCTAAATTCATGCCTTCAAAAACTGAATAACCCTTTTGCATTAGCGTCTCTTTTAGCATAAGGGTTCACTAATCCCTACATCATTTCATGTGGAAGAAAAGCATTTGATAGAATTATTTCTTTATGAATATGATCTGTATAGAATTACTGAAAAGACTGGTGTAAAAACACTTAAAAGGGAATAAAAGATAAGTACATCATTGATAAAAAAATTTATAAACTGTTAACAGCATGCTAAGTTAATTTTTGGTGCTTGTGTATATCTTTGGTAAATGCCTGTTAGCTTTATCTTCTACTTTTCTACAACCTTTTTCATATATATGTTTTCTAATATCAGCTGCCCTATAACTTGCCATATTTTGATGACGGTTGTATTAGCTTTTGCTATGGTAACAAAAAAGGTGCCAGCATCTCAGTGACTGATAACAACAAACATTTATTCCGTGTCTGTATGATGTGGGTGCTGCAATGTGCTGCAGCTCGTGGTGGCTTGGCTGGGCTTGGTGCTGCTAGACAGGTCTTCTCATTCAGGAACCCAGACTAAGGGACAGTCCCCCTCTGAGGCACGCTCTTCTGATGCCTGAGGGCAGGACTGCAGTGCGAAGCGCGTGGTCCCATTTAAAGCTGCTGCCGGGAGGTGGAGAAGATGCTGTCTGCTCGCATCCCATTGGGCAAAGTGTATCCCATGGCCAAACCCCAAATCAATGAGTTGGGGACCTACACTCACCTCACAGGATTCCCGGGCAAGTCACAGGGACATGGGTGGGGAGCAAAGAATTGAGATCAGTAATCTCATTTTTTACATAATCATTGACCTAAGTATTCCCTTATGGTTTGGTATTTGGGTTGTTTCCAGTTTTAACAATTATAAATAGTATTGCAGTAAACATCGTTGAACACATTACAGTTATTTATTTGGAGAGTATTTCTTGGGATACTGTTTCCAAAATAGGCTCTCTGGGTCAGAGCACATGAATTGCTTGTAGATCTTGTTACATGTGGCCAGATTGCTCTCTACAAAGGCTATCAGTTTATAGTGCTCTCATCAATATTTAACCATACAGCCGTCATTACTTAATTTTACATAGTTTAATTTTTGTACTTCTTAAGGATGGTATTTTAAAACAGAAACTTTGAGAACAAATTATATTGTTACTTTTCTACTAAAATGAATCAAACAAGGGCCACTTAATAATTTCCCGTCCTAGTTTCTGAAAGTCAATGTAAAAAACATTCAATTTTGTCCTCTCTTTTTCTTGGTCCTTTGTTTTTCTCAATACAATTTCTCAAATACATCTGTATTCTTAAAACAAAGCAGTGAAACAAGTCAAAAGAAAATATCTTTGATTTGAGGTCTTATAACTTTTATTTGAACCAAATTGTAGTCATTATTACTGTGGAACTAGGTAACTGGCCGAACCTACTCACGTTGCTGAATTTTGTTGCATATTTCAAAGTCGTAGGAGAGCGGATTTGTAGTTCTGTGGCCTAACATTGGATCATTCTAATTCCATGGTGTTCAGATTCCCCTAAGGCCGTATGGTTTATACAGCAGAAAATGCCAGCTGAAACTTAAGAACCAGTCTTTCCTACAGGTTTTCCCCCTTCAAACTGTAAACTAAAACTTTTTATTACCAATTGTATCCTCTCGCTGCTTGGTTTACTTTACAAGTGTCATGTTGCCTTCTGCTGTACTTGTCTTTGGTTTCTGCTTAGAAATAGTTGTATCTGGACGTGCCCATCAATGTCCTTGGTAATAATTCCTCGTGTAGGGATCTGAGACCTCACAGTAGAGGCAATGACACTTGCAGGGCAGATAAAAGAAACACACGGTCCACTCCATCCAGAGTTCCTAGGCAGAACAAGCAGGGTGAATGTGTGTGTGTGTGTTGCGATAGAGAGTGGTGCAGGGATTTGGGAAAGATCGGTTGGATTTTGCAACTACTATTGCAGTGCAAATGCCTCCTGCCTCATTTAGTGGAGGAATGTCAAAAATCCTCAGAACTGAAAAACCCATTCTCTGTGTTTTGAGACACAGCCTGGTGAAGCTTGCAAGAAATCCTACAACTCAATGGGAGGCAAGTTGATGCATGAACCAGACTTCTGTGTGTGAACCAGAGTTTATTTGAACAGTAGTAGGTGCTGACTGCAGGATGTTAAAAGTGTGGGTCTTGAGGGTATTCATATTGTGACTAGTAAGACTCAGAATAATGTTGAAGAAATAGGAATTTGAATAGATTTGCTATGAAGGTCTTTGGATTTTTGTTCCTGAAATGATTTCCTCTTTCTTTCTGTTTTTTTTCTTTTTATCTTTTTTAGAGCTGTGCTCTCTGTATATGGACGTTCCCAGGCTAGGGGTTGAATCAGAGCTGCAGCTGCTGACCTTCGCCACAGCCATGCCAGATGCGAGCCATGTCTTCGACCTACACCACAGCTCATGGCAACGCCAGATCCTTAACCCACTGAAGGAGGCTGGGGATTGAACCAAAGTCTTCATGGGTACTAGTCAGCTTCATTACTGTTGAGCCACAACGGGAACTCCCTTGTCTTTCAATTTAAGTTCATTTTGTATCAGGCTTCTTGGAATCTGTTGCAAGTTTCTTTAGAAGATGAGGATCCATTCATTGCTTTATGAAGTTTGGATTTTGTAATAAGTCAATCTTTTGGGAAAACTGGATTCTGAGGCTCAAAGTAATTGAGAATCAAGGTGCTTTATGTTAATACAGAAGAAACCAAGTAATTACAGAAGTTTTTAGAAATCAGTGCTATTAAGTAAGGTGCTTGTTTATATTGAATGGTTACATATGTGTGTTGAATTTACAAGCAGGAAGTTATAACTGAGCTTTTCTCAATGGTTGTCATGCTCATTGTAAATGTTTTCTTAAACTGCTAATAGTTTTAAAGACAAGTGCTTATCTTTACAGTAGTTCCTCTTCACCAGCTTCTGTATTTTGGGAGAGTTGAGGCTAAGAGTATAGCATATAGCTTTTAGGTCTGGGGTTGATTGCCCCACCTATGAGACCCTATACAGTGTTGCCCCAAATTAATGTACCCTCAAGACTCCCTGGTACTTTTTCCTTTCTCTTCCTGTTTTCTTCCTGCCTCACCTGTGTGTTGGCCCAAAAGTGGAATCCTCTTATATAGTGCAGTGGGCTGATATGCCCCCAAGATTCACATGTTGAAATCCTAACCCCCAGGGGTGACACTCTTAGGAGATGTGGACTTTGGAACCTGCTTAGGTCATGAGGGTGAATCCCTCAGGAATGGGATTAGAGCCTTTATAAAAGAGACCCCCTAGAGTTCCCCAGCCTCTTCTGCCCTGCAAGGGTACAGTGAGAAGTCTGCACCTTGAAAGAGAGCCTTCACCTGACCATGATGACACCCTAATCTCAGACTTCCACCCTCCAGAACTGTGAGCAATAAATTCCTGTTGTTTATAAATACCCAGTCTGTGATTTTGTTCTAGCAGCTAAGACATGTGGCTTAACCTGATGGGTGATTGTCAGACAAAATGCTTTGGTTGTTTACCCAAGAAGACTTGTGACTGCTGGACAGTTTTAACATACCTGCATCCAGCCAACTCCGTCTTTCACCAGCTTTGAATGCTAATGCTTTTTATTTTTTTATTTTTTTATTTTTTTGCCTTTTGTCATTTTTATGGCCGCACCTGCGGCATGTGGAGGTTCCCAGGCTAGGGGTCTAATCGGAGCTGTAGCCACTGGCCTACGCCGCAGCCACAGCAACGCAGGATCCGAGCCGCGTCTGCGACCTACACCACAGCTCACGGCAACGCCGGATCGTTAACCCACTGAGCAAGGCCAGGGACCGAACCC
>PVHT020000175.1:21226809-21245152 GCA_004024745.2 Catagonus wagneri
CTAGGGGTCTAATCGGAGCTGTAGCCACTGGCCTACGCCGCAGCCACAGCAACGCAGGATCCGAGCCGCGTCTGCGACCTACACCACAGCTCACGGCAACGCCGGATCGTTAACCCACTGAGCAAGGCCAGGGACCGAACCCGCAACCTCATGGTTCCTAGTCGGATTCGTTAACCACTGCGCCACGACGGGAACTCCTGAATGCTAATGCTTTTTAGATGTAAGACAGATGTGGGGTTCTTATAACCCATTGTTTGTCATAGAGTAATTAGTACATGTTTGTCGATATCTATGAGTTGCTGGCGGTTGTTTTTAAGGTGACAAAAACCGAGTTCATTTCCCTCCTGTCTTCTTGCAGCAGATTCCCCACAGTCAACACACTCAGTTATGCTTCTGTGCTCAGTGGTCAAATACAAGTGCATTTGGTTGGTGGCTACCTTTTGAGTGACCCATCATCTTCTCTTTGCTGCTTTGAGGTCCTTGGTTGCACAAGTCCATACGTTGCTTGTGACCAGGTATCCTTGACATGTGGATTCGGACCCACTGTCCTTAACTTCTGGGCTTCAGGTATCACACCGAAGCCCTTTTTTTTTTTTTAAAACACGCTTTGTTCTTAAAATGTTTTAGGAATCTTCACACCAGTTATCCTACCACTCAAACATAGCCATTGTGTTTTTATATTCTTTTTAAACTTTATATTAACTATCTAACGTCACTCATGTCCTATATATAGAATAAGATTCAAATGAATAATATGTTGAGAATTTTTTTTTGCTTTTTAGGACTGCACCTGTGGTATATGGAGGTCCCAGGCTAGGCGTCGAATCAGAGCTGTAGCTGCCAGCTTACACCATGACCACAGCAATGCCAGATCTGAGCCGCGTCCACGACCTACACCACAGTTCAAAACAACGAGGCCAGGGATCGAACCCGCAACCTTGTGGTTCCTAGTTGGATTTGTTTCTGCTGTGTCACAATGGGAACTCCAGAGAGAATATTTTTTATTTGGCTTTGATCCCCACTTATCTTTTTTGGCATACTTTCCTGTTTCTGTACCATCTTAATGTCTGTTTAAGATGACTATATAATTAATTCATTGGATTTGTATGTTTTCATTAGCAATTTCCACTCATTGATTATTTAGGTTTTTTCTAGGGTTTTTGGTTAGTATAGGTAAAATTCAGTTAATGCCTTTGTCCATATTGTGTCTTCTGTCAGATTATTCCTTTGGGTTGAGTTCCCAGGAGAAAGATTAATGCATCACAGAAATTAATGTACACATTTTTATGTTCTTTGTTGGCAAAACCACTCTTCCAAGGGTGGCCCAGTTTACATGCTGCCAGATTTTATCATTTGTAAGGCTCACATTTAGTCATTGTTTTGTTATATAGATTAATATCACATGCTTATTGGGATGTTGGTGACTTGGTGAGAAGTTTTTTTTTTTTTTTTTAAGGTGAAGGTCTTTATTCCATCCTTGGAATAATTGAGGTGCTCAATAAATTTTGGTTAATTTAGCTTTGGGAAGAAGTGCTTACCGCTGTTAGCATTTCCAGTATAATAACCATTCATATTTAGGTAACCTATGTTGCCCAACTACTTTTTAGATTTTTCTCATTGGTTGATTGTGGTTAGTTAGGCCTGTCTCAGAATGCATTTCTGTGAAATCCAGCTCATTTTTAAACTACGTGATTATTCAGAACCTTGGATGTAGCTGCTAGAAGGAAATGTTGTTATACTGATAGGAGTTTTGGTTGATAAAAGGGAATGCTAAAAGAAGACTTAAAAATCTAATTAATGTTTAAGGGACCTTAAAAGGCAGTAGAAGTATCAATGCATATAATGTGCTATGCTTGCTTTATAACAATAGGTAGAGTGATTTATTTCTCTTTATTTAGAAGTTTTTGAGTACCGAAGTGATTTGCCCAGACCCTAGTCCTTTTGGGTTGGGAGTGAGCCTAGTCCCTTTGACAATTTGGCTTTTCAGTATAATTTGTCAGCTGGCTTTAATTACTCCTGATACAACTCAAAATCAAGTTCCTTAACAGGCAAAGCAAAAGACCAGACCTATGTGGACAGAAGCCTCTGGGTGCCCAGACAGAAATCTCCAGATATCCTGAAATATTTGGTCTGAGCCTCTTTTTTTTTTTTTTTTCCCTGGCTGCACCTGTGGCATGCGGAAGTTCCCTGGCCAGGGATTAAATCTGCACCACAGCAGCGACCCGAGCCACAACAGTGGCAATGCCGGATCTCCAACTTCCTGAGCCACCAGGAAACTACCTGAGTCTTTTGTCTTCACCAGGGCTTTCCTGTTGCGCTGTTGGACAACGTTCACCATTTTGCATTTCCCAGCTTGCATTGCTTGCTGTCTTTACCACTTCATTACTCTCTTTAATTCTGATTCTATTCTGACCTCCTGCTCCCTTCTTTAGTCACACAACCCAATCTTCAAAACAAAACAAAACAAAAACAAACAAAAACCTCTAAATTTTCAAATGTCTTGCCAATCAGAACGCCCCTTCTTCTTTGTTGTATCTGGACTAGTAAGTGCTGGCTTAAGATCTTGGGCATGTTTCATTGCTGATTTGTTCTTGGGAGCTGTGTTCAAAGAATTGCTTCTCTACTAAAGTTAGCTCTGTCTATGTCAAATTATGTATACATACCTACACATGTATATGGTATCTGGATACCTACCTTGAGTCTTTACTAAACAGATTCTAAAGGAAGTTTCCTTGTAGTGCATGTTTTACTGGTGATGGAATACGTTAAAATACTTGCCCCTGTATTACTGTTTGACCTTGGAAACCAAATAGTGACTTCTTGGCATGGTATTTGGTGTGTGTACACTTTAACTGAAGCTTGATTTTTTAATCCCTTTGATCACATATGTCTAAAAAAGCCACTGTGCATTAAACAGGCAGCACCATTAGAAAGTGACTCTGGCTTGTGACATGAGAGGCTCTTAGGCCCTGTAAGATGACACCACTCTGGGCACATGTGTAACAGGCCAAGTCCATTTTGAATTTTTGCAGAGGCTCCAGCCACCCCCATCATCCCCTATGTGGTCTGGTGGAAAGCGCACTGCTGTGGAATTTCAGAAACCTGAGTCCTGCTTCTGCCACTAATTAGCTATTTTGGTTTAGGCAAGTTACTGAGCCACTTGTGACTCAGTTTCCTTGCCTTCGTCGTGAGTTAGCTGGTCTAGTAGAGTAGGATTTCTCAGGTTCCTAGCCTCACGCTTCTTTGAAAATTTAATAGTTCTGGAAAACTTGGTTGCTTCAGTTCTGTGGTTGGGATTGTGGTCAGAGCAAAGAAGGAAACCTCTGCTGTTGCTCTTAGAAGAAATCACTAGTTGTGCCTGGTTTATTTTTGTCCAGGAAAAAAGTTCAAGGAGCATATTTAAATATTAGATTAAACTTTTTTCTTGCGGTGATAATTTTATTTAAATGACTCTGTGGCATTTACCTCTGATCCTTCCCGTGAAAAATGGGGCTATCACGTATGCCATGTATGTACGTGTATTCATTTAAATCAGCACTAATTTTGTTTGGATATTTTTTTTAGAGTTTCACCCTAGCCGTTGAGGTCATTTTAGATAGCATTAGGTGTTGCCCTGTCAAAGCCTGGAAAACATTGGGGTAAGAAGATGAGTGGAATTTAGCAGAAGTGTCTTAGGGAGTTCCCTTGTGGCTCAGTGGGTGAGTGATCCGGTGTTGTCACTGCTGTGGTTTGGGTCACTCCTGTGGCGTGGGTTTGATCCCTGGACTGGGAACTTTTGTATGCTCCGGGCACAGCCAAAATAGTAATAATAATAAAAAGTCTTTGTATTGTGGAAAAGGATTCCAAATCTCAGCGATTTATTGGTGAGTATTTTTCCTGTGTAGGTCTTTAAAGTGGGGGGTAGGGGGGGCTGGGGGTGCTGCTGGGCATATGTGCCTCTTTGGCATCTCCCGAGCTGTGATTTGTATCCTTTTGGGAATTGCAACATCATCTCCCAGGGTTTTAGGTTTCTCCGGATGCTCTCCAGGGTAGATTTCTTTATAGCCTACACTTATTACATTGATTTGTTCTCAGCATTTCCTCACTTATTTTGAAATACTTTGAGACACTCAGGGTGTTTCAGATTCTGGGCTGGAAATCTCATCTAGAAAGCAGTAGGTGATAGACAGGAGAGACGAGAGGAGACCGGGAAGGGAGGTCAGTGATTTCCAAACAGGGCGCTGTAGCTGATGTGCAGAAGAACCTGTAGATCCTGCACTGAAAATGTCAGGATCACTCAGGGGTTAAGAGTGTATTAGATTCCTATATGCGTAGATGCCTCAAAGTATGATTAAGTCAAATCAGAGTACTTTTCCTTATTTTGGTACTTGGCTCCTGATTACCATTGCAATTAAAAAAAAAAATCTTAACTTGGTATCTCTTGGTTGCCTCTGTCTTATCTTGCCAGTGTATTAAATGTAATTGGTATCACTGGCAATTTTATTTTATTAAGTATTAAACATGAAGTTGCATGGTAAATCATTAAAGACACCATGGCATTTTTTTCCCTCCACAACTGGTTATCTTTTGTTTACAAGTAAAGTTTTTACAGCTTTCTTACTATTTTTTTCCTCCTTATGGTGTTCATTTACACTTTCCGTGTCCTTTATTTAAAACAGCCTGGAGTCTGCTAACTGCACTTCTAGGCAACCTTCTCCATTTAGCACCATTTAAACTCAAGGAATGTTGGTTATTCATATGCTGGTTTAAGCCAGATGTAATTAGGAAAGCGAGTTTGTTTCAGAACCTGATATAAAACAGGCACTGCATACACATTCTTGGTTACAGTCTGCTCTGGATGTGTGTGTAACTGCTTGTTCCTTTTCTGAACATGGAGAATTACTTGACTCTGCTGAATTAGCTAACTGCTGATCCGTTATTGTGCAAGTTACTCTTTTTGAAAAGGATATACTTCTTTAGCTTAAAGCTTGTCTTAACAGTGATTGGATCCCTGACCGCCCCCCCCACCCCCGCCGTCCCATATTTAATTACAGCTACTTTGGATCTTTGCTTCAATACTGATATGAAATCTCTCATACTTGTTGTGAGCAAAGTGATCCAAGAAGCTTCAGTTTATGTTTTCTTGCAAATTAAATGTAACCACACAAAACAAAAATCTTATGAAACATAGTTTTAGGTGCCTTTGACAAACAGTTGGGAGAAGACAATTCAGGGGATTGGTGGAGCCCATACTGCTTATTGGTATTGTTCCTAACTGCTTATTTTGCTTTTTTAAATAGATTTCTTAGTGAATTCTTCTTGCCCTTTCTTGTTTCTGTTTATTTATACCGTCATCGATGTAGTACTCCATATATATTTTTCTCACATGGCAAGGACCTACTGTTTTAGGTAGGTTAACTGTGTTAGGTGTTTTTTTTTTTTTCAGGAAGTTCTTTTCTATACATGGGCTAAAGTAGGTGGCTTTTGCCACTAAAGGATTGCCAAATATTTTGTGAAAACAGACGTACATGTGTATGCATTTATAAGAGAGGTTTTTTGTTTTTTGGCCGCGCCCATGGCATGTAGAAGTTCCCTGGCCAAATCAAACCTGAGCCAGAGCAGTAACCTGCTGCTGTGGCTCAACGGCAGTAACAATGCCAAGTCCTTAACCACTAGGCCACCAGGGAACTCCTATATCAGAGGTCTTTTTATTTGAGCTCTTAACCCGCCGTGTGTGCCGTGGACCTTGCACTGATTCATGCCTTTTCAACAAAAATTATTATTTTTAGAATTGCACGTAACTGCTTTTCTTTTTTTAAAAAAAGACTACCACTTGCAAAGATAAATTTTATACTTTACTTAGGAAAACAAATGATTCTCTTTCCCTAAAATTCCTTCTGTGAAATGACATGTGGACTCAGCAGCCATTGTGAATCTTTTTTCTTCCCCGCTTGTGTTACATAAAGCAAGAGGCATTTTAACCCCTTTAAGGGGACACTAGCCTGGGGTAAATAACCATTTAGGCCAGGTGGGTAGAAAAGAATGCTTATGACATTCTTTTCATCGGCTCCATGTGTAACCTCCAAGCAGGAGGTCAGGCAGTAAAACATTTGAGTGAACTGGTGAAATGTTTTGTATTTATTTACAAGGCTCTTAATCATGAGACTGATCCTAATAAACTCAACAAGTCAAAGTGATGGAGGAAAGTACATGAGGCATGCAGAACAGTAAAAGCGGGGACTGGCAGGGACGTTTAGATTGTATTTAGCCTGCCTTTCTGTTCCCACATTCCTCCATTCTGATGGAGCAATGGGCATCAGAAGCTCTGGTCCAGTGGGCACAGGTGGATTTGATAAGGAATGTAATTGTGCCTGTTCTGTTTCCACCTGCTGCCGAGCTCCTTGACATTTTGCCTTTAAGGTTCCAGACATCCAGAAGTATTTGAATCATTTTGCTAAATACTCTCAAATTTCTCTCTCTCTCTCTCTCTTTTTTTTTTTTTTTTTATGGCCGCATCCCTGACATATGGAAGTTCCCAGGCCAGGGGTCAAATTGGAACTGCAGCTGCCGGCCTACACCACAGCCACAGCAACGTGGGATCCGAGCTGCATCTGTGACCTGCGTCACAGCTCTCTTTATTAGAGGTGGAGCAGACAGCACACAGCTGTATCCCTTCCCCCTCTCTTCTGCTGGGACCCAGCCGCCCCATCTGTCCAGTGGAAGTTTGATTGGTGTAGATAGTTTCTCTGGAGTCCTTGGCTCAAAAGAACCCAGAGGGATTCATTTTTGAAAGTTCATCTTCTCTGTGTGAATGAATTACTGGATCATGATCTACTGGTTTTCCTACTTTGCGAAAGAAAGGAAAAGAACTGGAGGCAGGGAGAGGAGGGAAGGGAAGAGAAGAGACCTAAGATACACGCAAAGCTTATAGTCAAGTCCTCTAAAGAAGGGACCTGGAAAAAAAAAAAGAAGGGACCTGAAAAATAGTATTCCAGACAAAAGAACTTCTATTTGAAACAGTGAATATCATATGACGTTTACATCACTTAATGAAGAAATCAGTGAAATAAAATACTGTTGTTCTCGGAAATTATCAAATCCTAAAGAAGATTGTCCTGAATCTTCCTGGCATGACTTTTATTAGTCCTGCTGAGTAGAGACTGAGTATGCTGGAGTCATATGTTCATTGGGTAGCGCCATCTCTCATGTTTTTACATGATGTAGTGCTTTTCCATTTCTTCCCAAAACAGTAATTTCATCCTTGGGAAAAGAACTCTCTCCTGGCTGGATTTTCAGTTACAGCACCAGGTCGATCTTGTGGCAGACATTTGTTGTTCATTGTGTGTTAGGTGAAGTAGCAGTGGTGGTTGAGGGGTTACGAGAAGATAACGAAGCATGCTTCCTTCTTCGCAGGATTTTATAACGCCTTCTCTGAATTTTTAAGTCCCTTATTTAGAGGACTTATTATAAGCTTTACTTGTTTTAAGTCTCTTTTCTTTTCTTCCCTCCTCTCCTTGCTTTCAGTTTCTCTTTTTCCTTTCCATGTCATATCAGAAGAGAGGTATGTTTCATTCTGCTGGTATGTTCTTGTATCTTTTCATTTGTGTCTCCTGGTTCGTGCTGTGTTAAGATTTGTGGTTAAGTGGTCGTGTGGGTGGTTAAGGGACATTTCTTTCCTGAGCTATTCTTGCTGTGTTATTCCTCATGAAGTTTGTTGGGTTGACCTAGCAGCAGCATCTCAAGCATCTTTGGATTCAATGTATGGACTAACTTTGCCTTTAACTAGTTTTGTTCTGTTTTTTTGGCTGTCCCATGCATGTAGAAATTCCCTGGCCGGGGATCAAACCCAAGCCACAGCAGTGACCCAGCCACTGTAGTGACAATGCCGGATCCTTAACCCCCTGCATCACAAGAGAACTGCTAACTAGTTTTAATCTTGATGGTTGGTGTTCCAATGAGATAGACCTGAGGGAGGGGGTCTTCTTCTCCATTTAGGTTCCTGAAGTTCTGATGATGGCAGGAAGCAAAAAATACATATATATATATATATATATATATATATATATATATATATATATTTTTTTTTTTTTTTTTTTTTTTTTTTTTTTTTTTTTTTTTTTTTTTTGGTCTTTCCTAGGGCCGCACCCACGGCATGTGGAGGTTCCCAGGGTAGGAGTCTAACAGGAGCTGTAGCTGCCGGCCTACCCCACAGCCACAGCAACGCGGGATCCGAGCCGCGTCTGCAACCTACACCACAGCTCATGGCAACGCTGGATCCTTAACCCACTGAATGAGGCCAGGGATCAAGTCCACAACCTCATGGTTCCTAGTAGGATTCGTTAACCACTGAGCCACAGTGGGAACTCTTGGAAGCAAAAAATATTAATGCATTTTGTAATGCACACATAAAGTGTGCTTTTTTGGGAAAACTTTTACAGTGCACCTAACATGCTTTCACATAATCAGAGGCAACAGGATGAAGATGTGCAGGCTGATGATTGTTCTATAAATGACATGAATAAAATATTGTGAAGGCTTAGAGGTGGCACTGATGGCACTTACCTGGATGGCATGAGGCAACCTTAGCAGAAGAAAGAGCTGGGTCTGGAAGGGCGACTAGGACATATTTGTTGAATAGGCAAGAAAAAAATGTCTCCAGGAAGAGAGAGATAAGAGTTGAGAGGTGGTATGGAGTGAATGCCTTAAATGCAGGACATATTCAGGAAGCTAGGAATCCAGTATGCTTTGGTTCTTAGAGTGGGTGGGCTTGGGTGGAAATGAGAATTGCTTTCAAGCTGGGGTATGATGGTAACAAAGGAATGTGTGTGATTTTTCTCTTTGAAAAGTTAAGAATTCTCCTGGATGGGACACCTGGTACTTGCCTGTCTTAGTGAGGTTTTTTTTTTTTCTTGCAATTCAAGTTAACCCTGTGTTTTCAAACATAAACTACCTTTCTATTTCCGTGTAATTCTGTCCCTAGAGAAAAATATTTACAGTCCGGGTAGCAATGTGGATTGCCTGGGTCAGCTTTTAGTAGCAGGTAACTTCAAACCCACTGTACCAAACTGCGTTGTTTGTTTTGCTCTGGTGATGATCTGGCAAGAATGATGACCGGCAGGAAGGCTGACATATCTTAATAAACCACCTGTTTTACAGGAATGCTGGGTTTCTGGCAAATATAATACCCGCCCAGCATGTATTTTCTAGTGATGGCTCTTTTAAGCTTGTTCCAGTGGGGACCAGCAGCATAATTCATTGGTCACCGTGTCCTTGCAAAGGGTAGTCTGAAGTGCTGCGAATAACTTTTCAGTTTGTATACGTACCTCAGCCTCTTCACACTGTCAGCATGAAAAACAGGAACAAAATAGAAAACATCGTAAAGAAATTATTTCCACTGCTTCAGTACCGTGGCTTCACCTGTTAGAAGTGGGTGGTGGGAAAGGTTAAAGAAACGGGGGAGGCAAACGATTTGTTCTTACTTTGCGACTGGGCTTGTCAGCTATGCGCGTGCCAACAGCACAGGGAGATTTTTCCTGAAAACCTGGAGGTGGAGTGGATCCAGCTCCTCTGGGGTGAGGTGGAGGTGTACTTCCTGTTTTTATGGTTTGGCAAGAGGAGTTCAGGACAATTAGACCCAGAAGTCGGAGTTTCTTTGACAAGTTGGATATAACCGTCTTTATCAGATATAGGGCAGGGCTCAATGAGACATCAGCCCAACTGCAGTTTGGCCAGAAAGCTGTCTTTTTCCCAGTGTTACTTTTCCAAGGGCAGTGATACAGCGAGACATTTCCTGAGAAAGGGACATAAAGAGGAAAATCCCTTTTCTGGGAGAAAATTCAGAGTATGCCAAATGCATCTTTTTTTTAACCTTTTAATTTTTTTAAAAACAGGTTTTGCTCAAAAGTATTTTCTTTTCTTTCTTTCTTTCTTTTTTTTTTAATGGCTACACCTGTGACATATGGACGTTTCTGGGCGCAGGAAGTGACTCGGAGCCATAGCTGGGACCTGTGCTGCAGCTGCGCCAACACTGGATCCTTTAACCCATGGAGCTGGGGATCGAACCAGTGCCTGTCTGCAATGACCCAAGCTGCTGCAGTCAGATTCTTCTTTTTTTTTTTTTGTCTTTTGTCATTTTAGGGCCGCACCCGCAGCATATGGAGGTTCCCAGGCTAGGGGTCTAATCGGAGCTGTAGCCACTGGCCTACACCGCGGCCACAGCAACGCAGGATCCGAGCCGTGTCTGCAACTTACACCACAGCTCACGGCAACGCCGGATCCTTAACCCACTGAGCAAGGGCAGGGATCGAACCTGCAACCTCATGGTTTCCAGTCGGATTCGTTAACCACTGCGCCACGACGGGAACTCCTGTAGTCAGATTCTTAACCCACTGAGCCGCAGAGGGAACTCCTGAACACATTTTTAAAAAACCCACACTGTGTAAAATTTCATTGTCTTTTCATCCCTGAGCCAAGTCTTTTTCTGCTTAGGAAGGATCATTCTGTAGAATTTTGGAGAGTTGATTGTTTGGAGGGCATTGAAGAGACGCCATATATAAAGATGGACACCGAGGCCACTCAGTGGACACTGAGGCAGAGGGTTTCAATCAAGTCACCTAGGTAGTGGCAGATGTGGAATTCAGACTCTGCGAAGTCTGACCTGGAACCCTGGGTGCAAAATACAGTGCGGGTTATAGATTCAGTGCCTTTAGGGCTCAACAAGAAGGAAGGAAGACTGAGCGAAGCACGCTTGTAGTGACACAGGAAGGGGTGGGGACCAGAGCCGGTGCAGAGAGCCCTTCCCCTGTCAGTGTGGCAGTCACTCCAGTCCCCGCTCCTTGTTGCTGGGCTGAAATTCAGGCTGTTGATATCAGGGATTGTGTGTGTGTGTGTGTGTGTGTGTTTTTCGAGAGCTAATGAAAATCTGTTATTTTGGGGGTAAGACATCTTAGTTCATCAATGGGGGCAACAAATTCAAATTTTAAAATAAAACTCTCCGGGTCAAAAAAACACCAGAATGTTGGAGTTCCCGTCGTGGCTCAGTGATTAAGGAATCCAACTAGGAACTATGAGATTGCAGGTTCGATCCCTGGCCTCGCTCAGTGGGTTAAGGATCTGGCGTTGCCGTGAGCTGTGGTGTAGGTCGCAGACGTGGCTCAGATCCCCCGCTGCTGTGGCTGTGGTATAGCTCGGCAGCTACAGCTCCGATTAGACCCCTAGCTTGGGAACCTCCGTATGCCGCGGGTGCAGCCCTGAAAAGACAAAAAGACAAACAAAAAACAAAAAACTGAAAACACCAGAATGTCAGCACAGTCTCTGATCTGTTTTCTGCCATAGTCGCGGCACCTACAACAGGGCATGGCATATAGTTGGTGCTCAGTAATTGCTCGTTAAACAGATGAATGAGTGAATGTGGGTGGACTTCGTTACACTCTTAGGCTGCCAGTTTTCAGCCTCTGCTCTGCTGCTTTTCCCAACTACCTTTCAGGTTTCTCTGCTGCTTCCTGCCCCAAACAGGATCGTTTTTTAGTTAAATATATAGATTAGATGTACCTCCAAAGTTAAAATCCCTTTAGTTTGGTGTTTGAACCACAAAATTACTGCTTTAACCATTTTCCAGTTTCCAGTTCAGTAGTGTCAAGTATACGGACACTGCTGTGCAGGAGATCTCCAGAACGATTTCATCTTGCAGAACTGAAACTCTGCACTCACTAAACAGTTCTTTCTCCCCCAGCCCCCGGTAACCACTCTTCTGTTTCTGTGAATTGGACTATTTCAGATACCTCACGTGAGTGGAACCGTACAGTAGTTATCTTTCTGTGACTGGCTTATTTCACTTTGCATAGTGTCCTCCAAATTTATTGGGTTGTAGCCATATCAGAATTTCCTTCCTTTTCAAGGCTGAGTCATGTTTATATATATGTGTGTACACACACACACGCACGCACGCGCTGTATCTTGTTTATCCATTCATCTACCTATGAACACTTGGGTTGCTTACGTTACTTTTACTACATTGTAAATAGTGCTGCTATGAACATGAGTGTGCAAATATTTCTTTGTGATCCTTTGGGTTCTGTACCCTGAAGTGGGATTGCTGAATCCTGTGGTAGTTCTGTTTTTAATTTTGGGGGGAACCTCCGTACTGTTTTTCTTAGCAACTCTACCATTTACATTTCCATCCAAGTGTCCAAGAGTTCTAATTTCTCTACATCCTTATCAACACTTGTTTTCTGGTTTCGCGATAGTGCTGCGAGAATGGGTCAGAGGTGGTATCTCTTTGTGGTTTTGGTTTTCACTTCTGCAGCGACTAGTGATGCTAAGCATCTGTTCATGTGCTTGTTGGTCATTGTATTTTGCTATTTCATAGCTTTAAGTCTGTGAGCTTGCTTTGGCGTAGTATGGGAGAATTTTCTCAAGGCGATGGTGTGTGCTTTTCTGCACAGAAATGCAAAAGTTAATCCAACCAGCCTCACTCAGGAGCCATTAAAGCGTCAGTAGCTGGTGCTTAGAACCCTGGCTTCTGGCTTTAACTGCTTTATTGTTCATCCTCAGAGTACCTGTGTCCTGTCCTAGGTTTAAAACTACCCAGAAACAGTGTAAACAAATTGAGAGGATCTCTAGCTATTTGCCCAATGTAGAGGAGTCATTTTTCACCCTGTGGAATCTGAGGTGAGGTTTTAAGGGCAAGGGAGGTAAAGAAGGAAAAGGTGAAGCGACTGTGAGGGTCCCCCTGCCACCCAAAAGCTGACCCATCTCATAGCGGCAGAGCTTAGCATACTCAGAAAGGACTGATAAACTAAAGGAGTCGTACAAGGCAAGTTGATGATGTTTCCTCCTATTCTGTTGCTGGTTGGCACTGACTGAGTGGAAAACAAGAAAGCCCGGTGAAAATGATGGTAATGTCTAAAACCCCAAATCCCAGAGAAGAGTAAATTTGACTCCGTGACAGCTAATCTGTAGTATCAGGGTTAAAAAGCTGTTATGTACACCTCTTGAGCTTTTCATTCCGGACTTCAGTATTTTAGGGCGAACCTCTCCTGAGTCAGGAATAATTGAAAAAAGGCACGTATGTCGAGGTCTTGACTTCTGAGATATTCTTTATTGATAGAACATTGAGGTGGGATTAACCATATCTGCAGCCTTAGAAACAGGAGGCATTCCTGCCTTTTCACTGTCTGGTTTGCAGACAGGAGGCCTGGGAAGGTTTGGCGGGGCCTTTGTTAGGCAGAAGGTTAATAGTTAACTCCTACAACATGCCAGACATAACACCTAATCTTTGATGAGACCTGCTGCTCAGAATGAATAATGGTTAACCATTCCTTACCTTTGACTCAGACCATATACCTTCCACAGTTTGTTCTCTTGAATATGTGAGACCGTGCAGGGTTTTTTTCTTCCTTTGGCAAACACAACTGACATGGCACAGAAGTTTTATGACTCATTCCTTGCAAAGAAAGCAGGTGCTACACATGAATAGTTTGGTGTTTTTTTCGGGACCAGTAGAGTGATTGCTACTGGATTTTCGTTTAATCACAGCTGTGTAGCTAGAGATCCATCTGAAAATGGACCATCCTTTCCTTGGTGTAAAACATGAAAAAAAAAAAGCAGTGCTCTTGTGAGCAGACGTGACTCTTGTCTGCTGTGCTGCACGTCACAGTGAGACTTTCTTATTTACGGTGAGCAGTCATCTGAATTGAAAAAGATAAAAAATAAAAGCAGACAAAGGGGGCGAAGAAAACGTTTGAGGTCTCCCTCCCTTCACAGGGGCCACTCTGGGCCGGAGGGATTGCAAGGAGCCGGTCACCTCACTCCTGCTTAATGAGTGACGGTCGCCTGGCAGAGTGCCAGCTCTGGGAAGATGCAGTTTCAGATTCACCTTGTGTTATGTCCAGCTGAAGCTTTTGGTGCTCTTGCCTACTTAAGAACAGTCTATAAACATGAGAAATGGCGTTTATCTTAAAAAAAAAAAAGAAAGGAAAAGCTTGGCTGAAATTTACTTTTTGCCAGTTCTAAGAAGTTGGTCCTTAATGGTGTTAATGGTCCCACGCTGGTTATCAGCGTCCTGGTTTCCTTCCTCAGTGATCTTTCTAGGCACTGGTTTTCACTTCCTTTCTCCATAGTAATCTGTCTGCCGTCCGAGCTGACAACGCAGGGCAGACATGGCCAGTGTAGGACCGACCTGGATTTACCCCTGAGAGTTCATTGTCAGTCTGTTCTGAACTGACACTCCGGTCCAGACTGGCATAGATTTGCTTATTACAAATTCTTAAGTCAAAAAGGGGAGAAGAAGAGGGAGAGACAGGGCGCTCTTTCCTTTGTAGCCAGCTTTTGAGACAGTTCTGAGGGCTGGCTGCATCTTCCATTCAGAACTTGGCTCCTTGCATACAGCCAGCAGCCCTTCTCCTCGGACCCTGCCTCTGCTGAGGGGCCAGCCATCTCCTAACAGCCACAGTGCATGCTTCTCAGTCCTTATCGGATTTGTCCTTCCTTTGGAATTGCACCTTGACCATGCCCACCTCCATGAAGCATTCCCTTCTTGGGCTCTCCTGATGTTCATTTTTACTGTCCTTTGAGTGTCCTCCTCCGCAGGTCACCTGTTGAATGCAGGTGTGGTCTAGAATGTTATCCTCCGCCCTCCTGACCCTTTTTTCCAAGCTCGCCTGTAGCTCAGACCCCTCTCTCATCAGGCAGCCACATTCCAGCTGCCCACTGGATTTTCCATGTGGTTGACTGCAAATATCTTAAATTCAGAATGTCACACGCAGAACTCAAGGGCTTTCTGCTGAAACCTGCTCCTTTTCCTATATTCCCTACCCAAGGGATGGTGTCACTTCCTATTGCGTTCAACCCACTAGGGACTTGAATCAACCTGAACTCCCCATCTGTCCTCACCACCTACGTGGGTAAACACTAAAGCCTTTTCCTTACTCTAAGATAGCTGTTTTCTCCTAAACCAAGCTGATTCTAGATTCTGCTATCCTTCAGGATCAGTATGTACCTTCCCTCCTGCAGAAAGAATCTCTCCCTCTTCTTCTCCCCTCCAGAATCTCCAGAATTCTGGACCCTTTTCTTGGGGTGTAATAAGTCTTATTTACCTGTTGGTCTCCCCTCCATGAAGCACAGCTGTGGCTGGGGCTGTGCCTCGTTCACCAGCGACTTCGAGGGGGAACAGAGTGGTTCCTTGGAAATACGTCATCCAGTGGAGGGATGCGAGTACTGTTCCATGGTGATGGGTGTGCTCCCCTTTACATTCAGAGACAGGGCTGGGGCATCAGTCTGTGAACTTCTGTTTCTGAAAGCCCCGTTTCCGTGCTGCCTGTCTTTTGGTTGCCCTAAGTTGGATGTGACAGCTGTGGGGAGGTGATAGAGGGCAGGGGGCTGTTTGGGTTCGATGGGAAGAATACAGACTTGCAGACACTGCTGTAAGGATTCGGGATGACTAAGGTGTCAGGAGCTCCCAATTACGATAGGTCTGGGCAGCTCCCCACTGCCAGGGCTGGGCGAGGTGCTCGGATGCAGCAGTGAGAGAAAGGGTTCCCATCTGGCCAACTGGTGACTGACTGGGATCACAGTCCTCATGTATTTTGTCACCTGCGCAGTGCAGTGTGAAGGACATCTCAGAGGCAGGGCTCAGGGGAGCCAGTGGTAGTGCTTCATATTCTGTAATGTGAGTTGGAGGACTTTAGTCTTCAGTTGACTCTCAGTCCTTTCCAGAACTAGTGGGAAGGAACTGGGAAGTAGTGACGTCATTGGCAGCTTTCAGAGCACCATTTCCTAGTTCTGCATTTGGGGGAAGGTACCTGAGTTTCCAGCTATTTCTGACACTGCCCAGGAATGAGAATGCTTTGTGTTCAAACTGGGTAGAGTCCCAGAAACCAGCCATCCTTACTGGAGAAGCTCAGAGGCTCAACTGTGAGCTACGGTAAACAAGTGAAAAGACATAGGCAAACCTTACTAGAGTAAGCGGCATCGGGTGTGTTTGCCCCTGAACAGATGGAAACATTTTATGTGCAGCTAAAATGAAGCAACTCATAATTATTGCGGATGTTAGTCTCTGCTCTCCCTGCAGCTAAATATGTCATATGATTTTTGCCGATTGCCCCAACTGGTTGTTCACAGATCAGCCTTATAATAGTAGCATAAAAGCACATATTAAGCTGCTGCACTTTGAGAGGAAAGAATGGGCCCCTTGGGGAGTTGGCGGAAATGTAGCAATCCTGAACCAAGATGATTTGAAGTGAAAATGCAATGCTGTTTTTGATTTTTCTGCTCCTTAAACTGTAAAGTTTATCTTGTCTTGCAAATACACACCTGCCCAGTGGAGATAAGAATGGAAGAGGGGCAGCTGATGATAAATTTATGGCTGTGTTGAAATAAGGTTTAGTCCTTCTGATTACTGAGCTGTGTCAAAGATGCTGTGTCTAAAATGTCTTTCGAGATCTTAACCCACACAAACCCCCGTACTCAATATATGTTCAGGTCAGATCACCTCTTATCGTTGGAGATTATTTTGAAGATATAATAAGTTAGTTCTTATGAAGTACTTAAAATAATGCTATAGTAAACACTAGTGCTTGCCATCTTACTGCTAGTATTATTGTTTTGAACACAACTATTTAAATTTTAATTTTAGTGGTATGTTTCTCTAAATAGAAATTAATGTGATTATTTTTCACAGTTTGAATTTAAAACTCAAAGTGACTCAATTAATTGAATTTTGGATTTTTTGGTTGGAATTTTCATTTGAGATGCTTTGTTTACTTTTGTAGGGTTATACTAATATAGATTATTGAAATTAATTGAAGTATAGTTGGTTTACAGTGTTCTGTTTCTGGTATACAGCAAAGTGATTCAGTTATATGTATATATATATATTCTTTTCCATCATAAGTTATTAAAAGATATTGAATATAGTTGCCTGTACCATTCAGTTGAACCCTGTTGTTTATTTTATGTAGAGTAGTTAGGTTTTTTAAATTATAAATTTCAATAACTTCTCATTTAATGTTTCTACTGTCTTGTTAAAAAACCGTGAGGGAAATCTGCTTATATCCTATGTAAATAATTGGTATAAGAATGATATCACTGTTCCATTTATGTTTTTCCCATATATATTTTCTATGATGCTGGTTTTTTTTTGGCCTTATTTATTATTCATTTATTATTTATTTATTGGCCATGCCCATTGTGTGCAGAAGTTCCCAGGGCCAGGGGCCAAACCTGCACCACAGCAGTGACAATACTAGGTCTTTAACCCACTAGGCCACCAGGGAACTCTGATGTTGTTATCTTTAACAGTATTGTGCTGTGTTTCATTATGGAACACTTCCACATAATCAAATAACTCTGCCTTTGTTTTTGATAATTCCCAGACCTTCAGATGCTATATTTCCTCCAAAGCTTGGATTAAAATGCCTGTCATTTTCCTTAGCTTTGAAGTGGTAAAAATACTTAGTTACTATTACAAATATACTTTTCTTACTTAGTTCTTGCCAACCTCTGAGTTGAATTATAGCAAGAGGAAGCTTCTCTTGCGACTGGGACAACAGACGTAGCAAGTGTACATTATTTGCCTGGCTAGTAAGGGACAGACCTGGATGAAACCCAGATCTCTCGTCTTTCAAGCCCAGACTGAACCAACACAATAAAATAATTTCCCAATAATTGCTCTTAGAATCGAGTGTATGGCTTTGAGTTAATGTTTCCTGCACTGCACCTGATGATCCCAATTCATTTCCTTAACGAATGTTTGTTAAGCTTCTAATACATTCCAGGCAGTGTTAGGTGGAAACTCAACAGGGATGAACATGAATAGAGTCCCTTCTTCAAGAGTTTATGGCTGGGAGTTCCCATCATTGCTCAGCGGTAATGAACCCAACTAGTATCCTTGAGGACACGGGTTGATCCTTGGCCTTGCTCAGTGGGTTAAGGATCCGGTGTTGCTGTGAGCTGTGGTGTAGGTCACAGGACGTCTCAGATCCTGGCTTGCTGTGGCAAAAAAGAATTTATGGCTACTCATTCATAGAATTCTTACTATGTTTTCATTGATTAAGTTTTCTGTTTAACCAGCCCTTTTAGGGTTTATGAGGCTGTAATGTTTTTATAGTCACATTGTAATATTATTATTATTATTATTATTTTTTTTTTTTGCCTTTTGTCATTTTGTGGCCGCACCCGCGGCATGTGGAGGTTCCCAGGCTAGGGGTCTAATCGGAGCTGTGGCCACTGGCCTGCGCCGCAGCCACAGCAACGCAGGATCCGAGCTGCGTCTGCAACCTACACCACAGCTCACGGCAACGCCGGATCGTTAACCCACTGAGCAAGGGCAGGGATCGAACCCGCAACCTCATGGTTCCTAGTCGGA
>PVHT020000175.1:21245252-21428969 GCA_004024745.2 Catagonus wagneri
CATTGTAATATTATTAAAATATGAAAATAAAATTTAACATTTTCGCCTAGTTCTGCCAGGTGAATCTCACACTATTTGCCACAACGGTCCTTGACTTCGGTGTTGACTTAAAACTGCACAGCCTATCAATTAGAATAGATGTTATTCTTTAGTATATTTCTTTTTCTCCAATTACTCTTGAGCACGGTGAGTCAGCTATGGTTAGCCTTTTGCGTAGTTTCTCACAGTGCTGCATAATTACCAAGTACCAGATGTTTTTCAGTCTCTCCTTTAATGCTCACCATTGTCCTCTGGAATGGATCTGGGTTTTCCTCATGTTAGTGATGGATGCTGAGACCTGAGGTACCGCGTGTCCCGCAGATATTGTTGTTTCAAACCAGGGCGGTCGTGGCTGGCTTCAGGTTTCTCTCAGACTTTCTTATAAAGACCTTAGATGGGCTGCAACAAATTATCCCGTATCCCCTTCTGTGATAGCCAAAGCTCCTTCTAGACACTGAAATCTGATGAGACTTGGGGTGGGTTGATTGCTGAATATTGACTTTGGTCTGCCCCGTGGTGGTCCTGATGCCTTAGGATGTTGTACTTCTTGAGAGAGAGTTATTTGGTAAGCGCTGTGTACACGGAGCCACTTGTCATCAAGCCACTTGCATTCGGAACCCAGGAAGGGTTGTCATTTGCTGAGTTGAAGGAGGACAGTATTGCTGCAAGGATGGCCCTGATTCTGAGAAACCTCAAGCAGAGGGGAAGCCGTGCCATATGGAAGAACGTGGCAAGTTGGAGTGTGAACAAAATCTGAGTGGCCTTGGGGATGTTGTAGAGGAGATTGCCGACTTGGCTGGGAAGGGAGTGAGCTAGCTCCATGGCCCCTTCTGGTCGGGAAGCTGGGACCTGACTGCGCCTTTGTCCCAGGCTGCTAAAGGGTTGTTTCTCAGGCATCTCTCCTGATTGCCAAAAATGTATCAGCGACATCGACATAGGGCTATGTGGTACTTATTTGGGAGGATTGTCTGTAGCGAATTTTTATTCTTGATCACATCCTCAGGGGTGTCTTAGAATTGAGTGTGAAGCCGAAACGCCGTCAGCTAGAGTTGCGGTCGGTTGCCTGCAGTGAGAAAATGTCCCACAGAGTTGTTGGCAGATGCACTGGCAGGTAGGATTGTTTGCCCTTCCTCTCCTTAAGTGGCTAATACACATGTGTCCCCAGAAACAAGGGTTCCCGTAGGAAACACAGTGGCTTTTGAAGTCCAGTTTCCTGTAATAGGAAGAGTGTTTTCTGTATTTGGAGACATCAAACAAAAACTGAGTATTATTTTCTTCTGAGGAGTTGTCTCATAGGCATTTTTAGAAACTTAATACTTAAACTAGAAATCAGGCTTTACAGGGAATTTGACATACTAACCATTTAAAAATGACAGAGTGACAGTTACGTGAACTTTGGCAGACTTTGCAAGTTCACATAAATGAATATTTTCTTATGTTAAGTCTTGGCTTTGAAGTTTTCTTTGGAGGGCAGAGATAAAATGGATACGTTTAAAATTTAAGTGATATCCTAAGTGATATCTGTTTTTGTTTGAATGGATGAAAGAGAAACATCATGATGAATTTTATAGGTACCCTTGGTCTTCAGCCTCAGGTACCCTCTTAGAGGCTCACTGTTACTAGTTTCTAATGTGATCTTGCAGACATACTTTGTATGTGAACGAATGTCTGTAACCCTCCCCCCAGCTGTTCCCACAAGCCTAATACGCCACTCCTATTTTGCCTCTTATCCTAGAAGCCATTCATTTCAGGGCACATAGGGCCTCCTCATTCATTTTTCCATTTTATGTACACACCATTATTTAACCTCTACTCTGTGATGGGGGTTTTTAGGTTGTTTCCAGATTTTGCAATTATAAAGACATTTTTTTTTTCACACATGTCTGAGTCCTTAGAATCAATTTCTAGAAATAGAATCGCTGGGTCAAAGGGTTTGTGCAGCTTGTAATTTAAAAAAATGTCGCCAAATTGCTTGCCATGAAAGTTATGCCAGCAGCAGTGTTCCTGGGGTACCTTGTAGAGTGCTGGCCTGAAAGTCTTTCTGTTGGGGTAGGAATTTGAAAACTTAAAAATACACGCAATTAAATATATTGTTCACGTTTAAATATATTTCAATATATTTCATTATTCTGTAGTCATATATGAGTCTCTTGGGATGCTTGGTATTGGAGAGGCAGTTTTCAAACACTGAGAGCTATCAGATGGAGAGGAGATGAATAATAAGGTAATTCGAAGGACTTTTGGATTCACATCCTCTCTCTCTTATGCTCCTCTGAATTCTTTTAAGATTCAGCTCAGTGTTGCCTTCATAAAATACCTTCTGTAATTCTACATCCTATTGACCTGAGACAGTGTTTAGGGCCTGTACTTAATGATACGCTTTTATTAAAATTAATCTGTATTGTGGTTGTAAATCACGTTGGGAGAATCAGAGTTAGAATGGGAAGAGCAAGGAAGACTTTGCCCTGGGTCAAGTTCTTGGGACAGGACTCTAACGACTATTACAATTGTTATATTATACTCTTCTCTTTCTCACCTTTTTAAAGCCCCCGCAAGCATTGCATTATAACACTTAATATTTTTTCTGCAAAGTGACAATGATCATTGTAGACAATGTGAGAAATAGAGAAAATTTTATGAAACGAAAATAAAAAATCGTCCAGAATCCTACCACCCAAGAATAATCCCTGTATCACCTCTTTTGTCTTTTCCTGTGTTGTGTGTACTCACAGGTATGTGTACGTGTGTGTGTGTTTAATTAAACTGGGAACACCATGCTGACATAGTTTTGTATTGTCGTTCGTTCACCCTGCCAACAGCTGATGATTTGGGGTATGTCCTCCTGGAACTTCTTCTCTCCACATATATACACAACATGAAATATAAAGAAAGTTTTAAAAAAAGTTGGAAACAAAATTAGGCTTTTGTCACACAGAGATGTGTGGTAAAGATTTCCTTGTCTTGTGAGTATATTTAGATCCTCGTTCTTTTAAATGTTTGTACCATGTTCTGTACACAATTTCAATTGTATGGGGTTCTCTCTACTATAAATAATGCCAAGAGAACACCCTTTTATATAAATACATGTAGAGTCTTGTAGGATAGATTCCTAGAAGTAGAATTACTGGGTTAAAGGTCATGCACGCCCAAGTTTTTGCAGGTAATGCCAAATTTCTCTTAAAAATGTTATACTGTGTCTGTTCCGACAGAAAGCACCATGTCCTCGCTGGCACTGGAAGTGATCAACCTCTAATTCTTTTTTCAGTTTGAGAGATTAAAAACAGTGGCCTCTTATGCATGTTTAATTTACATTTTCTTGATAATTAGTTTGAATGTCTTCATATGTTCTTTCACTCTGTCTTTCAGTTAAAAATCGTCCATTTTTCTAGTTTTTTATTGGGTAATAAGATTTCTTCGATATTGACTTTTTGCCTGTTGTGTTACTAGTGTTTTCTCCCAGGTGGATGTTTTCTAACCTGCTCTGTGTTGTCGTTAGCCGTGCAGGGATGTTAGATGATAGAATGACATCTGATGCGGTTTCTAAATCTGGGATCTTACTTAGGAAAGATCCATACTTTCACATGTATTTTCTTCTGGCAGTTTTATAACCTTTAAAACATTTTACATTTAGACTGAGCTAAAGGAATTGAATTCTACCGTTCCTTTTCCCCCGTAGTTTAACCATGACCATTCGTATACATATATTTTTATTGTACAGAATTTTTATGATTTACCAAGGCAACTCTGTAAATTAATAGACCAAGTTAAAACTGAATGATGGAAATTTACATGTTCCAAATACATTTTTCTTGAGGATCTTCAAATCTTTCTTCAGCTCCCATTTAGTTTGTCTTTTCAAATAGGGTTGTCTGGTCCCTTTAGGGATCTTAGGATTTGGGACTAAGTGTGTGGGTGTGGGTGTCATAGAGGATAAACGGGTGTCAGCAAGTCAGTTCTGTGGTTCCCATTGTGGCTCCGTGGTAGCGGACCTGACTAGGATCCATGAGGACGTGGGTTCGACTCCTGGCCTCACTCAGTGGCTTAAGGATCTGGCATTGCTGTGACCTGTGGTGTAGGTCACAGACTCAGCTTGGATCTGGCGTTACTTCGGCTGTGGTGTAGGCTGGCAGCTGCAGCTCTGATTGGACCCCTAGCCTGGGAACTTCCATATGCCATGGGTGCGGCCCTCAAAAGCTAAATAAATAAAATAAAATAAATTTTTTTCAAAAGTCAGTTCTGCTTTTATCTGTGATGTTTCATTTGAAAATAAAGCTGTCAGTTCCTGTTATGGCTCAGCAGGTTAAGAATCTCACAGTGTTTGTGAACATGCAGGTTTGATCCCTGGCCTTGCTTAGTGGGTTAAGGATCCAGCATTCCCACAAGTTGTGGTGTAGGTTGCAGGTGTGGCTCGGATCCCGCATTGCTGTGGCTGTGGCATAGGCCAGCAGCTACAGGTCTGATTCCACCCCTAGCCTGGGAACATCCACATGCTGCAGGTCTGGCCCTAAAAAGGGGAAAAAAAAAGTTAAAGAAAAGAAAGGTATTGTTTTAAAAAAGAAACAAAAAGCCAGCGATTTGCTAATAAAAGTTTTGGAAACTCGGCAGATAACAGAACCCCGTTTTCCCCTGGGGGGGCTCCAGTGCCGTGGTGTTTGCGCTGCCTGTGGTTAGTGGGCACTGGAGCTAGAATTCCTTGCCTTGAGGACTTGGGCTGAGCTCCCAGGCGGGGCTGGGCGAAGCCTCACTCTGTTTCCAGCCCTATCCTGTTACAGTCATGAAGTATGTTCTTCGCATGACCTTCTGCTCTAGAGCACTTTGCGCACTATTATTCCGCATTTCCTCTTGAATGCCTTTCTCATCTGTATGCTGGGATATAGCTAAGCGAAGCAGTAAATACTTCAGAGCATAAATGTTTTTGTTAAGAACTGAAGTACATTTCTAAATCTGTGAGCACAGAAGTGAAATGGAAAATTACTGAGGACGTTCTAAGCTCAGGACCAAGAATACCAGGAGAGTTTTCTTTTTATGTTTAAAAAAGAAACACAAAGTGTTGTTTGTCTGTGGGTGTGAAAAATATGTTAAAATAGCATTTGATAACTATGTTGTAGAGCTTTTTTCCTGCCCTATCTTTTAAAAAATTTTCTTTTTTGGCTGCACCCGTGGCCTATGGAAGTTCCCTGGGCCAGGAATGGAATCCGAGCTGCACCTGTGACCTATGCCATGGCTACAGAAATGCCGGATCCTTCACCCACTGTGTTGGGCTGAGAATTGAAACCCCACCACTGCAGAGACAATGTGGGATCCTTAACCTGCTGTGCCACAGTGTGAACTCCTCCTGCCCTATCTTAATTTGAAAACTTCAGTCTTGTTTAAATGTGTTTTCTCCCAGAGTAGATTAATGGCACATTCTTTCTTATTTGGAGTTCTTTGAGTTACTGCAGACTTTTTGACCATTCAATTCTCTCTCTCTCTTTTTTTTCTTTTTAGGGCCATACCATGGCATATGGAGGTTTCCAGGCAAATTGGAGCTGTAGCTGCTGGCCTACACGACAGCCACAGCAATGTTAGATCTGAGCCACATCTATGACCTACACCATAGCTCCTGGCAATACCAGATCCTTAACCCACTGAGTGAGGCCAGGGATCGAACCTGTGTCCTCATGGATATTAGTCAGATTCCCTTCCCTGAGCCATGACAGGAACTCCGACCATTTAATTCTTATTCCTCATCTTAATGTTATTTAATGTTTTTCAGACAGCATCAAATAAATTTTAGTTCTTAGTGTCACCCTTCAAATCTTTTTATTTCTTGAGTGCTAATTTTTTAACCACCTTTACTTCAATTATAATAGTTATAGTAACAGAAAACTTATTGCAGTCTGAACACTTAACCTGCTTTGCATGCGTTGTCTCATTTAATCCTTCCAATAACCCTGTGAAATGTGGTTGCTGTTAGTTTCATCTTACAGATGAGGAAGCTGAGATTCAGAAAGGTTAAAATAGTTTGCCCAAGATTTTGCAGTTAGTTAAAACTCAAACTTAGTCCTCAGATTCAGGAATTTCTTACTTCGGAGCTCAAGCTCTTAACCCTTGTTAATCTCTGTAGATTTTTTTTTGTCACCTTAATGAGTAACTGGATGTGTCTCCATCCTTTTCTGGAATGAGCCTACGAGGAGGAGAAAAGGAGAAAACATCTTACCACGCGTGCTGGTCCCAGTTCTCAGACAGTTGTTTCTTGGGCCAAAGTGAGTATTAAGTAATCTTTAAGACCTGTTTAGTTTCATGAGTCGGACAAGAGGAATTCCAAGTCTTACAGGCATCGCCTTTAAGCTCACTTGTGATCAAGGTGACACATGGTCATCTTGCTAATTACAGTCACCCCTTTTCCTTGAGTTTTGTCAAGGAGCAGGATCAGCCGCCCTCACTCCCTCTCTTCCCACGTAGCAGAGTGCAGTAGTGACTCTTGGCCTTAGAAATCTCAGGGGAGGCCTCTCTTCCTTTTGACACCCAAGTATTTTGTCAGCCTTCATTCTCTCTGCCTTGTTCATATTCGGGCAAGAGCTTCCTCTGCGCGACCAGTTTCCTAGCATCTTCTCTTTCCACTCCTTCAGGAAAAAGAACAGCTCTAACTTCTTAAAGCTAGAAGATGGAATACAACTGCATGCGGAGAGCTCCCCAACAGTTTGTTGGTTAACTCGCAGACAGAGCGACGTATATCCAAGACTTGCTCCTGTTTTGAGCAGGAAGCTTTAAAGCGTGAGTTTACACGGCAGGAACCTCTGTAACCTTGGGGGCCGCTAGGCCATGCAGGAGGCTGCCCAGACCGGTGCGGTCATGTAAGGAAGAGGCGAGGAGAAAAGAGGAAAAGGAAGGCACTGCAGATGGGAAGAGAGGACACTGGTGCTGTGTCCCAGCGGTTTATCTGGTTGTCTTCATGTTGAGTGAGGTTGAGGGCCCCTGCTTGAGAAGTTGTTCCTCTTTTCTTTGACACATGCCTATAAGAATATGTTCTGTAAAAGCACCTTCCAGTATAATCGTTCTGCCAGTATTTCAGATTTAAGCAGCTTTTCTTAAAAAAAAAAAAAAAAGACCTCGTATGTAATGCTCTTGTGCATAACATGAGTCCGACATTGGGGGCCAGTGTATCGACTTATATCCTCTTCACTGATCTCACTGTGCCTCTGAGTCAATGAAAATTAGGTATTAAAGGTAAATTTCTTGCTTCATAGTCTGCCTTTTCAGATTAAGTTCTAAGCCTTTTGTTGGAGGCGGGTGGTGTATACAAGAACAATGAAGCAGGGAAGGAAAAAGGTGCAAGTTTGCTCCGTCAGGCTGTGCAGCTGTGCCCCATCTCATCTGGTCTCTCTCCAGAACCAACTTTGTTGTTCCCGAGTTTTCATTGTAAGCCTGGAGGGAGCCTTATCACAGCTGATGAATGAATGCTGGAATCCTCCAGCAGCATCGCGGTTTGCAGCCGCCGGAGAGCTCTTCCATCACTGTTTTATCCATGAACTAATGTGACATTACAGTATCATGAGAATGCAGAATATGAGGCTTGATTTTAGAATTTTTTCAGGCCATTCCTAGTCCTACATAATGATTATAATGAAATCTATAGTGTTTTAAAACCTGTTTAAGAAAGTGTAATTTTAAAAGCAGATTGTTGCTATGGCACTGAATCTGGGGTTAGAACATACTATGCAAATTATATTTCTGAAAGTAGCATAACTAGAAATTCTAGCATCTTTCATGGTATTGTCATTTATATATGCAAAATGGGAAACACTTTTGTTCTCTAATGTATAGCCAAGGATGTTTTGACCAATATGGCATGAAATGACTAAGATTTTAAACTTAGATCTGGTGATCAGGGCAATATAATTACTAACAGCGCTCTGTCAAAGGTAAATGTTACAGTAGCAACTGCTTTATTCTGAGCTAGGTCATCAGTTCCCAGAGAAATGCTTCTCTTGGGAGAAAAGCTTAAATTCAAGGTTAGATGTGAAGCCCCCCTCCAAAAAAAAAAAAGCTTTATTGAAAAGCCTAAATGCTTGCTAAATGTGAAGCTGTGGAAGGGACCTAGATTGGTTGTGGTAGTGATTCTTCCTACCCTGTGGCCATATTGTAGGAGGAGTAACTTTGTATCTGCTCAGAGCCCTGCGATTAGAGAGGAGAGAGGGCCTGGGAACCCAGGTGAAGTTCTTTACCGCCAGAGCGTTGGTTTTGACCTGTGCTGTGCTACTAATAGCTGACATTTTTTTGAGCCCATACACGGGCCACTTAGCTAAGCTGCCACATCTAAGTCCTCAGCAGAGCCTTTTGCGCTATATGCTACTGTTAGCCTTTATCTTATTTTAATTAGTTAATTAATTAATTTTTGTCTATACTTAGGGCATGCAGAAGGTCCCAGGCTAGGAATCAAACCCAGGCCGTGGTGGTGACAGTGCCAAATCCTTAACTGCTAGGTCATCAAGGAAACTCCTTTAGCCTTCATTTTATTTTATTTTAATTATTTTATTTTTCTGTTTTTTTAGGGCTGCACCTATGGCATGTGGAGGTTCTCAGACTGGGGGTTGAATTGGAGCTGTAGCTGCCGGATCTGAGCTGAGTCTGCAACCTACACCACAGCTCATGGCCGTGCCGGATCCTTAACCCACTGAGCAAGGCCAGGGCTTGAACCTGCAACCTCATGGATGCTAGTCAGATTCATTTCCACTGAGCCATGATGGGAACTCCCCTTAGCCTTCATTTTTTATGAGACTGAAGATTAGATAAATTAGGTAAATTGGTCAGATTGGTAAGACCTTGAGATAGGACTTGAACCTGGGTATCTCTGGCCCCAAAGAATGTCCTGGAATAAGCCCTTGACCTCAGTTCTCTTTCTCTAATCATTTGTCCAGCCAACCAGCACCGTTGAATTGAGGCTTTTGCAGCTCCAGAACTGAAAATGAAATGGCCCGTGACCTGGAGCTGCTCATGACTGAATGGCACATTGGCATAAGTACTGTGCGGAGGGCGCTCACGCCCAGGGCTGGGGAAATGCAAAGAGAGAGGAGCAGTCTAGAAGTTTCCTGGAAAGGTGACACCCAGTGAGTTCTGAAAGACAAGTAGGGGTTGACAGGATCAAGGTTGGAAAGCAGGACCTCTCTGAGGCAGTGGCACTTAAGGGCACGAGGTGGGGGGTTCCTGCCCCTTGCAGGTGGCTTGGAGCACGTGGGGAAAGGGCAGCTAAGGAAGAACCTCGTACACCGGGTCAGCACCTGGGCCTGGCCCTGCCACTTTCTAGCTGTGTGTCCTTGAACAAGGTCTCCATCTCTTAAATCCTCAGTTTTCTCATCTATAAAATGGGAATAAATAACAGCCCTCTCCCACGGGCTGGGTACTAAATGGCAGCGAACTGAGACCGCTTAGCACGCCGCTTGACACTGTTAGATGGAGGTGCAGTTATTAACCGCTGCTGTCATTATCTACATCCTTTTCCTCCTCCTCAGTATTCAGGAAAGCAAAGACCAGATCTTAAAGGGCCTTCCTCACACCACCTTATTTCGTCTTTGGTAGCAGCCTTAAGCCACGCTAGACCAGAGAAAATTCGCATATCTTTGAATTCCATGGTGGGAGGGGAGAAGGAATTTCATATTTTGGGAAGTGGCAGCAAACTGCTTTTGATGAAATACATTCCAACATAGCAGGGAGGGGAAATTTGTAAGGAGAAAAAGGCAGTAATATTACTTCGTAACAGTTTTGCAGAACCCTTCTTAAACAGAGCCCTCAAACCTCTTTCCAGAGAATGCTGTTTTCCCTCTCTGGTTTATTTATTTTGTTTTATTTTATTTTTGCCAGTGCCTGCATGCAGAAGTTCCCAGGTTGGGGATAGAACCCTAAGCACAGCGGTGACAAGGCTGGATCCTTCACCCATAGGCCACCAGGGAACTCCCTGCCCTCTGTGATTCTTAAGAATTCCTTCTCACCAGATTATGAACTTCCTCAAGACAAGAACCAAATTGTCTTCATCTTTGTGTCTGTGGTGTCTGCAGGGTCACGCAGTGGAAATGAGTGAACGAGTGAATGTTAATGGTGTTCCTTAATTTAAAGAAGGGCAGATAGTGTTAAGAAAAGAAGACTTATGCCGGTGAATTATTTGGTGATTTTTATGTGCCCAGCTGTGATCCTGCCCGCTTGGATACTTTAGTAATTTCCATCTTTTGCTGCCTGTACAGATAGTTGTTTTAGGGATTAAGGTGTTTTAGGGTAGGTGAGCTTCTTGAGGACAGCACAGCTGTGTCTGCTTTAAACAGTTTTATCTCTACTGTCTAGCATTGGTGCCTGGCACGTTGTAGGTCTTTGATAAATACTTGCGGTAATGAACTTCTTTTCTAAAATGTTAGGACACTGTCTTGAAATATAGTCTTTGTTTAATACAGACAACAAATTGGACTCTTATTTACTTCTTTTGGCACGCAAGCGGGAGGATTGCCTGAGGTCAGTACAGAATTCAGGTTTGGGTGATAAAGTGCTCTTCTGTTTAAAAACATTGGCTTACATACTGTGTGGTGTATACAAAGCTTTTACATTCTCTTCCCGTGTTACCCATTAATGTCCTGTTGTAAAGGTAAGGTCTTTGGACTGAATGGGTTCCATGCTTTAGAGTGTGGTCTAAGGTCCCAGATTTGCTTCGCATCGTTTTGCTCTTGTTCCTCGGACAGGAATAGTGGAGGGTGTTGCGACAGAGTGGGAAAGCCATCCTGCAGCGCTTTCCCCTCACCCTCTCTCCCCTGCAGCGGATTAGGTGGCCTGAGGATCACCCCATAGCATCCTCTGCCTCCTCTTTTCAGGATGTCCGAAAGTGGACTCTCCCCAAAGCTGGCTCCTCTTTAAGTCACCGTTTTGCGTGGGACCTCACAACACGCTTTCCTACCTTTTTCCTTTGTTACTTGCAAAGTATAGGTTGATGAAGCATCCTTCCCCCCCTTGCTTTCATAGCTGGATTTCACAGTCCTTGATTCACCTTCCTTAATTCTAGTCTATTTTTTGAGACCCCTCAGTAAGTTGTTTTCTGCCTGGTCCTTTTTTCACTTACCTTTCCTTTCTCTAGTCATATGCGAATTACTCACGTATCAGTGACTTGAGGACATGCCTTAGAAAATATGTGTAGTTTACTTAAATTTGTTTTTTAAATTAAATTTTTTTATTGACGTATAGTCGATTTACGTTTTGTTAGTTTCAGGTGTATAGCAAAGTGATTTCAGTTTTATATACCTACATATCTATTCCTTTATAATAGATATATATTCTCTTTTTCTTCCATTTTTTTTTTTTTTTTTAATGGCCGCACCCGTGGCATATGGAGGTTCCCAGGCTAGGGGTCTAATCGGAGCTGTAGCCACTGGTCTGTGCCACAATGACAGCAACGCCGGATCCGAGCCACGTCTGTGACCTATACCACAGCTCACGGCAATGCTGGATCCTTAACCCACTGAGCAAGGCTGGGGATCGAACCCACAACCTCATGGTTCCTAGTTGGATTCATTAACTGCTGTGCCACGACGGGAACTCCCTAGATATATATTCTTTTTTAGATTCTTCTTCCTTATAGGTTGTTATAAAATATTGAGTATGGTTCCCTTGTTGGTTGAATTTGTTTTAATTCTGGCATTAGCTTAAGAGGAGCGGATGTGGTGCAATTTGTGTTCACTTCTGTACTTACCCATGGGAATATGAAAGCATATAGTTTGTTCTGGTATTATTAAAATTTAAAAAAAGAATCACAGCTTTGTTGGGGTATAACTGATGTATAAAATTGTAAGCTATTTAAAGTGAGCATTGTGATGATTGGATATACATGTATACTGTAAAAGCATTCCCCTTATTCAGTTAATTAGCACATCTATCACCTCACGTATTTATCTGGTATTTATTGTTCCACTGGCGGAATGAAAAGATGCTTTGGAGATTTTGACCAGAGTGCCCAAATTAACATGAATAGATTGGTGCCTCTGGGTGACAGGTCAGCTTTTCCAGATTTCCTGAGGAGTGCCAAAACTAAACCTTGGGATATGCCAGTTTGTCATGTAAACATCTGAGAACTTTCCCACATTTTGGCTTATTTTTCCAGCCCTGCACTATCAAGATTGGCCTCTGTTCATTAGTGGGAGGTGAGTGTCAGGATCCAGGGAGGTTGTTTTTGTTTTTAAAACAGAGGAGGAACAATACTGGTAAATATGCCACGCATGTGTCTAGAGCCAATACCAGGCGTGTGTGAGTAAAGACACCGACTTCTAGACCTCTGCACGCTCTAATCTTGACTCTTCCTTTTTCTCCTGACACTGGGTCATCTGGCAGCTTTGTTCCTATTGTCCTAACCCTAGGAACTCGGAGAGTGTGTTTCTCTAAGATGGTTACTAGTTGTATATAATACTGTCAGCAGGTGGTGAGCTCTGAATTATATTTCCATTGGTAGAGACTGACTTTCCTGGATCCCTCCAGACCCTATAGAAAAGTCATAATAAAGGCTCATACTGTAAGATATTATGGAAGATGGGAAACCATGCGGCCAAATGGAGACTGTGTGAACTCCATTGCTAGCCAGCTGTTGTCTTAGGTAGGTTACCTAAACTCTGGAAGCTTCAGTTTACTTATCTGTAAAGTGGGTGTGATGCCTCCTACAGGGTTGGTGATGTGAATACTAGAAATAATATATGTACAGAGTTTATTGTGGAAGAAATGCTCCGTGTATAGTAACTGTAATTTCTGGTAAAATTAGGAGTTTGGTTTTTGGCCATGAACATTTAGTGACCCAAACTCATTGACCTTCACTCACGGACCCATAATGGTGCCAGCGTCTGTAAGATGTCTCTGCTCAAGGAATTGCCACTTGCCTTTCAAAGGCTGGATGTCTTCAGCCCCATGGTCACCCCTCTTCAAAGCCATCTGTATTTGCATTTAGATTAGCCTACGTCTAATCTATTAGCTTTATTTGGGTGGTGGAGACTAGGAGTTGGAAGTCTAGTCAGTTGTATTTTATTTATTTATTTTATTTTATTTTTCCATTGTATCTGGTTTACAGTTTTCTATCAATTTTCCAACTGTACACCGTGGTGACCCGGTTACACATACATATATAGATTCGTCACAAGTGATTAGACATAGTTCCTGGTGCTATACAGCAGGATCTCCTTGCTTTTCCATCCCAAAGGCAATAGTCTACAGCTGTTAACCCCAGACTCCCATACCATCTCACTCTCTCCCCTACCCTGTTTATTTATTTTTGATGATTCTCCTCAACTTTTTTTTAAATTGACTTATAGTTGATTTACAATGTTGTGTTAGTTTCTGCTGTACAGCAAAGTGATTCAGTTATACATATGTATACATTCTTTTTTGTATTCGTTTCCATTGTGGTTTGTCACAGGATATTGTATATAGGTCCCTGTGCATGTAGTCAGACCTCGTTATTTATCCATTTTCTATATAAGACTTTGCATCTATTACCCTCAAACTCTCAGTCCATCCCTACCCACTCTTGACCCCTTGGCAACCACAACTCTATTCTCTGTGTATCAAATGGTACACACGTCTTTCTCATTTTGGCTTCACTGAGTACGATAATCTCTAAGTCCACCCATGTTGGTGCCAATGGCATTATCCCATTCTTTTTTATGGCCAAGTAGTATTCCATTTTATATACAAACCATACCTTCTTTATCCATTCATCTGTTGATGGACATTTAGGTGGTTTCCATGCCTTGGCTATTGTGAATAGTACTGCTGTGAATGGAGGACTGCATTATCTCTTTGAATTACAGTTTTGTCTGGGTATATGCCCAGGAGTGGGATTACTGGATCATATGATAACTCTGTTTTTACAATTTTTTGAGGAAACCCCATACAGTTTTCCATAGTGACTGCACCAGTTTACATTCGCACCCACAGGGTAGGAGGGGTCTCTTTACACTCTCTCCAGCATTAGACTTAACTAATGTTGGCCGTTCTGACCAGTGTGAGATGATACATCCTTGCATTTTTCTAATAATTAATGATGTTGAGCATCTTTTCATGTGCCTGTTGATCATCTGTGTATCTTCTTTGGTGAAATATCTGTTTAGGTCTTCTGCTCATTTTTCGATTGAGTTTTTTGGTTTTGTTGTTGTATGAGCTGTTTGTGTATTTTGGAAATTAATCCCTTGTCGGTTACATTATTTGCAAATATTTCCTCCCAATCTGTAGGTTGTCTTTTTGTTTTGCTTATGGTTTCCTTTGCTGTACAGAAGCTTGTAAGTTTGATTAGGTCCCATTTGCCTATTTTTGCTTTTGTTTCTATTGCCTTGGGAGACTGTAGGTCAGTTGCATTTTAGATTTCTCTTAAGGTCCACTCATATCAGCTCGGTGTCCAGTGGCCCCTCCTCATTCATCTAGTATCCTCTAGCGAGGCCTTGCTCCTGGCCAGTTATCTCAGACTTCCTGAAATTGAGTAGGATGCTTCTCTTCTTGCTGAGGGAATTCCAAGGGCGTTCAAGGGAAATATCTGTCTTTTCTCAGTCTGGGAGGCTTCAGGGTGCCATTTGTCTTATGGCGGCTTCCTGACTCTTGTGAGAGACAGGAGTCCAACTAATAAGTGCTCAGAATAAAAAATATAAAACACAGTAAATGTTCACTGCCGTTAGCTAGAACACTGGTGGTGATGATGGTGGTGGCGGGAGGTAAGGACCCGAGCCTACTTACACTTCATCTTCCTTGCCCCCACCCCTCCAGTATGATTAGCAGCACTAATATTCTGGCTAGGCTCAGTTCAGTGCCTTCTCTTCACAATAAATATGTAAGTAATGTTCATAGCTAAGCCGAGTGTGGTGCTGAGATTGCATTTTCTTTTTTGAATGGATTTTTGTTTTTCCTGGAGTTGGCAAATGCTTTACTGTTTCCTTTGCTTGGTTTTCTTTAAACGTCTAAGTCTTCCCACACACCTCCAACTGTGTTATGAAACTCCTCCTATACAACTGTGCGCATAATCCAGTCTTGTCAGTTAATCCCCCCCACCCCCGCCCCTGCACTTCTTCCTCCTTCCTTCCTGTACACACCCTTCTGAGAGCCCTTGGCTTCCCATTCCTTCTGAACTGGAGGGAGTAACACTTCCTTATGAAGACATTCAAACAATTTCTCTACTTTCACATCTTCCCTCCTCACAGCCTGCTACACACTTTGCAAAACAAAACAACCTACCTGCCTCAAAAAACAAAAATGAAACATCTGGCACCTTATGCCCCTTTGGGTGAAGCTAATGAAGGACCAATTTAACTTGCTCTCCCAGGATGTTCTCTTCCTGATTTGCGTTTTTTCTTGTGGGGTTTCTGAAATCCCCTAGTTTCATCAGACATGGAGCTTTAAACATTTGTATCTTGTTCCCCTCCTCGGTTTAAAGCAATTTTTCAGTTGAGAAAAGAGTGTAATAAATACCTTTATTTTGTCACTTGAACTCAGCCATCTCCTTGATTCTAGTTCCACATTTCTCATTATTGACTGGATTAAAGTCCGGGCAGAGAAAGAGAATAAATGTAGATATTCCAGACCCATTTTACATTTTCTTTCTTTATTCTGTTCTTCTTCATCATCTGATACAAATGAGAACAGGGCTAGGTTTATTTGTTCGTTTGTTTTTTGGAGTCTTCTAATGAGAGAGCTTTTCCTTCAAGTGAAGATACGGGAAAATCCCACTTCTGTGCTCTGTTTTCTGTTGAATAATAAAATCATCTCAATGATTGAGATACATTGTAAAGATAACTTGTTTCGTTTTGATTCTGCAGCTAACTGAAAGAAAACAAGGAGAGTTTACAGCTAATAGGGAGCTCCAGACCTAATTAACAGGTGATGAACTAGTACCTAAAAAGGGGAGGTCCGAAAGGAAAGATTATTTAAGTCGGAGAGTCTGAGGCAGTGAGTATATAATGAGTGTTAAATATTTGAAGGTGTGATGTAGAGCTGATGGTTCCCAGTTGCCTTCTTCAAGATGGAAGACTTTAAGAGGAAATAGATAAAATTAGAAGTAGAGAGGTAAGTACGTTTTACAAAGAATAAATTTCAACACAGTGCATATTATTACTGGAATGAGTTACTGAAGTATGGGGAGGTGTTGTAATTTTTCTTTGTTGTGTTTAGCCACCGTCTGTGAGTTCTAACCTTATATGTAAAGGACTGATTGCCATTACAGTTTTTCCAGATCAGTTCACTCTCCCTTGAGAGTGTCCAGGAGCAGGTAGTAGAATGGAGTGGGCATTCTTCACGACTTGCCCATTGTAGTTGCTATATTAGAATCCTCACTTCCCAGTCTGACTTGAGTGCCTAGAATACTCCTGAGAACTACTGACTATGGCTCCAGTGTTCGATTAAATGGACCAGTTTCAAAATATCACATGGGATAGTAAAATCACAAGAGGATTTTTTTGCCCATACTGTCCTCCATCATGTTCTAACCCAAGAGATTGGACATAGTTCCCCGTGCTGTACAGTAGGACCCCAATGCTATCCATTCCAGATGTAGCAGTTTGCATCTACCAATCCCAAACTGCCCACCCATCCCACTCCCTCCCCCTCCCCCCGGCAACCATAAATCCTTTCTCCATGTCCATGATCTGTTTCTGTGTTGTAGATGGGATCTTTTGTGCCATATTTTAGATTTCAGATCTAAATGATGTCCTATGGTATTTGTCTTTCTCTTTCTCTTGCTTCACTCAGTACGATAATCTCTGGTTGCATCCATGTTGCCGCATTATTGGCATTAATGCACATAGCATTATTTTGTCCTTTTTTATGGCTGAGTGGTATAGAGTATTTTAATTTTTATTTTTGTGCCATCTGTGTTTGGGCCCTCCATGGCTTCTGTCTCAAATATTCTGTTCGCATGAATTAAAATGAGCATGGGCATAAACTTCAGCTGCAACCTCTCCATACTTGAAGCTCTTCTTGAGCCACGTACCTCCGTGGTCTCCCGTTCTACCTTTTGTAGGTTATCCTGAAGGCCCAGAACAGTCTCCAGGTGGATGGTGTGCGTTTTCATCTCCTTGTTTCCTCCTGTCCTTGCTCTGTCAGGACTAACCCCTTCCCCGCTGCCCAGTGTCTCTCTTACTCTTTGTCTGTACCCTTTCCTAGCATTTCCTACCATGAGGTTGGCAGAGAGGGTGTCTTTACTTGTTCTCTGAGATTTCCCACAATCAGTAATCTGTGCTGAGTGAATAATAGTTTTTGAGGAAATAATAGATAAATATAAGCAAGTATAGTCATTTGATGTTCAGGCCAAGTGATTTCCATAGTTACCACGTGACAGAGGGCAACGTGTTCTATTTCTCAGAAGCTATCCTTAGTAACTGCTGCCTCTGAAGTCGCGGTATGTGACACAGCACCGTAGCTCTGGAAAGAAGGGATCCCATTTACTGCAGCCTGGGTATGGGGGAGCATTCTTCTGCCCAGACCTCCTGTCACATGGGGCATTGGGACTTTGATGGGCTCCTTTGGGGTTGAAGTTTTCCTTTACTGAAGCTTTTCTGCCTTTTGGGAAGTCATGCTAAAGGTAATCCAGTAAGAGAAAAAAGCTTTAACTTGACCTTGGTTCTTTTGACTCCAGATTTGATTCCTTTCCATATTACATTTTGCAGCTTTTTACTAAAGTTTTAAGAACATATGGTATTTCAGTCATCTTACAAGTAAAGCATTGGAAGTCATAGCAGTTTGTCCTGGCTTCTGTGCTTCACAATCCTTTGGGAATCGATTTAGGAGTATGCAGTGAGACTTGAACAAATGTAGAGCTTATGACTTGGTAACACTCCTTTGGAATCTACCCCAGGAGTGGCTCAGTGGAAACAAATCCGACTAGGAACCATGAGGTTGCAGGTTCGATCCCTGGCCTCACTCAGTGGGTTAAGAATCTGGCGTTGCCATGAGCTGTGGTGTAGGTCACAGATGTGGCTTGGATCCCGTGTTTCTGTGGCTGTGGTGTAGGCCGGCAGCTGTAGCTCCGATTAGACCCCTAGCCTGGTACAGCCCTAAAAATGACAAAATGACCAAAAAAAAAAAAAAAAGAATCTTCCCCAAAGAAGGGATCAGAGGTCTAGGCAAGTCTTTTTGAATGGTGGCAAAAAAACTGGAATCAGCCTAACATTTCAGCAGTGGAGAATGGTTATATACATGTTGATCTGTACCACAGAGTATTATATAGCAGTTCAAACTTGTTTTTGAAAATTTTTCAGTAATACGGGAAAATAATAAGGAATCAGAAAGAAAGAAAAATGTGAGTGTTGTACAATGTTGTAAACAAATTTAAAATATACTTAAAAGAATAAAATATACAAAAGTTTTAAATTGATCTCTGGGTAGTGACATTATGGATAGTTTTTATTTTCTCCTTTTTTCCTATAATTTCCAGTTTTCTTATAATGAATTTATAATCAGAAAGTATTACAGATTATTAAAAGTTTTCATCAAAATAGAAAAAGCATGGCATATCTAACTAATAATTCAAAAGAATGAAAACTCATGCAAGTTCCAGGATTTAAGTGGTTTTAATCATCTCTAATTTTGAAAACGAATGCTTCATCCCAAGTGAATTTTTTTTCTTTTGCAGTTAGTCAAGGTATGATTATATATGATGCTGAAAGCTGTGTGATTAATGAGATAATGTTCTAAATATTGATATTTATACAGGGGACTTATGTGGTAAATGTGCATCTGACAGTATAATCTTTTTTAATTTTTCTTTTCTTTTTTATTAACGATTTTTATTTTTTCTGTTATAGTTGGCTTACAGTGTTCTGTCAGTTTCTTCTGTACAGCAAAGTGACCCAGTCACACATGTATATATGTTCTTTTTCTCACGTTATCCTCCATCACAAGTGACTGGATATAGTTCCCTGTGCTATGCAGCAGGATCTCATTGTTTATCTACTCCAAATGCAGTAGTTTACATCTGTTAACAAAGACTGGGTTTTGAAGGGAGCCTGTGCCTCCTGCTTGCTTTGGGACTGGAGAGGTTATTTAGTCTCAGTTTTCTTATCTGTAAATTGGGATTGTGAGGATTAAATGATATGACTGCATGTAAAAATCTTTAGCACAATTCTGGCACATAGTAATCACTCAGATAATATTATAGCTGAAGCAATACCCGATAGCTAGTATAATGCTACTCCTGAAGGAATATTTCTTCCAAATTTCCTTGTATATAGTATCTAGGAGAGGCAGAGGTTAGGTGTTTAAAATTTTTTTTCTAATACAGTATTAATTCTCCAGAGACTATAAAGACGAAGAAGGTGCTCTGCTGTCCTTTCGTCTCTCTGAGAAGGGAGATATTCTACACCTTTCTCCAAGCTTACAGAATCATAAACACATACAAAATGAGTGGTTTTGCTTTGTTTTTCCCTTAGGTACTACTCTGCAACTTTTCCAACAAGCCAATAGTTATAGACTTTTAATTTTATGGCTGCACTCACAGCACATGGAAGGTCCTGGGCTAGGCATCGAATCCAAGCCAGAGCTGCAGCAGTGCCGTGTACTTGAACGCACTGTGCCGGGCTGGGGTCCGACCCTCACCTCTGCGGTGACCCAAGCTTATCTAGTCAGCTTCTTAACCCCTTGTACCACGGTGGGAACTCCAGTGACAGAGTTTTTTTGGTTTTTTTTTTTTTTGGTCTTTCTTTCTAGGGCTGCACCCGCGGCATATGGAGGTTCCCAGGCTAGGGGTCCAACTGGAGCTGTAGCCACCTGCCTACACCACAGCCACAGCAACGCGGGATCCGAGCCTCATCTGTGACCTACACCACAGCTCATGGCAACGCTGGATCCTTAACCCACTGATCGAGGCCAGGGATCTAACCTGCGTCCTCATGGATGCCAGTCAGGTTCGTTAACCACTGAGCCACAATGGGAACTCAGTGACAGAATTTTTAATTGCTCTATTCGTAGGTTTAGATTTTACTATTTTGTAGTAACTGCATAATATCCTAAATAATGTAGCCGTGGCAAAACCTACTAGGACATTGCTAAGGGTTGTTCTTGGTCTCCCATCCTCTGCCATAGATGATGTTTACTGCAGCATCTTTCTATGTGACCTTTAAGATTCCGTGCTTTATTTCCAGTTAGTTTCCCCAAAGTGGCATTGCTTAGCGTATGTGTTAATTACAGTGCAGAGGATTTGGGGTTATAAAAGTTGTGTGAGGAGTTCCCGTCCTGGCTCAGTGGTTAACAAATCTGACTAGGAGTCATGAGATTGTGGGTTCAATCCCTGGCCTTGCTCAGTGGGTTAAGGATCCGGCGTTGCCGTGAGCTGTGGTGTAGGTTGCAGATGCGGCTTGGATCCCACGTTGCTGTGGCTGTGGTGTAGGCCGGTGGCTACAGCTCCGATTGGACCCCTAGCCTGGGAACCTCCATATGCCGCGAGTGCGGCCCAAGGCAAAAAGACAAAAAAAAAAAAAGTTGTGTGAAACAGGTGGTTCCTGCCCTCTTAAAATCTCCTTGAAGATCAGATGTGCACTTATTTTCCCAGGGATTGATTTCTTTTTTTCCCTCTCTCCCTCCCCTTCCTTTCTCTCTTCCCTCCTTCCTCCCTCCTTCCTTTCTTTTTTGCTTAGGCACAAAGATCTTAGCAAATGGTGTTTATTTCCAGGGGAATTTGAAATCCTTAACATTTTGAAACATAAGTATAAATCAAGAGGGCAAAGGGAGCCTCTTAAATGAGATTTACTCTGTGTAGTCTTTGCTGCTTTTATTAGACATGAATTTCTTAGAAATTGGACATGTGTAAGCTTTTCAATTTCAAAGCGCTGAGAGTCCCACTTAAGAACTGAAGCGCTTGACGTTTGCCCTCCTAGTCCTTACTGGGCGCATACCCACAGGGCGCAGATCTCCCCCTTCCAAGAGGAGAACCAGCCCCACGTGCGGCGTTTTGTCTCCAGAGGCCCAGACTTGCGCCCCAAGATGCAGGCAGCTGAGCAGATCTTCGGGTTTGAGGTCACCGGTAGTAACAGGAATAGCAGGACGTGAACCAATTGTTGTTACAACAGTAAAGTGACTGCGTTAGAGGTAGACAGATGCCCTTTCTCGGTAATGTCACTGAGAGCTGCTTAGTACAGTGTAAGTTTTATCAGGTACCCACTTATTGCCCACTTGGGGGTGTGTGTGTGTATGTGTGTGTGGGTAATCTACGTCCACCAGGCCGAGGACGAAGAGAAGAAAGGATAGTTATGATGGGTTTGCCACGTGTGTGTGCATGTGTGTATGTAATCTTCCCATGTGAAGGGACGTGCATGTCACATGACCACTTGTTTAGAAGCTTTGTTTTCTCCCATTAGTAATTAACACTGGGTTACATCAGTTGGGATTATGCAACTCTTTAACAGCTGACACTAGTTCATACCTGTTTTCATTCTTCCTCCTCCCTGATTCAGCATCTTGGCTCTGGCGAAGTGATTGCATTATAACACTTCAGAACCCGCTTGGTTGTATTCCTGACTCACCGAAGTGGTCACATATCTGAAACCCACTGGGCACCCTGTCAGTGGACCTGTACCTGCTTGTTTTGCGTTCATGTTCTGTCTCCTTATGGTGAATAGCCTTAACATTAAACATCCTATAACTACTGGCTTGTTGGAGAGCAGTTTTTCCCCTTGTAGGACTCAGAAGGCAGTCTGGGCTTCTTTGGGTTCCTGCAGTACTCAGTGAAATAGCAACAGTAATAAGGGCAGTGAGAGCAAACAAATGCCTGTAGTGCCAACCATGCACTCTGTATAGTCCTAACTTCTCTAATTCCTCCGACAGCTCTGTGTGGAGGACTCTTAGCATCCCCATCTTACACATGCAGAAAGTGAGGCAGCTCTGAGCCATGGAGATACAGCTTATAAGGGGCTTAGGTATGGAAATGACGCCACGTCGGGTGAAGCTCACTGGTGGGGGCTGGAGAAAACCGAGGAACAAGGCGATGACCCAGGGATGCTGGGCACTGGGTGTGCAGACCAAGGGGAGAGACTGGGCAGAGATGCTTGGCCGCTGCTCATGTTCGGAGAGGAAATGACGCAACTGAGTCCTCCCCTCCGAAAAGCCCTGGCCTGGCGAGGGAAGCCGAGGGAAGCGAGGGCAGGAAGGAGGCGGGGGAAAGCGAGGTGTGGAAACTCGGCTGAGGGAGGTCCCTTGCAGCAGCCTTTCCCAGAGAGCCCCTCTCTTCACCAGCTTTGTCCCTTCAGGGCGCACCTCCCAGAGGAGGGTGAAGCAAGTTCAAGGTGTGTTTACCTTCAGCCAGTTTCTTTTGTTTTGACAAGTGAGTCATATGACCAGGCTGGGAAACCTCTTCGCCTGTTCTTGTGATCCTGCTGAAATGGGTTTTTGAAGAGGTTGTTGTACTCCACCTGCTGGGATTTCACCCTACGGGGCGGTGCAGCCTGCAGACCAGGACTGTCGAAGGAAAGCCGTCTAGGTAAGAGGCATCGGGCGGTGGGAGGTGCTGTGGCCCGATCGGGACCCTGATTCTGCTGTTGTGCCCTCTGCCTAGACCATCCTAGGGCTAAAAATGGGTACCAGCCTTGGGGTCCATCTCCGCCCTATCTGACCCAAGTCCATTGTGGGTGAGCAGTCGGACTGCAGATGGCATGTCACCATCTTCCCTTATAGAATGTGGTGGCTTGCTTTTGTCATTGTTATTTTTATATCAGCAGGTCATAGTTTCCCACTTGCTTTCTGGATATTATTAGAATGGTTCATTGAGTAAGAACATGGTGGATCAGGTGGTGTCCTTAGTAACTGTGTGATCTCAGGCAAGCGCCTCACCTCTCCAGCCTCGGCGTCCTCGTCTGTGAAATGGGCCATTAGGAACAGCCATCTCATGGGGCCATTACAGACAGAGCTCAGCAGAGCTCAGCAGCGTGCCCTGGTTTCACATCTCCTTTAAACATTTAAACATTGTTGCCTTCTTGGTGTTCTGACCCTTGCAGCAATCTCCCCTTCTGGTCCCTGGCTGTGATTAGCTCTGACATTCCAGGACACACACACCACCCTGGGTGTAGACACTTGACAGCAGAAAGAACTGGAATTGAGAGTGGCAGATTTTACGTTCTCTCAAAGAAGGGCGGAGTCTCTTAGGACAAAGCATTCCTGGCATGAATAGACAGAGAAAGCTCATTTGAGAGGTAAGCCAGAGTCAGGTATTTTGATACAGTTGATTATGCAAGTTGGACAGAGAAGAATCCCTTATCTTATGCTTGATTGATTGTTCTCTGTGTTTTATCCAGCTTGTCACTTCACCTCCAAATAGAACTTCTTACTGTCAGTTTGATTGGGTTAAATGCGATCTTTACTTTGGAAGAGCCAGCGGAGTTTGGGTGGAAGGAAAATACCAACCCCCTTCTCCGTAACATACCTCTGCAAAGTGGGCACGGTTAGCTGCTTTTACCAGGTTACTTTACAAAGTACCATTTAATAAATACTTCTTATTAAAAAAAAATAATAAACCTAGTTGTTTAGTATGGAAAATTTCAAGCAGGCACAAAACTGCAGAGTGGTGCGAGCCCTGACATCGTGGCTCCCGCCCTCAACAGCTGGCAACCTAAGCCAGTATCGCTTCGTCTGTAGCCCTGCACAGTTCCCCCACTCCACTCCTTTTGAGCAAATCCCAGAGAACATATTATTTTATTTATAAATATTCAAGATGTGTTTTGTTTTTTTTATCTGATAGTGCATGTATCTGTAATTATTATTTTTTAATGGTTTTTATTTTTTCCGTTATAGCTGGTTTACAGTGTTCTGTCAGTTTTCTACTGTACAGCAAGGTGACCCAGTCACACATACATGTATACATTCTTTTTCTCACATTATCATGTTCCATCATAAGTGATTAGATATGGTTCCCAGTGCTATGCAGTCGGATCTCAGTGCTTATCCATTCCAAAGGCAATAGTTTGCATCTGTTAAGCCCCAAAATCTCAGTCCATCCCACTCCTTCCCCCTCCTCAGCAACCACAAGTCTCTTCTCCAAGTCCATGATTTTCTTTTCTGTGGAAAGGTATATTAGTTTCCATATATAGGTGATATCATATGGTATTGATTTTTCTCTTTCTGACTTATTTCTGACTTATGAGAGTCTCTGGTTCCATCCATGTTGCTGCAAATGGCATTATTTTGTTCCTTTTTTTATGGCTGAATAGTATTCCATTGTGTATGTATACCACATCGAGAGATACCTTGAATGCCTTAAAAGTTTTAGCAACACGGAAAATGGACCTTTTCAGGTCCTTCTGGTGGGAAGATTGTGTCTCTTTAAAAACCACAGGGCAGTAATCCTCAAAGCAAGGGAGAGGGGGGAATGATTTTTTTTTAAAACATTTGCCTGGGAGGCTTTTGAACTTCTTGTTTTCCCAGAGTTGCCTTCTGCAGGACCTCCCCCGACCACACGACCCATTTAAAAATGGCAGCCTTTGCTACTTCAAGGAACCGGTTTGCCTATGAGTGTTGGAGCAGGAATAAAAGATAGGGAACCCTGTCTTAGGGGAAAACGAGATTCTAGGTAACAGATGCTTTACCCTCAAGAATGTTTTTGTTGTCGTTACTTCTAACCACCATGAACGGGTCTGTTTAAAGATATATTTATTTCTCTGTCTTCTAAACCAGAGTACACTGGATGTTATTTAATTGTTCCTGTTTACTACGGGTCATTTTCAACGCAGCCTTCCATGCTGTGGAGGGCTTAATTTTTCAGCTCACCTGTCACCTCCCTCATTGCCACTTGTATGTCCTCTCAAGGTGTTTTTCCTTATCTCATCTGCTAAGGGCTAAGAAGCAAGGTGTGTAAAGGTGTATAAGGTTAGAGTGAAGGAACTGTGACAATGTTTTTTGTTTCCTGAGGAAAAGACGATGGTGTTGGACTTAAGGGCTTTGTGATATTTGATTGCTCAAGGGATGTTTTGGCTCTGTTTCCTGATTTTCAGCAATTTTCTGCATAGATGCAGTTGTTCTGTAGCTACCTTTCATGTAGATAGGTGTTGCTGGGATGGGGTCCTATAGCAGGAATCTTTCTTCTCACTTTATTTTTATTTTTTGGCCACCTCGAAGGCATGTGGAAGTCCCCAGGCTGGGCATTGAACCTGTGCCACAGTTGCAGCCTGTACCACAGCTGCAGCAATGCCAGATCCTTTACCCACTGCACCACAAGGGAACTTCTCACTTTAAATACAGCTTAAGAAAAGCCTTGAAAAGTCAATTACATGGTTAATGCATGGAAGGTTGGAAAATGCATTTTTGGACACATTTCTTTCCATCTCACCACGGAATGTTTGAAAGTGAGTCAGTAGGAGAGAAGTGAAGGGTTTGAAAGTGAGTCAGTAGGAGAGAAGTGAAGGAATGTTAAAAGGTGACCATTCTAGGGAGTTCCCATCTTGGCGCTGCGCAAACGAATCCAATTAGTATCCATGAGGATGCGGGTCCGATCCCTGGCCTCACTCAGTGGGTCAGCATTCTGGTGTTGCTGTGGCTGCGGTATAGGCCAGTAGCTATAGCTCCTATTTGACCCTTAGCCTGGAAACTCCCAGATGCCATGGGTATGCCCCCCGCCCCCAAAAAGTGGCCATTTTACTTTTGTTGTTGTAGTTATTTAGCCACTGAAAGTTAGAGATTTGTGTTTTAAACCTTGTACAAAAATTTTATTTGGCTAAAAATAGTTTGACACGTGGATATAAATTTATAGTAGAAATCAGTCTGATTTTTCCTCAAACAAAATGAACTTCCTTTCTGCCGTTCCGTAAGGGGAGAATCTGAGAAGATATTTTTCAGCACTCTTTTCTTTCCCATCTGCTCTCACCTTATCCTTTTTAAAAACTCTCCTTCGGACAATGACATAGCACCTTTTAAAACTTTAGCTGTTCCTTATGCAGGTTTATGCACAAGATGAACAGGTTACATCAGTTTTTCATTTCTCACACCCAGACCAGAGTTACATAGTTCAGTGAGGTGTGCTCGGGAGTTGTAATAATGGGGAATGCTGGAAAAATTCCACAGGCTGTTGGTAAATAAAGGATGCAACTGAACCGCAGTTAGTTTCTGCTGTGATTTCAGAATTTAGCTTTGGGGGGAAAAAAGGCGAGGGTCTGTAATGGAGCTTGGGAAATCAAGAGAAAGTGTGATGGCCATGTTGAAGATTTGGATTCTAATTTGGGTCTTTCATTTTCCGAAAGACTGTACAGGTAATTCAGTCAAAAAGAGATTATGAAAGATCCTTGGCTTTTTACCTCTCGTATTTAAAGATGTATTAAAGCAGCCAAACAATTATTTTTCTATGCTATGAGAAAGCCGTCTTTGTGTTTTTGGTGTGCAGGTTTTTCACTGATCTGTTTAGAAAAAGAAAAATGGGGAGTACCAGGTACTGGAAGTGCACAGCCAGTAGTTACAGATAGGCAGGAACCTAGTCTAGATTTGGGGAAATCTGATGAACTGGTCAGGAGAAGGTTTGGGAAGTCACTTGGAAGCTTTTTGTATGTTCTCTCCCGCTGTTGCCCGTTCCATAAAAGGCCTTCAAAGTGTGCTGTTTACCGAGCAAACATCCCAACACATTGCTTTCAGCAGTCATGGGCACACCATCCCACTGGCAGTTCTATTGTAGGTTTTGGAAGGAACTTCCAGGGGATGGGGCATCTTTTTGGTCTTTGAGACCACCCCCCGGGATAAGGCACATCAAGGGCTAGAGAAGGGAGACTTGGGTGGTGGGAAGTTTCTTTTAGAATCCCCCCAAAGCACCCGTGAGCTGAATAACTTCTTATTCCGTTTCTACATAGCTGAAGCCTCTCCTAAGTGCCCCTAAGTCAGTCTCTCTGAGGCTTCAAATTCCTCAGGTGTCACTGAGGTCACCTGGAGAACTCTCTCCTACCTTGGTGTCAAAATCCCACCTAGGTTCAGGATTCATTCTTTCTTTTATCATAACGATAAATACTTAGCTTCCTGCCATGTAGAAAGCTCAGGTCCTAGGAGAGCACAGGGCTGAATCAGACACAGATCTTTTCCTTCAGGATTAGAATCGAGAGCCAAGATGCCTATGGGAGTTTCTCCAGCGCAAGAGGATATGCCAGCAGCTGTAGAGACATAGCCCGGTGGATTATAAGAACGAAGGCAGTTTAGAAATAATTTTCTACCAAAAACAAACAGAAAGACCCATTGTTCAGACCAGACAGTATACGCATGTTATTGACCGAGACAGAGAAGTCTTCTAAATCACCGAGGATGGGCTTGTAATGGGACATTCTCTGTAATGACTGGTTCCTTTCTGCTCCAGGTGTCGATGTTTGGGGATGACACGGTAGCCGTGCTGGAGAGTGCATGGCCCCCTGTTATACCCGGTCGGTTTCCCGTGGAATTCTCATTGCTTTGCGTTAAACCCTATATTCCTTGTTTTGCCTTTTTTAGGCTTTGTCCACAGTAGGTGGTAAGATACACAAGTCCTTTTCACACCTGCTCTGCTGTCCTCTGAGCAAACCCAGCCCCCGGGAGGGCTCAGGAAGGGAACCCCCCACACGTACTGAGGACCCCCTCCCCACCAAACATTTTCTGCTTGACTCCTCACCAACACCCGGGGTGGGTCTTATCTTTACAGATGAATAAACCGAGGCTGAGGCAGGATAAATAGCTCTGCATTCACTCCAGGCCTCTCTGGGTGAATCCAGTTCTCACACCAAAGTTCTCACAGGTTCTGTTTCCTGAGATTAAACTTTGGTTCTTAGAACCGCTCATCTCATTGGAGTCCTTCCTTCCATTGAGTGAGTGTCCTTTAACCCCTAAATCTTTCCTGAAGCCGTTCTCCTACATAACCATGATTTCACTATTAAAAACAGAAGAAAATTCAGGATAAGCATGCACATCATCTCACTTTTACTCGCTCTTTCAAATTTCCCTAATGGTCTCTTTTCTCTCTCTCTCTCTCTCTCCCCCCCACCTCTGTCTCTCTCTTTTTAATTTTATTGGAGTGTAGGTGACTTGCAGTGTTGTGTTAGTTTCAGGTGTACAGCAAAGTGAATCATATATATGATCTTTATGATTCACTTTGCTGTGTGTATATTCTTTTTCGGGTTCTTTCCCCACATAGGCTATCACAGGGCATTGACTAGGTTTCCCTGTGGCCTCGTGTGTTTTTAACTATTTTTTCCAACCTGGGTTTGATTAAGGTTCACACATTGTATTTTGTTTTCTAACTCCTCAATTTCTGTTACTGTGGAGCAGCCTGCCTCCAATCTTCCTGTTCAATTTTTGTTTCATGATGTTGACTTTTATAGGGACCAGACCAGTTTTCTTACAACTTTTTGTTGATACCCTATCTGGCAAGTGTCTTGCAAGTGGAAGATTTTAAAAACTCTCCAAGACTTCAAGCAGTCAGGTATTTTTCTAGGAGATATATTGCCAGATTGTTAGATGTTGCACATGATAAGCCGTTCTCTGCAGCTCGTATATTTTAAACGAATCTTTTATTTACAAAGACAAGACAGTTGTCAAGTGTTAGAATAATTCGCAAGTACAGTTGGCCCTTCCACAGGTTTCATGTGTGCAGAGTCAACCAACCTGGGAGTTTTAAAAAATTGAAAAAAACAAAAGAAAAAATTCTAGGTAGTTCCAAAGAGCAAAACTTGAATTTGCTGTCAACCAACCTTGGATTAAAAACATTTTTGGAAAAAAAAAGATTCTAGAAAGTTCCCAAAAGCAACACTTCAATTTGCCATGCTGGCCTACTATTTATATTATATTACTTTAAATAATCTAGAGATGAATTAATTATCCAGAATAGGTTCTATGTAAACACGATACCATTTTATATAAGGGGTTTGAGCATCCATCAAGTTTTGGGATCCTGGAACCAATCTCTTGCGGGATGAGAGATGAGTGTGTATAAAATATAAAGTGGGAGTTCTGATAAATACCTCTACCACGTAGCCCTGAGATAACAGTTATTTTGGTGAACTTACATTCCTTCCCATTTACTTGTGTGTTTTGTTTATTTGTTACTCAAACTGTGATCATCTCTGCACGTTGTGCAGTTTACTTTTAATCTTAGTAAGTGGTTTGTGTCCTGTGGAATAAGCATCAGGGACTATTTCTAGTAGTGGCTGGCATAAATGTGCACCAAGCCAGCCACATTCCTTCGTAGGTGTTCCAGATGAGACACACCCAAAGGTAAAGTGCCTGGCCCAGGATGAGAAATGTGACTTGTGCCCACAGAGCAAATATTTTTCTCTCTTTGAGGCTCCCTGGCTATTACTCTCATTGAATCTTGGTGTCTTCTGCCCTGGGCTCCAGCAAGTTGAGGGAGTCTGTGAGCAGGAAACTCTTAAGGGCTCTGTATTTAAATCCTGATATTCTGGAGTTCCCGACATGGCTCAGTGGTTAACGAACCCGACTAGTATCCATGAGGACACAGGTTGGATCCCTGGCTTCGCTCAGTGAGTTAAGGACCTGGCGTTGCCCTGAGCCGTGGTGTAGGTCGCCGAGGTGGCTCAGATCCCACGTTGCTGTGGCAGTGGCGTAGGCTGGCAGCTGTAGCCTAGCCTGGGAACCCCTATGTGCCATGGGTGTGGCCCTAAAAAGACAAAAGAAAAAAGATTCTGATATTCATTTTTCCTTTCCTTTTTGGGTGGGTCCCTCCGTATTTTTTTTTTTTTTTTTCCTGCAGATAATCAGGAGATCATCAGGTTGGCCTCTCTTGGAGGTAAACACGAGACTCTGCCAACATTAAGTGATTTAGAAATGTTAATCTATTTTACCAAGCCAGAGTCTCGAGCACATGTCTTTTAAGCTTCATAAAACATGTACCTGTCACGCTAAGGAATGTGCCGAGGGCAGGCATCAAAGACCGGCCAAGGGAGCCGACTGGGGAGTGTGTTTTGCTGTGTTGTGGGGTTGTGTCCTGACAACCTCCGTGAAGCCTGGGGTTCTGACAGGGAGTGGTTTTTAAATAGTGAAGCCGTTTTATTAACTCAAGAATTCCTTCAGGTCATTATTCCTGTATGTCCATTCAAATGTCGGGGGGCTCAGAGGTGACTCTGTGGGTGAAGCCTGTAAAGGCTGCCTGACTTAGGGGATCAGGTTAACAGAACCAGCTTATGAGCCAGAGATGGTCCTTTGCGCTTCGCAGAGAACAGAAAGTTCAGCAGAGACGTTGTGTGGACGTTTCTGGCTTCTTTGGAAGATAAGTTTAAGGAGCCTCCTGGCAAGACTGTTGTTGGTTCAGGGCTAAATGCTAGAGCTGCTTTAGTTGTTGGTATTTTATTTTTGTGTTCTCCATGACGATAATGTCATTTCTGGCGTCCGGCAGGACAGCAGGGTGGCAGTAATTCTTGTTATTAGTCGGTTAAATTATCTGTGACTTGGTGACGGGCTTTTGCATCACATGTTTTGTAAAGGAGCAAAAAGATGGTAGGGTGGTTACCCACACCTGTCTAAATATTTGGTGAAAAAAGATAAAGTGTTGTAATTTTTTAAGTGCTTTAAAGAATTCATGTGTTAGAATTTTTCTTTTATAAATTAGAAAATTGCTGACTAGTTAATCATGAATTACTCATTTATAATTAATAATTGTGTATCCAATGCTTTGTCTGTCATCCAGTCTAATATAATAAAAAAATAAGTGTAAATATTAAAAATAAAGGCAAATAATGTTAATGAAAGTAAAGAGGCAGTATAGTGAAGAGTAAGGAGGAACAAAATAAGATTTTAAGTTCAGGATCAATGAGTTGCTTAAATTATTGAACCCCACTTTTTTCATCTGTAAAATAGGGATCACATAGCCTACACCAGAGGGTTATTAATGAGGTTGAAATGAGTAATATATTTAAAAGTTTTTTTTTTAGAAAAACAGCACTCAAATTCCATTCCTGCTTTCTTGAGTAGCTGGGCTTGTACAGTGAAAAAAAGCTTGTGAATCAGAGTTCCATAGACATTGGTTTGAATACTGGCTTTGCCATGTGCATTCCTTTTTTTTTTTTGTCTTTGTGTCTTTTTAGGGCCACACCCGCAGCATATGGAGGTTCCTAAGATAGGGGTCTAACTGGAGCTGTTGCTGCTGGGCTACGCCAGAGCCACAGCAATGCCAGATCCAAACAGCGTCTGCGACCTACACCACAGCTCATGGCATCTCTGGATCCTTAACCCACTGAGCGAGGCCAGGGATCGAACCCACCACCTCATGGTTCCTAGTTGGATTTGCTTCCACTGTGCCACAACAGGAACTCCAGCCATGTGCATTCTTGGCTGAGTCCTTTTAGTCTCTGAACCTCAGTTTCTCTGGCCACAACGTGAATCTTATATCACCCTTATAAGATAAGGTGGAATTCGTGAGCTCCACCAAGGTGCTTGGGAATGACCGAGTCCGCTGGCTCCTGAATCTGGACGCTCATCCTTCAGGGTGTGTGCCTGTGTGTGGGGAGTCTGTGCTCTGCCACCTAGAACGTCCCTTCCAGCTGATGATCTCGCTGCTGCTTCTCTGTTTGCAGCGACCTCCAGAGCGACACGCCGGGCATGGACGCCTTCCGCACCTGCAGGAGCACAGGTGGTAGTGTCGTCGCCCAGTCACGAAGCTGTTAAGGCCATCGCAGGGGCGTGGGCGCCAGGACAGGAGGGCAGCGCCCGACGGCCACAGAGCCATGCCTTTCGGCCTGAAGCTCCGCCGGACTCGGCGCTACAACGTCCTGAGCAAGAACTGCTTTGTCACCCGCATCCGCCTGCTGGACAGCAATGTTATCGAGTGCACGCTGTCGGTGGAGAGCACAGGGCAGGAGTGTCTGGAGGCCGTGGCCCAGAGGCTGGAGTTGCGGGAGGTAAGAGTGCGTGCAAGGTGGGTGGCCGAGCCAGAACTCACTCGGAGACCAGCTGCCTTCTCTCTCTGGGCACCTGCCAGGCTTTTCAGCCTGGTTTCGAAGCATCCTGTTATTCTTAGCATGACCTACTCTCATGTTGTGAGAATCAAGGATACCACCTAGAGCTGGCATGGGCTGGGGGGCAGGGGTGGCTTTCCTTTTCCCTTTTTTTTTTCTTTCTCTTTTTTTAAAGATTTTTATTTTTTCTATTATAGTTGATTTACAATGTTCTGTCAATTTCTATTGTACAGCAAAGTGACCCATTCATATATATATATATTATATATATACATTCTTTTTCTCATATATATACATTCATATGTGTGTATATATATATTCTTTTTCTCACATTATCCTCCATCATGCTCCATCACAAGTGACTAGATATAGTTCCCTGTGCTCTACAGCAGGATCTCATTGCTTGTCCACTCCAAATGCAATAGTTTGCATCTACTAACCCCAAACTCCCAGTCCATTCCCCTCCCTCCCCCTCCAGGGTCCCCTTCTCTTTAAGTCGATCAGGAGTTTTGTAATAAGACTGTCCTCCCCAGCATCGTTTTCTCTCTTTAAAACAGTAGAGTGGGTAGCTGGGGATTTGTCATTCCGGCTGCATGTCGAGGAGAAAACTCCCACATACAGGGTAGATGCAGCTGCTTTTATTTTTTGTTTGTTTCTATATTTTCCTCTTCAAAGAGGAAAAAGAGAAAGCACTTAAAGTGAGCATGACCAGTGAGGCTTTTTTGTGGGAGCTTGTAAAATGGGGGTTTTGTTCCTTTTAAAATTCCTCCTGACCCTTGTTTTCTTTGCGCTTTAAGCAAACCCAGGGTTGACCATTGAGACAGTCATGTTATCTCTCTTTAGAGGAGACGCTTAGTCCAGTGTGCCCTTTGTAACCGGGCAAACCCTGCTTTTTTCCCCTCGGTCTTACAGACAGACATTCAGGGGAAGAAACTTTTGAGAGAAACCCTCTCCAGCATTTGTGTCTTTTAAAAAAAATGTATTTTATTGATGTATGGTTGATTTATAATGTTGTGCCAAAGTGATTCAGTTATACATACAGATATTCTTTTTTATATTCTTTTTCATTCTGGTTTATCACAGGATATTGGCTATAGTTCCCTGTGCTCTACAGCAGGACCTTGGGGCTTATCCATCCTTAGATCTACTAGTTAAGCATTTGTGTCTTGAGGGCCACGTGGCCTATGGGCTGGTAGGTAAGCGGGCGTGGTTGGATGGTTGCCAGTGATGAAATGACTGTTGACCCCCTAGATTCAGGCCTTCCTGAGAGCAAGGAAGAGCTCTGTGATTGTCCCAGGCCCCGTGACACCACTGCCCGTGACTCAGGGTGATGGGGAGGTGAGGCGTGCTCTCTATTGGAAGGGATCATGTTGGATTCCTTTGCTCACCTCTCAGGATCCATCCTCTTTCCATTTGCACAAAGGAACTGGGGTCAGGAAGGTCTTCCTCTCCCCTTGGCATCGAAACAGGCGGCCTCTTATCCTCTGGGGAACCGTTTCAAGCCAGCGCTCCTGTCTCCTACTGGTCGTCATGTTTATACTCTGGTTGCAGTGTTCACATCTTCCTTTGAAGTTTATTTTCCTGTGGAGGAGACTATGCTGCCCACTGGATATATGTAGCTTGGTAGCTGACATGGCAGAATAAACGTGTGAAAGGTTCTGGCCTTTGCTGGTTGATGGCTGGCTCTTAATTTTGCTTTTTGGTACACATGTTTTTTTTTTTGTCTTTCTGCCTTATCTAGGGCCGTACCCACGGCATCTGGAGGTTCCCAGGCTAGGAGTCTAACAGGAGCTGTAGCCGCCGGCCTTCGCCACAGCCACAGCAACGCGGGATCCGAGCCGCGTCTGCAACCTACACCACAGCTCACGGCAACGCCGGATCCTTAACCCACTGAGCGAGGCCAGGGATAGAACCCGCAACCTCATGGTTCCAAGTCGGATTCGTTAACCACTGAGCCATGACGGGAACGCCTAGGGTACACATATTTAAACATACGCATGAAAGGAGAAACCTTAATACTTTAGTTGGGCAGGAGGCTAGTCTAAGTTCTTGTTAAAATTTTAAATATAGATCATTTGAAAATATATATGTATTTGAAAATATTCATTTGAAAATACATCTATTTGAGAATATTTTTTTCACTTGAAAAGTTTTACTTTTGAGTATTCCCAGTAACTCAAATGAAGATGAATATTGTCTGCATATATTAGAAGCAGTAGAGCGTGTGGTTAAATTATTATAAGTGCAGGATTTGGAGTCTTGGACTTGGGTTCGAGTTTTGGTTCTGTTATTTGGTAACTCTGGAAAAGTTATTGAACTTATCCAGACATCAGCTTTCTCACCTATAAAATGGGGATAATGATACTTACTTTATAGGGCTGTTGTAAATATTAAAAGAGATACAGCATGGCAAATGCACCATGCTGCATCTAATAATTTATAGTTATTCCAATTTGAGAGTTTTAAGACATTTTTTTCAGTAAAGAAAATATTGAACAACTGCACTATTCCAGACACTGATCTAGGACTTGGTGGGACTAAGATAAGTTATAATTTTGCCTTCAAGATGTGCACAGACTAGTAGAGGAATCCAGCATGTCACAAGCAGCTAAGACTGAATATGATCCACACTAAAATGCAGTGCAGGGGCTGGCTTGAAAGGCAGTGGCTCTCTTTAGAATTATGCAGTGCACAACCTATGTGACTGAACACCACAGCGCTAACGGTGGGTGAGGAAGCGTCAGTGAAAGATGAGCAGAGCCCGCACATTTTGAAAAGAGACTTGAAGGATACCCAGGAATTTAGCAGGTAGAAAAGAAGGCTGGTTATTCTGGGATTGGAAATTGGATTTTTGAAGATCCAAGGGTGTTCAAGGATCGGGCGCCATTCTGTGGGTGGGTATGGGTGGGAAGGTATTTCTGTTAATCACCAGGCAGAGCGTGAATAGAAGGCGCAAGTGAGGGTGTCTGGAGATGTGTACGATAATAATTAACTTTTCATTGTACTGCTGTTTCTCTCAGTGAGAGGGCAGAGGTCAACCCTGGATTACCCCCACACCTGGATTATTACAAAGGCTAAAGTGGTGAAATCCAGATTCTACTGTCAAGTGTGTGTTGTAGGGTGATGGATCTTCTCGCGCTAAGGTGGGGCTCGCGTTTAATGCTGGCTTCGTTTGGCTGTGCTCTGAACAGCAGGGGCATCCACCATGGAGCAAGTCACTTTGCTTTTTTGGTTTTACGCTTTCATTCTGGGACAGATCACATGAAGATGAAACAATCCTATAGAAAGTCTTGAATTGAAGGATGAGATCGAGCAATCTAATACTTTGTTCTTTCTTCCTTTGCCTCTCCAACCTTGGGGAGGAATGTGTTTTCTACCCAAGAGCGGAAGTGGGAGAGGTGAAGACAGGGTCTGCCTCACTCACTGGATTTGGTATGTGGATCATTTTCCAAATTCGCCTAATGGTGCTTTGGAGGAGAAAGTAAAAACCCATCTAAAATGAAAGGTTTGGGTTGTATGAAGGCAGCAAAGCAGAATATGGTGAGTGTTTTGCTTTGCCATTGGAAGTGTTTTGTGGTTTAGGTATATCCTAAACTTGATAATAGCTATGTATTTGGAAAGGAAAATTCATTTTGTTTTAACTTTTGGTCTACATTAATTACCCTTTGCATTTTGCTGCTTAATTTCGTTAGATAACATAGATTTTGTTAAAGCAGCTTTAGGTTTACAGCAAAATTGAGTGGGAAGCACGGAGTTCCATATACCCCCTGCCCCTCCCCCACTGGCCAGGGTGGTACAGTTGCTAGAATTGATGAACCCACGTTAACATATTATCACTCACGGTCCATAGTTTGCATTAGGTTCACTCTTGGTGTTCTACATTCTGTGGAATTTTTTTTTTTGTTTTGCTTTTTTTTAGGGCCGCATCTGCAGCATATGGGAGTTCCCAGGCTGGAGGTCGAATGGGAGCTACTGCTGCCAGCCTACACCACAGCCACAGCAACACGGGATCTGAGCCATGTCTGCGACCCACACCACAGCTCCCGGCAACGCCGGATCCTTCACCCACCGAGCAAGGCCAGGGATCAAACCTCCGTCCTCATGGATACTAGTCAGATTCATTTCTCCTGAGCCACAAAGGGAGCTCCCCATTCTGTGGATTTTGACAAATGTGTAATGACATGTGTCCATACGGTACGCTTTCTGAGGGTCAAATCTGGTTTGGAACACACTGCTGTGCTGCCATTTCAAATGGTGTCCAGAGAGCCTGACCTGGTTCAGATGGTCAGCAAATGCAGCCACCCCCGGGGAAGCTGAATATGACCGGATCCTGCCTCCGAGAAACCCTGGAGTTTGGAGAATAGGAAAAACAAGAAACAGCAAAGGGAACAGCCCGTGCCGCGGTACAGAAACAGGAAAGAACGTGGAATTTTCAGGGAAGGGCAGAGTTCAGTTTGCACGATTGCTGTGTGTGTGTGTGTGTGTGTGTGTGTGTGTGTGTGTGTGTCATGGTGGGGAGGGTAGGAGCGTGGCTACGTAGATGAGTCTGCTTTTGAAGGGTTTGAGGTAACTGGCTAAGGGGCTTTAACTAGATCCTGGATGATACTGTTTCTAAAATGTGTCACAAAACTAGTGGAAATAATCGCCACCTTTTAAGGGACCACATATTGTGCTGATTACCTTTCCTATCTCAACTCGTTTAAGGCTTCTAACAAGTCTGTGAGGTGGCAGCTCTTGCCGCCCCATCTTATGGACGAGAAGACCGTGTGTGGTGCTGTCAGGCTGCCCCCACCGCTCTGCTTCCCAGGGACTTGTGGTGGCAGGAGAAGGGGCCGTGGTTCGATGCCCTGGGATCATCTAAGCCATAGTTCTGCAGTGTTAAAAAAAAAAAAATGTGTTGAGCTCAGTTGTTCACAGTTATTTTAGCCTTCTAGTAAATACTCCTTGAATCCTTTGAGGAATAAAACACTGCCTTGAGATGGAAAGCCGTCACAAGATTTCAAAGTAGGACACAGTCACCGTGTGTTTTAGGAAAAGAGCCAGATAGTAGGAAAAGGCTGGGAATTGGGGTGACAAGAGGAACCAATGCTAATTAGGTAGGCATAACAGTAACCTGGCAGGAGGAAATAAGATGAACTCCTTAGGAAAAAACTTTTATTCTTAAAAGAGTTCAGAAAAACATTAGGTATGAGTTTCTGGCTGGGAACTCTATGAAGGAAGAGACTCAAAAGATATAGGAAGCTCAGAAAATTAGAATTCCGGTAATATATTTGGATCAGTGGCTTTCACCTTTGTCTTTTACCCCAGGTGAAATTCTAGGTGGAACTTGAGTGCACAGAACGGAGCTGCTCTGTCTGTTTGCCGAGGGAATGGGTATCTGAAGCCCCAGCTCCTTGTGACCGTCCTTCCCCCCCACCCCCAACATGGTTTGAAAAACCACTGTCCTGGATTAAGAGAGAAATAACTAAAATAACGTTGCCTTATGACTAATTCTTATGTTTTAAAAATAAAAACAAAATGGAGAAACAGTAGCGTGTAGTGGCTAGGAATGTGAGTTTGAATCAAACTGCCTGAGTGTGAGTTCTGGCTCTGCCACTGATTGGCTTTGCCAGTTACTTCACCATCCTCTGCCTTGGTTTTTTCGTCTGGGAATGGAGATGGTAATAGTAGCAACCTCCATGAATTGTTGGGAGGATCAAACGGGTTAGTTTTTGCAAAGTTGCCCAGCACAAAGGGAGCACTCAATACGGCGGTCTCCCCTACAAGACACCGCTTGGGCTGTTTCGACCCTCCTGCTCTCGCCCTTCCTAGACTTTCACCTTGCCTAAGTCTGCTTGTTCTGTTTTCAGATGGATTTAATCATTAGAAACTGTGGTTTTACCTTGAGCCCAAATCTTTCAATTCCTCGAAGAGTTACTGAATTTCAGATTGTGCTGTCCAGTATGATAGCCCTTGTCAATGTGTGGCTATTAAACACTTGAAGTGTGGCCAGCTTGAACTGAGATGTGTAGGAAGTATAAAATGCACATCAGATTTTGAAGATCTAGTGTGAAAACTAGTTAATGTATCTTTTAACATCTAATCATTTTTATATGTTGAAAGTGTGCTATTTTGAACATACCATTTTAACTAAAATTTATTAAAATTAATTTTACTTCATTGTACTTTTTAAATGTAGCTACTAGAGGAGTTCCTCTCATGGCTCAGTGGAAACGAACCTGACTGGTATCCATGAGGTCACAGGTTTGATCCCTGGCCTCACCCAGTGAGTTAAGGATGTGATGTTGCTGTGAGCGGTGGTGTAGGTCGCAGACCCGGCGTGGATCTGGTGTTGCTGTGGCTGTGGCATAGAGCGGCAGCTGTAGCTCCGATCTGATTCAACCCCTAGCTTGGGAACTTCCGCATGCCATGGGTGCGGCCCTAAAAAGACAAAAAATAAAATAATAAAAACATAAATGTAGCTGCTATAATTTTTTTTGTTGTTTTTTAAGAAACTTAAAAAAACTTTTATTTTTAAAAATTGTAGTTGATTTACATTGTTATGCCAATTTCTGCTGTACAGCAAAGTGACCCAGTCATACACACACACTCATATATATATATACACACGTTCTTTTTCTCGTATTCTTTCATCATGTTCTTTTTTATTTTCTTATTAAAGTTTAGTTGATTTACAATGTTTCATCAAGTTCTGTTGTACAACAAAGTGACCCAATTACACATATTTCCCTGTGCTGTACAGTAGGATCCCATTGCCCATCCATTCCAAATATAACAGTTTGCATCCAAAAAACCCCCAAAATGCCCATCCATCCCACTCCCTTCCCCTTCCTGGGAACCCCAAGTTTGCTCTTCTTGGCCATGATCTGTTTTTGTTGTTTGTTATTTTTAGATGGGATCATCAATTTCATATTTCATATAGATTTCACAAATAAGTGATAACATATGGTATTTGTCTTTTTCTTTCTGGCTTACGCACTTAGTATGATAATCTGCAGATCCATCCATGTTGCTGCAAATGGCATTAGTTTGTCTTTTTCATGGCTGAGTAATATTCCGTTGTATATATGTACCACATCTTCCTGATCCATTCATCTTTCGATGGACATTTAGGTTGTTTCCATGTCTTAGCTATCGTGACTAGTGCTGCTGTGAACATAGGGGTGCATGTATCTTTTTCAATGAAAGTTTCGTCCAGATGTATGCCAAACAGTGGAATTGCTGGATCATATGGTAGCTCTATATTTAGTTTCATGAAGTACCTCCATACTGTTTTCCCTAGTGCTGGGTGTACCAATTTACATTCCCACCAACAGTGGAGGAGGGTACCTTTTACTCCACACCCTTTCCAGCATTCGCTATTTGTCGATTTGTTAATGGTGGCCATTCTGACTGGTGTGAGGTGGTACCTCATTGTAGTTTTGATTTGCATTTCTCTAGTAATTAGCGATATTGAGCATATTTTCATATGCCTATTGGCCATCCATATGTCATTTTTGGAGAAATGTCTATTTAGGTCTTCTGCCCATTTTTCACTTGGGTTGTTTATTTTTTCTTGTTGAGTTGCATGAGTTGTTTGTATATTTTGTGTCTTTGTTGTCATTATTCTAGGAGGTTAATCAAACAGTATGTTGCTGTGATTTATGTCAAAGAGCTTTCTGCCTATGTTTTCCTCTAAGAATTTTATAGTGTCTGTCATTATATTTAGATCTTTGAGTTTAGTTTTGTGTATGGTATTAAATAGTGTTCTACTCCATTCTTTTACATGTAGGTTTCCAGTTTTTCCAGCACCATTTATTGAAGAGGCTATCTTTCTTCCATTGTGTGTTCTGTCCTCCTTTGTCATAGATTAGTTGCCCGTAGGTACTTGGATTTATATCTGGGCTTTCTATCCTGTTCCTTTGGTCTATACTTCTGTTTTTGTGCCAGTACCATATTGTTTTGATGATTGTGGCTTTGTAATATTGTCTAAAGACAGGAAGCTTGATTCCTCCATTTTCGTTTGTCTTTTTCAATATTGCTTTGGCTATTCGGGGTCTCCTGTGTTTCCATACAAATTTTAAAATATTCTGTTCTAGTTCTGTGAAGAATGTCTTTGGTCATTTGCTGAGGGTCACGCTGAATCTGTAAAATGCCTTGGCTAATATAATCATTTGGACAGTATTGATTCTCCCAATCCAAGAGCATGGTATTTCTTTCCATCTGTTTGTGTCATCTTTGATTTCTTTAAAAATGTAGACTGCTTTATGAATTTGTATGTCATACTTGCACAGAGCCATGCTAATCTTCTCTGTATCATTCCAATTTTAGTATATGTGCTGCCAAAGCAAGCACTCATCATGTTCTATCCTAAGAGACTGGATATAGTTCCCTGTGCTACAGAGTAGGATCTAGAAAATGCTAAACATATAGCTCACATTTTTCTACCAAACGCTGCTGTTCTAAGAAAAACGAAGAGGCCACGTTAATAGTAACAAGAAATGTAAAGAATTTGAAGATGCTAGAATTATTTCCTTTAGGGATAATCTTGACTCTGCTTTTGACTGAAATATAATAAATAGAGGATTGATAAATAACAACTGTGTCTGAGAATATTCTTCAAGGCTAAACTCTATTCAGGGTAGAGAACTGTTGTTTTATTAGGAAATCCAACACTTTGGGGAAGAATGAATTTGATAACTCATTTGATAACTAAGGCTAAAGAGCCTTGGTTTTTAAAAACTCTATAACGATTTCACAGGGTGGGTGATTATCCTCTAATTTTTATTCCCCTGCTCTTTTGCAAATTTATATTTTCATCTTTACTGAGAGCTGATTTATCCACAGCTATCGACTATGGTAGAAGTGTCTCATGTTTTTCTGTTTTCATAATGGTTGGAGTTTATAAAGATACAGAAACTTAACATGCATTTCCCATCATCAAAGAAACGCTAACTCACATTAAGGATGTTTCTGTGGCTTGCTTTTATGTTAATCTTTGGGGAACTGGAAATTTATCTGTGATAATGGGAGTACTCGTCTAAATGGAACATCTCCTTCCCTGGCCTTGTCAGATAATAGTGGAATTTGCTGCATTTTATAGCCTACTTAAGTATATCTCTGTATGTTTGTATTTGCAGAGGACTAAAATAATCAGCCATGCTTACGAACCCATTGAAGAGTAGTCTGCTCGGGCGATTTCTGAATTTTGTATTGCTCTTTGTCTTTGTAAAGATTATGATGTGAAATCTTTTTAGCTTCATGTCAATTTTGTCAGGTAAACTGGCACCAGGGTCTAGTTTCTAAATATAGAGATTGTAGGTGAAATAATCCCCCAGTCTTCTTTTTTTTTTTTTTTTGTATATCCCAAATGATGTTTGCAACCTCAGGAAAGTGGTTTTTCTTGGCTCTGAGATTTGCTTCTTGGGTCAGTGTTAGTCTGCAGTTTCTTTTCCTGTACTTTGATGAAGAGATTGGCTAGGAAAATGAAGATGGTGCAGTTGTTAATTATAGATGTGTCAGTATAGGAATCCCAGACCTACCCAGAGCAGAGGTTGGTTGCACACAAGTTGTTTTCTGCAGTTATCCAACTGGTGTGCAGGGTTTATTTTCCAAAACCGTTGGAATGTAATTGCATGAAGTACTGTTTCAGTCTGCGTCTAGTCATCTTTTGAAGAGTTTTCCATGCCTCAGTGAAAGGGCTTTTACTTGTTTGTAATTCCTGTATGTTTTATATGGAGGCACCTCCAGCTCTCTGTTCCTTGATTTACAACCAAAATATACTGGCTACTGCAGGGAACCTATTACAACTTACTGGGAGATATTTTAAACTTTTGCTTCTGGATAATTAACTCTTCAGAATGCTTGAGATAAGAGCGTGTATTTAATCCCTAGTGATTGTCAAGACTGTGTCTGTAACCCTTACAAATAGTTTGCATTAAAGCTGTGTCATTGGTCATAAAACTAGGAAAACAAAACCCTTAAAAAAACATCTTTCCCTAGTAATAGCTGCTATGGGGGATAGCAGTGTATTTACAAACAAATGAACGAATGAGTCAAAAACATCCCAAGCTGTTTCTAAAGCCCTTTAGTCACCACAGTCCTTTTCATGATACTGAAAGAGGGACCTTACTTCTCCAAACTGCCATTGAAGAAACATACTATGGAGTGCTTGCATATGCTTATGTTTCTCTGTTAAAATGCAAAACCTCAACCCAAATACAACAGGAAACGACTCATGTGAAAATGACAAGTTAGTGTGGCTCCTCTTGTATTGTTTTTTTTTCTTCTTCTTTTTTTTAAAGCAGTTGATTCAGAGATGTGGATCCTCTGGCTGGGAACCAATTCTTTTGTCTTCTTATCATTGCAGTGAACTCACTGCAGAATTCATAGCAACAGGCCTGGTGTGTTCTCCTCTGGGCCTGATGGGATTGATGGCCCCCTGGCTGAATTCCAGGACATTCATTGGTGCACATGTTACTTTAAGTGAGAGGTTAGGTTCTGAGTCTGTTTCCTGTGAGGACTGTGTAGACATGGCCGAATAACTGTGCTGCCTGGTGAAGCTGAATAGAGCAGGGTAAGACTTTTGAGACAGGGTCTTTCTCCTCTATTATATACTCCAGAGTGGGGATATGGCTAGAGGAAGAAGGAGGTGGGCTAGAGGAAGAAGTTGAATAGAGCAGGGTAAGACTTTTGAGACAGGGTCTTTCTCCTCTATTATATACTCCAGAGTGGGGATACGGCTAGAGGAAGAAGGAGGTGGGTGGGGATGGGGAATCTGACTTGGGGCGGAGCTTCACCAGACTGTCAATGGGGAGCTCATAGCCAGACTTGCCTTCGTCCTTCCTCCAGGGTAACTGAATCCAGCACTTCTAAAAAGAGGTCGTTCTGTCCATAGTAGGTAGAAACTGTGTCCTTCAGGTTCCCTGCCTCCCCTGCACTGGAATCTCGTTTCATTAATGATAAAATAATTGTCACACTGGCTGCCAGGTCACCCAGAAATACCCTGTCCTCTGTAAAAGGGTGCAGCTCAGCAACAAAAAAGTCTTATGCCATGAATTAGGCTTTGGCATTAGAAATGGTTTACTTTTTTATTTGCAGTTCTATTCTATTTTTTTTAAGGGCCACACCAGGCTAGGGGTCAAATCGGAGCTACAGCCGCTGGCCTGTGCCACAGCCACGGCAACGCAGGATTCGAGCCGTGTCTGCAACCTACACAGGATTCGAGCCGCGTCTGCAACCTACACTACAGCTCACGGCAACGCTAGACCCTTAACCCACTGAGCAAGGCCAGGGATCGAACCCGCAACCTCATGGTTCTTAGTTGGATTCGTTAACCACTGTGCCACGAAGGGAACTCTCAACATCAATTTTAGAATGTTTATGCCGTTATCATGGACTCTGTATGGTTTGAATGTTACTAATTTGAGTGAATGCTGTATAATCTGAATGAAGTATGAATCATGAAATCATACCTCCAACTACTCAGTCATAGAAAAGAATGAAAGAATGCCATTTGCAGCAACATGGATGCGACTAGAGATTCTCATAGGAAGTGAAGTTAGTCAGAAAGAGAAGGACAAATACCCTATGATATCACTTAAAAAGGGAATCTAAAATACAGCACAGATGAACCTATCTACAAAATAGAAACAGACTCTCAGACATAGAGAACAGACTTGTGATTCCCAAGAGAGGGTGGGGGAGGGAATGAGATGGACTGGGAGTCTGGGGTTAATGAATGCAAACTCTTATATTTAGAATGGATAGACAGTAAGTTCCTACAGTATAGCACAGGGAATCATATCTGATCTCCTCGGATAGACCATGATGGAAAATAATATTGAAAAATAGAATGTATATATATATGTATGACTGAATCACTTTGCTGTATAGCAGAAATTGGCACAACCTTGTAAATCGAATATACCTTTAATTAAAAAAAAAAATCATACCTCCGATGTCAAGACTACTCTCGGTGCAAGATAATCAGGCATTTTTGGCTTGTTAAGCAATTGCGAGGACGTTTGCCCTCCATTTCTCCACCCATGCTTATGAAGGGCTCTTTTCCAACTAAAATAATTATCACATCCCTGTCGCTGTTTACATATATTACCTCACTTATTGTATGCAAACTCGCTCCCAGCCGTCCTGAATGCAGTGGGGTGGGAAATCCTTATGTGACACCATGGGCCACAAAGCGGTGATCTTCCAGGGTCCCATAAATAACCTCTGATGAGACTCTAAAGATCTTCAGGGAGGCAGTGCTTCCTGATTGCTTTTGTCTTATACCTTTTAGGTTTTTATGTTATTTACAGACTTTCAGCTTCTGCTTTTGCCTGCTCTTTCTTGTTTATTCCCAGATAACTTGTTTTCTGATTCTGTGGCTGAAAGGGTGGCTGGTGGTGTCAGTGACAGAGGTTGCTGAGGCTTGCCTGCTTGTTTACTGAGGATGACGAGGGAGGGAGCAGAAGCAGCAGAAAGCGCTGTTTATGAAGTAGTCACTTAACATGGGCCACGCGCACGGGACAGGCACGGGACAGGCGTTCTGTCTTTTACACCCTTAACAGCATGGGGGCGATGGTTGTAACCACCGTCCCATTTTATAGATGAGAAAGCTCTGAGCTGCTGGGAGGCTCAGTCACTCGTACAAAGTTAGTGAGAGAGCAAGCTATAAAAGCTCGGAGATGAACTGGCTTCCAAGCGTGGTTTCTCTCTGTTCAGCCACATTTTATTTCCCCCATGTCATCAGTTACACTGGAACAACGCGTGGGCTCACCGGAGCTGGGAAATGAACCATAGAGTCAGAATTCGCTCAAGCAAGTTGTTCTGAGTTGATGGAAATATAACCTTGGCTCTGCTGGTTGGTGTTTTGCTGCTCCAGAAATGCACAGGTTTCTGGTGTGGACTTGCCCTTTGGAATGTCCTGGAGGATATGGTCCCATCTGAAAGTACACCTGTTAAAAATATCCTTTAGAGTATTTGGGTCTGCAGCTTTACGTAGGCAGGGACGTGTCTGGTTTTCGAGTAAAGTCAGAGTCAAAACTTTATTATAGACCCTGGTGGGCTGGTGGCAGGGATTGATCTATAGTGTGGTTGAGGGGGCAGCCAGCTGGAGTGAGAAAGGCGGCACAGAAATGCCTTTGGAAATGAAACATTGTAATGAAATCATTCCTTTGAAGGCAGATTTCCAGGTGTGCTGTAAACCATTCTAGGCTATAATTGAAATATAAAAGAATGCTTCAAAAGCAGTGATCTGTTTTTTTGGTGACTGTTGTGCTAATCCTGAAATCCTAGCATGAATTAATATAAAGACAGGATTGAATGTATAAAAATACCTGTTTTAATCATTTAGCACGTTGTTCAAAACTAAACTGATGGTTGTGGCTTCAAGTCTAAGGGTGTAAATCTCACTTTCATCTATCAAATCCCCCCCAGAACCTGCCAAGAACAGCCGCCGGGGGGCTCCTGCGGCAGCTGTGAAGGGGGGCTCCTTCCATTCCCCACGCTTACCGTGGGGGAGCAATTTGCTGCAGTTCTTGTATAATGAAGTGGTCGAGGCTGATATTTTTGAAAGTACTTCATTAAAGCTCAAAAAGGGTGGATCAACTTGGTGTTGAAATTTGCTGCTGTGTGAAAATATTCCACACGGTGTAAGCTTGAAGTTGGCAGAAGATTTCATATTAGGAGTTGAGCAGTAAGTTACAATGCAGCAGCTGCGAAAGCTGCATTTTGCCTCTGCTGGTGTGCTCCGTGTGCCATCACGATGCATCAGAAAAGCCCAGCGTAGTCAGCCTTGGGATCTTAAATCTGCACCATCCCCACTCTGCACCACCCGCTACCTACCAGAGGCGCATCGGTACCCACATGAACAGAGAGCAGCAGTGGGAAGAGCGCTGCATCTGGAGACTCAGGGTAGGTTACAGTACTGTGTGCCCCTGGTTTCCTTTCATCTCACCCGAAGTTGAAAAGGAAAAGTTGGATCCCTGTGTGTGGGCCGGGCAGCCAAAGATGAGGTAAGGGGCTGGAATCTTACCTCCTGTGTGGTCTTGAGATGCCCCTTGTAAGTGTGAACTGATGCTATTTTATCCTTTTATCTAGACGCACTACTTTGGCCTTTGGTTTCTCAGCAAGAGCCAGCAAGCGCGATGGGTGGAGCTGGAGAAGCCTCTGAAGAAACATCTGGACAAATTTGCTAATGAACCTCTGCTTTTCTTTGGAGTCATGTTCTATGTGCCAAATGTGTCATGGCTTCAGCAAGAGGCCACGAGGTAGGTGCATTTTTTTTTTTTTTTAATCCGTGTTCCATATAAGGGTGTGGGTTAACTGTGAGGCTTCAGATGAAGCAGAAGAGCTGGTTGATTTAGGGGTGCACGTGTGTTTGGAGTCGGGGAGAGGGTGGGATGGTTGGGGACCGTTTCCCAGTTGCTTTGCAGCTTTAGTATCTTTGTTTGAATTCATGGGGCTAAGCCCAGTGGTTGCCTATACTGCAAGGGAGGTAGCAGTGATCCTCAGGCAGGTGGAATTTTGTGTCTAGCAGCATAGAAGTATTAGTTGAAGACTATGGGTAAAATAAATCTTACAGAATTTAATAAAAAATGAACCAGCTAGTATTGTTTGGTCTACTCCTTTCCTCAAAATGTCCCCAAATGACATGCATCAGCAGACTTTGGATTTGAGGATCAAGAAGGTAACTGAAGATGGGAATGTGGTTGAGGAAACTGCTGGAGAGTAAGAGTTTGGGTGCCGTGGGTTAAATGCCAGGGGATAGGAAGCCAACCGCAGAGAGACCTGGGGATCAGCCCCACCCTTCTGCTCATTGGCTGTCTTCCCTGGGAGAACGCATCTGCTATCTTCGAAAGGCTATTTCTCCCTCATCTGTAAAGTGAAGGATTAGCATAAGTCCCGAACATTCTGATGGTCTGTGATTCTATGAATGACACAGTTGTGTTTTTGTTGGTGTTGGTTAATATATGCAGGTGTGGGGGTGTCTCATCAAATGATGGTTTCTAAATAACCCTCTGTTTTAAACTTTTTAGTTGGGTCATGGCATTCAGAGTGCCTGGGAAGCAATACCCGTGCTGCCTGGGTGGAAGGAACGGTCTTCTGCTTGATTATTGCCTGTCATGCTTAGATTTAAAATTTCTGAAATAAGGATGCAGTAAAGTCTTTATGTACAGTTTAAAATGAGTTTCCAACTTCCTTTTTTTTTTTTTTTGCTTTTTAGGGCTGCACGCGGCATATGGAGGTTCCCAGGCTAGGGGTCGAATCAGAGCTACAGCTGCCAGCCCACACCACAGCCACAACAACGCAGGATCCAAGCCACATCTGCGACCTATACCACAGGTCACGGCAACAACGGATCGTTAACCCACTGAGCAAGGCCAGGGATCGAATCTGCAACCTCATGGTTCCTAGTCAGATTTGTTAACTGCTGTGCCACGACGGGAACTCCTCCATCTTCCTTTTTTAACCCAAGCTATTGTTAAATAGGTGGGATTTCTCTAAGCAGAGGCCGTGAGCTAGCTCATGGTCTGACCCAGAAAACTTCTGTTAGTCTTTCAGGTGTCATTCACGTGAAGCACTTGATTGTATAGCATTTTGCACTGTTTTCAAGTGATTTCATTCATTTGATCCCTTTCTGTACAAGAAATTGTCTCCTTAAATCAACGCAAATCAAGATGGTTTCCTCCGGCTTTTGAATCCTTTGTCAGTACTTTACACAGAGTTAGGAACACAGCGTAGGTTAATAAATACAGCGTAGGTTAATAAATACACGGTGGTTTGTGGCCCTCGGACCATTACGTGCAAGAGAGTGAGTGACAAGGATGAAAGGAAACACCGACTAGATTTTAATGCATATGGGAAAACGTTCAGCCTATAAGAAAAAAAAATAAAGTGTTGTTCCTCTAGGCAGATCTATTCTGTAAGGTCTGTTGTTGAGTGAGAACAGCCGAAATGGTGAGGGACCTAGAAATTGTGCTTTATGAAGATAAAGAGAAGAGGTTGTTTAAGCTCAGAAAAATGAAGATGTACGGTGGTACAGAAGCTGCCTTTAGACTCTCATGGGGAGGGAATTCTGTGTCGGCTCTGGAGCACAAAATTAGGGTTGGTAATAATGAAGTTCAAGGAGTTGAAAGACTTTGGTTATTTGGCTCAACATAAGAACACAGTTTCTACTAATTAAAGCCATATAGAATTGGAACAAGCAGACTTATAAAAGGGCAAGAGCCTCGGTCTGCAGAAGTGCTGCAGCAGAGTTGGATAGCCAGTGTGGTGTCTTGAAGAGGAGGCTGCCATATTGGGTAGGATATTGGAGTCACCAGTGGTTCTCAAACAGACCAGGGCCTGCTGTGTCATAGTTACCTAAAGCATTTGTTATGAATATGGATTCTAGGGCCACATCGGAAGGCTGAATTGGAACGTCTCAGACTGGGGATCAGGAGGATGTATTGTTTAAAATAAACAGTATTCCTCAGGTAGTTCCGACGTTCATCCAGATTTGGGAATCAAAAAATTAGTTAAGCTCTCAAGCTCTTTACAGTTTTAGATTTTCCAGGTAAGTAAATTTAATACTGCCTTATTTGACTGTCAATATTTGCATCCATAAGCTGAAACAAAACGTGTTTAAATCTCAAAAACTGAGGTCTAGAGTAGGAACCTTTGGTGGTAGTGGTTGATTGAGGCTAGAGATTAAGAAGGATTTCTGTCCTTTTCCTTTAGAATTTCTTTTCTCTCAGTTAGGTTGGTTCATATAAGAAGTTTGATCAGGAGGGAGAGAAGTGTTTTTCAACACAGGATTTTGAAGCAAACTCTTACTGTTGTTTGGTCAGAAAAATAATTGAAAAACAGAAAATAACTGAAAAACAAAGTAATTGAAAACTTTGAGGGACATTTTTTAGTCTTGGACATTGGAGCTAAATTCTGGAGATTTCAGGTATAACCTCCTTATGACAACAGATGTTTAAAGGTTGGAGATGGGTTTGCATGAGGAATTTTTTTTTTCTTGGTCCCCGCCCTTCCCCTAGCATTGCAGGAATTTTTGTTGTCTCAAGGGGCCCTAAAACTGGAATGTGCCAAGGGGTGTCAGAGCAAGTCAAAGACTTAACGCTGGAAAGATGAAGAAATAAGAGAGAAAAGTGTTGTGAATAAAGGAAAATTGATAGAGAAAGAAAAGAAAAAAGGAATACATATACTTGGGAAGGCGGAGGGTCACCAACAATGCCTCCAGTGCGAGTCACTGGGACCTCCTCTGGGTTTGGGGCATGTAGATTAGAGTATAAAGGAGGCCTGCTTTGGACAGAAGAACATTTTTAAGTGCCCAAGATTTCTGCGTTTGAGACAAATAGATGAGCTGAGTTTAAGATGCAGAATGCTACTGATAGTCATTAGGTGCCCCTGGGAACCTGAATCTTCTTGGGAGGTTTTAGAAGCATCTGGGGGTCTCAAGTGAGTACTGACACTGTGTTCCAGGCAGAGGAGCCAAGGAGAAGCAGTGGTGGGGGGCAGAATTCCAGCGAAATGTTTCACAGGAGGCCCCGGCGGCATTCATTAGGAGACTGGTTAGTGACTCACTCCCCAGTCAGCCCTGTTATCGGAGTTGCTGGGCATCTCAGGTGGAGATGGGCTTTGGCTTCTCTGCGAGCACCTGGGATCTGCAGTCTGACACAAAACAGCTAGTCTTGTGATGCCCTGCCGAGTAAGGTGTTTGCATAGATTAGAAAAAGGAATCTGCCTTTCATTGTGGGCAGCCCTTCGGAGGGGGCAGCCACTCAACCATCTGTGCTTAAAAAATAAGCCTTTGTCCGGAGCCAACCAAACTTGTTTTCACCCAGCGCATGTTTGCAGTGGTTTTGGCTACTTCTCTTTGAGAGTAAAACAGGTTCTATAGCATTAGTTGGAACCAGCCATTTCTTCTCTGAATCAGGACAAAGAAGTTAAAAGGAATATTCTGGGTTTTTGTTTTTGTTTTTTTGGTGTATGGGAACCCACATAAAGACCCGTGGAGGTGAAAGGAAAATATGTTTAAACAGTGTGTTATTTCATTTCTTGTCTTCAGACTGTCCCAGAACTTGAAAACTTGCAGGTTCATAGAGTATTCATAGAGTATTTGGAACAGTGCAACAGAAATTGCAGAATTGGAGTTCCCGTCGTGGCTCAGTGGTTAACAAATCCGACTAAGAACCATGAGGTTGCGGGTTTGATCCCTGGCCTTGCTCAGTGGGTTAAGGATCCGGCATTGCCGTGAGCTGTGGTGTAGGTTGCAGACGCGGCTTGGATCCTGCGTTGCTGTGGCTGTGGCTAAGGCCGGCGGCTACAGCTCCTGTTAGACTCCTAGCCTGGGAACCTCCATATGCCACGGGTGCGGCATAAGGCAAAAAGACAAAAAAAAGGAAATTGGAGAATAATGTTGATTGCAAACTGTTGAAGAAGGTGTTTAACTTTATTAAGATGATCAAGTCCAGATTTTTAAGGTAGACAGTTGAGAAGCTCTGTTTTTTGTGGGTTTTGTTTTCTTTTGGTTTTTGCTTTTTAGGGCTGCACCCGAGGCATATGGAGGTTCCCAGGCTAGGGGCTGAATTGGAGCTAGAGCTACCAGCCTATGCTACAGCCACAAGCAATGCCAGATCCAAGTCCCACCTGCAACCTACACCACAGCTTACGGCAACACTGGATCCTTGACCCACTGAGCAAGGCCAGGGATTGAACCTGCATCCTCGCTGACACTAGTCAGGTTCATTACCACTAGCCACAACAGGAACTCCTGAGAAACTCTGTCCTTTTGACGTGAATTTCAATGTGCTGCATCTCATCTCGTTTCCCGGACAGGACTTTTGAAGAACAAAGCTTTTCATAAATGAGGGAAATCTGCCAAGACACTGTGGTTGAGTTGGGGACCAAATGGACAGTTCATCACCAACGTTTAGGTGGTAATTGAGAAGACAAAAATATTCAAAGGAGAACACACACAGAAGTCCACCTGAAAGGAGAAAAACCCCACACAACTCCTGACATTCTTCAGTGTGGAAAAGCTGGTGAAAAGAACACACCAGTGGACAGATGGAGGGTGAATCATGAAACCATAGGAATTAAAGAGATTAGGAAGGGAATTTGTTAATCCTGCTCTGAACTCTAAGGTACATTACCTTGGCGCTTTAAAAATGTTAGTTTTCCCCCATGGGTTAAAATGACTCAAGGGATGGGACCACCGTAATTTTTTCCACTGTGCTTTCCTTCTTAAATGCCTTTTGGCCAGCTCTTCTGCTCAGCAGAGGGACTCTGGCTAAGTACTCCCATCTTCCCCCGTTCTGTCTTCCTCCTGACTCAAAGGGAAGATTTTTGTCTTGTGTTTTAATGATGTGCATAGCAACAGGCTCATTATAAACACATGGTTTTCACATTTTTTTTCTGGAAAGAAAAAAGATGGTTTGTGAGAGGTGGAGAAATTCTTAGTCAAACAGAAGGGTCCTTAATAATAGCCAGGGGAAGCCAGAAAGCTGCTGGCCGAGTTTACTGCTTTTAGTTTAGGTCTGGGGATTTTCCAAGTCTTTCTCCAGGGAGGAAGTCCCGCTTTCGTTTTTTTTTCAAGCCTGAAGAGAAAAGTTTTAAGAGAAAAAGTAATTTTTTAGAAGGAATTTAATTGGTTTCAGGGCTGAAGTTGCTGACTGCATGCATGCTTTTAAAAATTTTCAATTCTGGGAGTCCCCTGCATGACAGGTTAAGGTTAGGTGTTGTTGCTACAGAGGCACAGGTTCGATCCCTGGCCCAGGAACTTCTGTATTCTGCGGGCATGGTCAAAAATCCATTTTAAAAATTAAAAAGAAATTTCAATTCTGGAGGATTTTTCTGTTGCCAGAGCGTGTTTGTCTTTGCATTGTCCCTGGTGAATGGTTGGTCTGCACAGGGCCGAGGAGCGTCTCCCGACTTTTCTGGGCCACTAGCCTGCTGTGGAGGGGCCCCGCCACCTCCCAGAGGTGAGCGCTGTTTAGAGGCAAAGCAGCGGAACCCCGGCCGTGGCCAGCGCAGTGGCTCTCCTGGCCAAGGGCGGTCTTAGCCCGCTGTGGGTATCTGGTGGAAACTCCAGGTCTGCAGGACCTGTTTGTTCTAAGCCCCCGCCATCCGGCGACGGCTGCCTCTGTTTTCTGGGCCTTTCAGCCTCTGTGGGTCGCTCTGCTCTTGGGAATCACAATTTTCTGTAAATCTTCCAACTTCTCTAAAGTACTGACTGTGAAGCTACAGTCTAGTCTGCTCGGTCAAACTGCCTCACAGCTGTTTCCAGAAGGATTTTAAAACACGTTTAATCCTGGGAGTTCGCATTGTGGCTCAGCTGGTTATGAACCCAGCTAGTATCCGTGAGGATACGGGTTCAAACCCAGGCCTGCTCAGTGGGTTAAGGATCTGGCCGGGCCATGAGCTGTGGTGTAGGTCGCAAATGTGGTTTGAATCCGGTGTTGCCGTGGCTATGGTGTAGGCCAGCAGCTACATCTCCAATTGACCCCTAGCTGGGAACCTCCGTATGCCTTGGGTGCAGCTCTAAAAAGTAAAAACAAACAATCAAATATGGGGCGTACTCCAATGTTAGGTGTAGTTCCCGCCTGGGAAGAACTTACTGGCCAAGATGTCATTCCACTGGCTGAAAAAAAAAAATGCCCACACTGGAAACTGTAGGTACATAATGGGAGTAGTGCATTTTTGATGTGATGGTGAATGACAAGGAAGTCATGTCATTCCATTGCGGTGGGGCTGGGTGCAACCCCCCCTTTTCTTCCAGTTATGTATTTTGGGCCTCTGGCATAATGATGGTAAAGCCAGATTAGGTGAAACCTTCCATTCCCTTAAAGGTCAAAATGGTGTTTGGATTTTTTTTTTTTTAAACAAGGTTTCAAGAAGTGGTTCCAATGACCTTACAAAAGCTTTCTGCCCCATACCTTCCTTGTAAATACCTCTGAGTTCCCCCTTCGTTTCTTGCCCTCTGCCTTGAGTGCTATTGTAAACAAGTCAGTGTTCAACCAGTGTTTAAAATGTCCCTTAAAAAGCTCTAATTATGGTAATGTTTCCATTTCCTTTTACAACACCATTTATTTTGTTCCTCCGGTTCTCTGAGTTCTTTTATTATTTGGAAATGTCATTTTAATGGCTATTTAAAGTCTCCTAATGGGCCAGGAAATAGGGACTCCCTTGAAGGCAGATTTGAGATTCAGCCTGAATTCCCTGTGGGTAATACAATTTGCTGAGAAGGGCAGATCCTCGTCCTGGCCGGCTCCAGCGGGTGAATGGGAACTTGTTCTCTGTCTGAGGACCACTGAGGACCAAGTTGTCTCTGCCAGATATTTTAAGATGCTTTGATATACTGGGATTTAATCTCAGATATTATTCTGTGTGGCTGGTGTCCTGTATGATGCGATGAGAGATGAAAATGGCTGTCTGCAAGAAACAGGGCGATCTAGAAGGCAGGAGGAATTGCATTCCCGAAGGAGATTAGGTGATGAAAATGTTAGTTGCCGTTTGCATTATTTTTCATTTCGAGCTTTGAGTACCTATTTCATGTTAGTTAGACATTTTGCTCATCCGTGGGAGTATAAAAATGAACAGATCTCAATACTCCCTCTGTCTCCCGAAAAGAGCTGTGTCTGCAAGCAGTTTTTATTTTGTTTCCATGTCTTTGACTTATTGGAGATTTAACCTTGTCTGTCAGGCTCACACTGATGACCTTATTTACTTCCTGGAGAAGGCTTTGGAGATCTTTCCCTGAGTCCCAGAGAGCCTGGAAAGTGTCTTCCAGGACCAGCTTCCTGGGCCTGTGACCTAGAGGCTGGAAAGTGTCTTCCAGGACCAGCTTCCTGGGCCTGTGACCTCTGTGGTTAGTTGCTCGGGACCCCACACTCAGAAGGTCCCTGTGCTTGGCTTAGTGCCGAGGCTGTTGCCCTTTTGAAATTTCTTAATCAGTTTGAATAACGAACCCTGCATTTTCATTTTCTGGTACTCTTCCCTGGACAGCCTCCTGCTTCCGTCTCTGTTCATTCATCTCTGCTTGTTTTGTGGTTACCTTGTAACTTACTCTTAGCTATGGGTGGATCTGAGTCCCCTGTTGTGGGTGTGATAAAAGAGAAACAGTAAATTAAAACAAAACACCACAGGGGAACAAAAACTAAATTTTCACTATCTATGCAAATATGAAAATAAAATCGAGGCCCTGGTAACCATTTCTGCTCCTAGACGTGACGTACTGGTAAACTCTGCAGAGTCTGGGGAGCTGTTATACAATCAATGGAATTTCCTTTAGGAAAGTTGGCCAATTCGCTTATCTCAATCCTCGACGAGGATATCCTCACATTTTTGCTGTGAAGAAGATGACTCCACAAAGTTCATACTTTTCCTAATTAAATCAGAAGCACACCTTTGTGCCTACCTCACTGGACCAGGTCTTCCAAATGCATGGAATTACTCTTTACCCTGCTCTTGTCTTTCCTGGCAAGAAGATCTCGTTTGCAAGAATATGTAGGGAGATGGCTATGTAGGCAACCCACTTCCTCTAGAACAATGAGGTGCACACAAATAAATGAAGTTCACACTTTAGACACAGTCTAGGTTTTTCTTTGATATTCTTTCCCCTTAGGGAGATGAAAACAAATGGTAAAATAAATCAATATTTTTTAGTAATATCACAACGTTACTAGTATTAATTGTAGGTGTTCTGTAATAAGTTGTATATTTCAAAAGACTTCATGTAATGTTAGGCTTCTTTAATGCATCTAACATTTGATTTTCACCCCTTATAAAACAAGATATGCTTATCTATGTTTTAATCATTAGTAAAAAGCAAAGCTCCCCCAAAATAGGTGAAATAGTATACTTCAAAAAAACCCTCTGCTTGCTTTTTTTTTTTTTTTTGCTTAAAAATAACTATTTATGTGGCTCACTAGTGTGTAGGTTGTTAATTTTTTTTATTATTAAAGTATAGTTGATTTACAATGTTGTACGAAACACTTTGCTTTTAAAGTGTTAAAGTTCTCATTTTCAATCATATGGTCAATGAGTATTTATTAGTACTTGATCTGTTCTGAAGTTCTCAAAATTAAACAAAAATCGTTTTTCTATTGAGCTGTTTTGAAAATAACTTGATTTCTTAAACAAGATGTAGTCATTTGGTTCTTTGTGTCTTCCTTGATTTTCAAAGGTACATTTATTCATTTGTTTATGCACTCATTCATTGCTCCCAAATGGTTCTGAAACTGATAGCACTAATGGCTTGAACCTAGCCAGAGCACAGACTGGGCCTTGAACCCATGTGCCAGGACTCAAACCCAGCCTAAACCCAAAGTTGGGACTTGAACCCACATGCTGGGACTCGAACCCAGCGTAAACCCAGGTTGAGACTTGAACCCACGTGCCGGGACTCGAACCCAGCCTAAACCCAGATTGGGACTTGAACCCACATGCCGGGACTCGAACCCAGCCTAAACCCAGATTGGGACTTGAACCCATGTGCCGGGACTCAAACCCAGCCTAAACCCAAAGTTGGGACTTGAACCCACATGCTGGGACTCGAACCCAGCGTAAACCCAGGTTGAGACTTGAACCCACGTGCCGGGACTCGAACCAAGCCTAAACCCAGATTGGGACTTGAACCCACGTGCCGGGACTCGAACCCAGCCTAAACCCAGGTTGGGACTTGAACCCATGTGCCGGGACTCAAACCCAACCTAAACCCAGATTGGGACTTAAACCCACGGTTTTAAATTAGAATCGCTCACCCTGTGTCTGGTCTCACTGAGCTTCAGGCTCTTCATGTCTCAGCACAGAGCAAATTCAGTGAGAGACAAATTGCTAGGCAAAAAATAGATTCATTAGGATAGGACGCTTGTGAGAGATGCAAGCAAGCAGGCAGGCAAGGAAGTTCTGCCTTGTTCTGATGGCTTGTTTTGAGCAACTTATTTCCTTAAAGTGATCTCCCAACGTTCCCTAAGTTTCCCTTGTTATCTGTGGTCCTTTATTGGGACTTCTAAAACTACCTGTGCCTCCTCCATCCCTATGAGTTCTTTCTCAGAGTCACATTGTAGAAGGCTGAGAAAGATCCAGCATTTGACTCGTGAAATAATAAAGATTTATAATGGAGTGTGGACCAAAATTTTAGAATATTCTGTTTTTTTTCAAAAGCCGAGCAGAACATGATGAACCCACACAGCACTGTTTACCTTTAACTGAGGGTGGAGTGAGGGGAAAAATAAACAGAAGCCGTGGGAAGAGGTGCTTTGTCATGTCAGAGCCTGCCAGCTATGCTCTATGAATTTTTTAAAGACATCTACTTCTTAAAGTACTCCTAGGATTTCTAGGGGGTATCATTATAATGGGTGGGATTGGGAACGGTGTGTTAATTTCAACATTGGGGTTTTAAAAAATCTCGGGAAGCAAGGGAAACATAGGGTGTAGATGTCTTAGAACCCTTTGTCCCTGGGGCCTCCGTGATGGGACCTTAAGTTGGGACGGAGAGGGTGGGGAAGGAGGAGGGAGGGGTGTGCTGTATTCATATGTTAAAGGAGCATCTAGAAAGCACAGAATCCCATTTTTGTGCTTTATGTTATTATAGCTGTTTTCTGACCCAATTCAAGATCTCCAAACCTAGTCCGGCTGAGAATATGATAATTTTATGAGGTTCTGTGGAAGAATGTAGTTTGTATTCTCTCACCTGATAGAATCGAACATTAGTGATCATAAGAGCAGCCCGCATTTATGGACACGGGGCAACACTAAGTATCTTTTTTCCCCCCATTTTTAAAAGTTTTAAAGAAGTATAGTTGATTTACAGAGTTGTGATAATATCTGCTGTATAACAAAGTGATTCAGTTATACATGTACACACATCCATTCTCTTTCATATTCTTTTCCCTTATAGATTATCATGGAATATTGGGTGGGGTTCTCTATGCTGCACAGCAGGTCCCAGTTGACCAATTATTCCATATACTGCAGTGTGCATGTGCCAGGGACAGACCCCCAGTCTGTCCCTCCCCACTACCCCACCTGTCCCTTTTTGTAACCATAAATTTGTTTTCAAAGTCTGTGAGTCTGTTTCTATTCTGCAAATAAGTTAGTTCATTTATATCCTTAGATTCGACAAGTAAATGTTAACATATGATGTTTGTCTTTCACTGTCTAACTTCACTTAGTGTGATAATTTCTAGGTCCATCGATGTTGCTACAAATTGCATTCTTTCATTCTTTTTATGGAGTATGGTAGTACTCCATTGTATATATGACCACTTCTACTTTATCCATGCCTCTGTTGGTGGACATTTAGCTTGCTTCCATATCTTGGCTCTTGTGAATAGTGCTACAATGCACATTGGGGTTCATATTTCTTTTTGAATTTTGATAGATGCCCAGGAGTGGTATTGCTGGATAATGCGACAGTTCTATTTTTAGTTTTCTGAGGACCCTCTATACTGTTTTCCATAGTGGTTGTACCAGTTTACATTCCAACCAGCAGTGTAAGAGGGTTCCCTTTTCTCTGCACCCTCACCAGCATTTGTTGTTTATTTGTAGACTTTTTGATGATGGCCTTTCTGGCTGGTACCTCATAGTAGTCTTAATATGCATTTCTCTAATAATTAGCTATGTTGAACATCTTTTCATGTGGTTTTTGGCCCATCTGCACTAAGTATCTTAAGTGATGAGCTTTTTCAGTCCTCACTAGAACCCTAGGAAGTGTGGGCACTGTTATTCTCCGTGGATATTTTTTCCTAATAGAAGTCGTATTACTAATAAGTGGAGATTTCATCCATCAAATCAGTTGAATCTTTCGCATTACTTGGCCAGAGGAATACTTCTGTCCACATCCCCTCTACGCCCCAGCTTTATCAGAAAAACAGGAAGGTCAATTCCTCCTGAAGTGCCAGCAAAGAAACCCAGAGGGTCTGAAGTAGCCTGTAAGGTCAGAGATTATAAACTGGCCATCGTAAGTGCTGATTCTGACCTACTGGTGGGTTTTGTTTTACCTGGACCATTTTTTTTTCAAAGAATTGAATTGAGATGCCTTACAAAGAGGCATATGCTGTCGGGTTTGCCCAATTCCCCAACTCCTTGAGGTGTTATATATAGTCCTTCGTGTGACCTGCTGGCCCTATAGGCATTTAGGTTGTGATTGATGATACTTGCACTTTCCATGTAACTTGAAGTGCTCCTCAGTGCTGGGAACAGCCATACCTCCAGACTGGCTCTGTTGGCTTTATGCCACTCGGAGTCCAGCTGACTGGAGTTCCCTTCGTGGCTCAGTGGTTAACGAATCCGACAAAGAACCATGAGGTTGCGGGTTCGATCCCTGGCCTTGCTCAATGGGTTAACAATCCGGCGTTGCCGTGAGCTATGGTGAAGGTTGCAGCCGCGGCTCGGATCCCGCGTGGCTGTGGCTGTGGCGAAGGCCGGCGGCTACAGCTCCTGTTAGACCCCTAGCCTGGGAACCTCCATATGCTGCGGGTGCGGCTCTACATTAAAAAAAAAAACAAAAAAAAACAGCAGAGTCCAGCTGACTTAACACTTTACCCACCTACCCGAAACCGTGGATGGTCCAGCTGGATATGACAGTATCATTTTCCTTACATCCTAGTTTGAAAAATTTGTTCTGAGAATGGAAAATATCACCTGCCATATCAGGAAACAAAGGATGTTGCAGTCCTGAAACCGTCACTTTACAGCCACCCCAGCAGTGAGCCTTGAGGGAACGCAGAAAGGAGACGTGAAGAATGCCCGCTATAACTGCGGCCCCCTCCCGGCACCCCCTGTGGTGCACCCCAGGAGACTCAGGATGGGAAGACATAGCATACTGGCCCCAGATAGCAGAGGTGTATATCAAAGGAATGAGCCTAGGCTTTGCATCTTCTCATACATAGAAAAGTGCTCAATTCCTTGAGATATCTGGTTTTCCTTAATTAACAGTAATTTTTGATGTTCCAACTACCTGGTCTTTGTTGCAAAAATTCCTATATCCTGGCTCTTCTCTTTGCCTCTTTGGAGCAGCCCCTTGGAATTTTCTGAGATGCTGTGTCCTGGGCTTAAATCCTCAGTTTTGCCCGCTAAATAAAATAGAACTCTCAACATTTAGGCTGTACTCTTGTTTTCAGTGGACAGTTTCTGTGTCGGATCATCGCAGGTACTAGATTACGTGTTCCTGTACTTGGTGTTGTGCAGAGAGGGCTCAAGTTTTTCATGCTTTCCCTCCTATTTGCTTTCAGTACCTGCCTCATTTCTGATTACTCATAACAAATCCTGTCCATCAGCAAAAAGCTAATGTCCTGTAGGCCCCCACCCAAAAAAAAAAATCACCCAAATCTTAAGCAAATATAACCTATTTGACCAAGTACGGTTTCAAGACAGATTAGTCTTTACTAGAATCATAGTTTTAGGTCCAGGCGTGAAACGCCGCAGATTCCAGAGTCCAGTCGCTTTACTGTACCAATGACGAAAGTGAGAACTCGGGAGGTAAAGGGACTTTGTCCATGGTCACACAGCTGCTTAGTGACAGGAGCCTGACTCTTAAGCCGGTCCTGGGATGGTTTTAGGTGAATCAAGAATGCAGGCGTGGGAGGGCCCAGGGATAGGGTTTATTTAAACTTACAAAAGCCTTTTTCCCATCCTCCTCTCCACCACTAAGACACGCTGCGGGACTGGAAGAGATGTGTTTTGTCCAAGGAAAGGAAGTCATTTAGACAGAAGAATCAAAGAGTAAGGGAAAACAGACACTTCTTTGAATGGAGTCCTTTAAATAGTGAGCATTATGTGGAGATTGGAACTAAGATGGGTGTTATTTAACTTTTTTTTTTTTTTTTTTTAGTCAGTGATATGCCGCCCTGGGCACAGAGTGAAAGTGCCCAGCTTTCCGATGACACTAAGCCCTTTAGAGGAGTGGAAAATTGAGACATTGGAAATAAACGTAGAAAGATGTCAGCAGGTGTCAAGTCGCCAGGTGTGGCTGTGAGGGGATGGGACTGCTGCGCTCTGGTGTCATCTCTGAGAGCAGGGGAGGAGTCATCGTGGCAGGGACATGTCACCACGCGTTGCAGTTTGTAGCAGCCCAGCTCTCAGGGTTAGCCTGTCAAGCTTGAGCCTGCAGCTGGCGAGAGCGAGAAGAATGTTTCGCCAGCATAGAAAGGTGTTAACCGTTATTCAAAGCAGAGCCTAGCAAATTTGACGTAAGTTTCCCTAAAATGCAAGGCAGACACAAGACACTTTAACAAAACTCAGAGAAGTGAAGTTGCAGCAATGTGGACCTATAAATTATCATACTAAGGGAAGGAAGTCGGACAGAGGAAGACAGATATGGTATGAGATCACTAATATGTGGAATCTAATAAAAATGATACTGTAGAATTTATTCACAAAACAAATAGACAAATTTTGAAACCAAATTTATGGTTACCAAAGGGGAGACGTTGTGAGGAGGTTGGGATTGACCTTTACAAACTACACTACACACTATATGCAAAATCAGTCCGTAACAAGGACCGACTATATAGCTCGGGGAAACCTATTCAATAGTCTGTTATAGCCTATATATGGAGAAAGAATCTGGAAAAGAATGGATATATACGTATGTGTGTGGCTGATTTACTGCTGTACACCTGAAACTAATGCAACATTTTAAATCACATATACTCCAGTCGAATTTATTTTTTATAAAACATAAACATAAACAAAACAAATGTTTTTGACCAGGACAACAAATGTTTTGAAGAACGTCATCAAAAGACATTAACAGTAATTACTAAAGAGAGAAACCCATAGATTTAAGGAAAACTGGACAAGGTCAGTAATTTGGATCTTTGAAATCAATGACCAATTGTGAATATTCAGATGGATGCCAGTGGAAAAATACCAATGCAAGTTATATATATGCCAGCCTGCATTGTATGTATATTTTGAGTGATTGATGGAATCAACTGGTATTCAGTCTAATCTTCAAGGAAAATAATAGCTGGGAATAAAATGTGGTTCAAATCAAAACCGTGCTGTACTAGGAGCACAGATTTGCAGTCAGAAGACCTAGTTTGCAGGTATTTGTTTCCTGGTCAGGCCCTGTAAACTGCCCCAAACTCTGCTTCTGTGTTTATAGTCAGTCGGAGATAATACCAGCATAGCTATTAGGAGGGTTAATTCAGAAAGCACCCATCACTGTGTTCAGCACATAGTGGGTATGCAGATAATGTTTGTTTTTAAATGAAAGAGATACTCTGTGTGGTAATGAGAAACTGCAGGGCAGTCACCTGATAGGAGAGAATCCACGCCGGCCCCAGCTAGCCAGAAACGTACTGGGAAATATAGATCAGCCTAGCCAAGTTGGGGCATTGCACTGCCACCAAGGGGCTTAGTACCTAATTGATGATAAGCAGAGTCTAAATTGCAATTAAACCCTGCTTTACTAGAAACTCTATTGAGTATAAATTTGATATTGACTCATGAGTGCTAGAAATTAAGATTTCCAAGGGCACAGGATTCGATGCCATTGAAATTAAGTTCAGATTTGTCCCTTATTTCCTCAGGCACTTCCCCAAGGTAAGAGTTGCAAAAACAAATTTAAAACTATATTGTTATCAGAAACATGTATTTCCTAAGTAGGTTCCCTACCCTTGCCCCAGTCCTGTGCAAGGGAGCAGGTCTTGCCCAGAGGGCCCGGGCTGGCCCTGCCGTCTGTGCTGAGGTTGTCAGGCAAGTATGAGGAAGTGGGACAAGGCGGGCCAAGGCGGGCCTGGCCCTGCAGCTTCACAGATGGTCAGAGCAGCTGTTCAGGGTCTGGAAGGCAGGTTGGCTGCAGCAGGAGGGGCCGGGATGACCTGATGCTAATCTTGCAGTGCTTGTAGCTTGAAGAGGGTGTAGTTGGAAGAACATAAACAGATTCCAATTGAAGATTATTTAAGGAGATGATAGACTCTTGGTAAGTGATGACTATTCAAAACAAAACCAAACCAAGATATCGGGCTGGTTGAATCTTTAAGTGGGGTCCTTATCCTGCACGTCCCAGAATCTCCTGTGGCATTCTTTAAAAAATGCATATTCTCAGACCCCACTTCTGACTGCCTGGATCAGAATCATTTCGTTAGTGCTACAGGTGGACCTTACTAAGTTTGGTTAAATGGAAGGCAACTCTATCCTGATGTTCTTTCAGTGGCAACGGGTATTTTATGTTAGTAAATAGATGTTAGAGACTCTCTCTCTCTTGGGATGGATTGTAGGAATTGGGAAGGAATTAGAGAGTTGCAGGAGTTCCCTGGGGGCTCAGTGGGTCAAGGAGCTGGTATTGTCACTGCTGTGACTCAGGTTGCTGCTGTGGCTCAGGTTTGATCCCTGGCCTGGGAACTTCCACATGCTTTGGATGAGGCCAAAAAGTTAAAAAAAAAAAAAAAAAAAAGAATCACAAAGTTTGTTTTAGGCTGAGGAACCTAGAAAATAGATGGCGTGATCGTGTTTGTGGAACTGTGGGCATCTTCATCGGGGCCTTGGCCTGATCACCGAGGTCCTGCCACAGTTTTTATTTCCTCTGTTTTAGAGTCTTAACATTTTAGCCTTCTAGTTCGTTAAATGTTGATACTGCCTAATAGATTATACATAACATAATGTATGGTATACCCCTAAATAAGTTATTAAATATTACTTAGTACACAAGGATTTAGCATTATGTACGTCCTTAATAAAAGTAGTAACAACAGCAGCTTACCTGTATTGTACTCTAGGACCTGAAAACCTTATATGGAACCTTTTCCACCCTTTACCCTGGCTTTAAAATTGTAAATTTAATTAAAAAAAGAATATTTCAAAACTGAGAATACCGTATATGGATTTCAGTAATTCTCTTGCTATTCTGATTTGTCAGTTTCTACTGAATTCAGGTAAATGTAAAATGAAGCAGTAGGTAAATTGAATAACAATAATAAAATCATTTCAACCAAATAAAATTCCAAAGTTGTAAAAACGTTAAAGTTTTCATTTTTTTTTTTTTTAAGGGCTGCAGGTGTGGCATATGGAAGTTTCCAGGCTAGGGGTCTAATTGGAACTGCAGCTGCCCACCTGTGCTACAACCACAGCAATTCCAGATCCGAGGTGTATCTGTGACCTACACCTCAGCTCACGGCAGTGCCAGATCCTTCACCCACTGAGTAAGGCTGGGGATAGAAGCCGCATCCTCATGGATACTGGTTGGGTTCGTTTCCACTGAGCCACAACAGGAACTCCCATAATCAATATTTTCAAAAAGATGTTATTTTCTGGACTGGTTCATGAAGTTCTTGATTCCAACTACCAACCAGAAACACAACATATTTAAGCAAAAAAAAAAAAAAGTTTAATGATAGAAAAGCCCAGTTCTAGAAAGTAATCTTAATTTTCAAAACAGTCTGCTGTGACCACCTCCTTACTATACATTGAGAGCTTTTGTGTTGCATACGTGCGCGCGTGCACGCACACACACACCCTTGCTTTTTGAGGTGCTTCTCTTTATTACAAGTACTTAAAGTATTATCCTGAGAGCTAATATTCTGACAACCTTTCACAAGAAAATTCCACTCATAAAAAAAAAAAATATGGCTTGGAAATGTTTTATCCACAGGAAGTTGGAAAATACCAGACAAAGGAAAGCTGTATTCTTTACACCCGGCTCATTTTTAAAAGGGCGTCATGAATTATATAACCATTATACACTAAAGGAGGCATTTTTTCCTTTCTGATTTAATCTATTTGCTAATTTGTAACATTGTCTAATTATAGCTACAATATGATTGGAAATCCTTTTAGAGCTTTGAACATCTGCAGGAGAATAATGTTGGATTGTTGAATTATTCATTGCTTTGTGATGCCTGCATCTTACCTGAATACACACACACACACACACACACACACACACACACACACACACCAGGAATAAAACTTTTACCTCTCTTTATCCTTGACCCAAAATATAAATAATTGTGTTAGAAAGCATTAAAACAACTGAGAGGGACTCATTCTAGCTTTTGATCACCAGGGATGAAATACTGTTAGATGTATTCAGTTGTCTGGTTTGGTAATGTTGCGAAGCAGTCTCATTTCACTGTTGTACAGATTCTTCTCTTAGGGTTTTCGTTTAAGAAACAAAGAATCAGAGTGTGTGTGTGTGTTTGTATGCATGCCTGGGTCCCTTTGCTGTAAAGCAGAGATTGATACAACATTGTAAATCAACTAACTTTAGTTTAAAAAAAAAAGTGAAAAAAGAAACACAGAATTTTGTCAGGGTAAAGGACAGTACAGGTCATCAAATCTGACTCCTCTTGACGCCCAGGCAGGCGTCTGCTTCCAGAGTGGTGTTCCCTGCCCACCTCCTAGTTTAGCACGTTTCAGCCACTGCGTCCCTCCTCCCAGCCATCGCCCCGGCGAAGTCCACAGACTGGCTGGCTGCTGTCTGCAGGAAGGTCAGCCCTTGCATCTTTTTGCTTGATTCTCACTGCTTTCCCCAGACTGGCTCCAGTTTCCAGTAATTTTCAAATACCATTGATAGTTGCTTCTCATAGACTCCTTGACCTTTGTTTTCAACCAGACTTTTTTCTTCTGTCTTAAAAATTAACTCCAAATTAGCAGGGGCAAACTATTGTATATAGAATGGGTAAACAATGAGGTCCTACTGTACAGCTCAAGGAACTATATTCAGTGTCCCGTGAGAAACCGTAATGGAAAATAATATGAAAAAGAATATATATATGTGTAACTGTACAGCAGAAATTAATATTTCAATCAACTATACATCAGTCAAATACATTTTCAGAAAAATTAACCCCCCAGTATTCATTTCACACCTTTATACTTCCTAACTACTATTTAATGTCTCTCTTACCTTTGGGTGCCTGGTGTTTCTGCCTATATTCTGTTTATTTTTTGGCTGCTTCCATCATTCTTTGTTTATCCATTTCTTCTTGAGCCCTTGAGAAATTGTGTCCTTCATTGATTTGGTCACATGGGCCCCTTGAAAATCACTAAGGGGCACCCCATAGGTCAGAGTCAGAGGTCATAGGTCAGGCTCTTTGGTAATAGGTCATAGCCCAACGTCACTAAAAGTCAGAGCCAGGGGATCTTTCCATTCCCATTCTTACTTCCAGTCAACACTAGACATGGCAAGTCTACTCCTAAAGTTCTCTCCCTCCTGGGCTCCTGGTGTCATTCCTTTATCTGACCCCATATTTGCTAAAACTAAGCCCTTCTAAATTTTTCCTTTTCTTTATATGTGATCTGTAGTAGAGCTTAATCATCTTTAGCCTTTAGAGGTAATTTTTGACAGCTGTGTCTTCATTTTGGACCATTTTGTGTCTGCATCTTGTTCTTGATTTCCTGTTGACAGAGAACAGTCTTGAATGCATTTCATTTCATGAATATACGGAGCATCCACTGTGTGCGTGGAACTGGAAGTGTAGGCAAAATACAGCCTTTCTCTTAAGAAGCCTACATTCATGGGAGCCCCTCTGCATGCGTTAGCCTCTTGCTTCAGGCTCTTTGCGATGATGGTGACAGCACCGTTTGTTGGTCAGTGCTACGCAAGGCACTCTGCATGCTATCTCAGCCAGTTCTCATAGGAGCCAGAAAAGCAGACAGTGATGAGCTGTTACCCTCCTGCTGCCTTCTCCTGACCCTAAATCCTTCCCTAAATACCCCATTTTTTGTAAGTAGCTCCGTGGTTCTTTCCCTGTTGTAAATTGACAATTAGAGTCTCCTGGGGCTCTCTTGCCTTATATCATTTATTACACCAAGCCCTGACTCTTCCTCCCAGCTCTGGTAGATGTTTCAGATGGAGTCACATTGTCAACTTCTCTATCAATAGTCATTTTTTTTTCTTTTTTGGCTGCCCTGTACATATGGAGGTCCTGGGCTAGGGATCAGATCCAAACCACAGTTGCATCCTATGCCACAGTTGTAACCTATTCTGAATCCTTAACCCACTGTGCTAAGCCGGGATCAAACTTGCATCCTGGCACTGTAGAGACGCTGCTGATCTCATTGTGCCATAGAGGGAGGTCCCCAATAGTCATTTTTTTAGGTAAACTTTTCATTAAAGTGTGACACAGACAAGTGCAGAAATCAGAGTGTATAGTTCAGTGAACCTTTGCAAAGTGAGCCCGCCCCGTAACCAGTCCTTAAATCAAGAACTGGAACATCATCACCCCCTCACATCCTTCCCTGTCTCTATCCCCCAAGAGTAACCATTATCCTGACTTCTAACAACAGATTAGTTTTACTTTTTTTTAACTTCTTAAGTGTAATAATACAGTATGTTCTCTTTGATGTCTTCTTTAATCGCCATTTTGTAAGAGGCATCCATATAACAATATATGTATAGTTAGAACTTGGTCCTTTTCATTGCCATATAATATTCCAACCAGGCACATACTACAGTTTACACATTCTGCTGTAGGGGCATTTGGATTGTTTCCAGTTTGGGGCTATTATGAACTGTGCTGCTGTTAACATTTCTAGTATATATATTGTGGACATTCTAGTACATATCCTGTGGACTTTCTTGTATATGGCTTTGATGAGTGTATTCATTTCTGCTGAGTATGCATATGTTAGTATTAGTCTAATAACAATTGTGCAAAATTTTTATTACTACCTGGAGAAAAAAAGCAAATTTTAAGGCTGAAAAATCTTACGTACTTGATCTTGCTTCCTCTTTGGTCCCCATATTGAATTAATTATTCTTTGAACAAATATTGAGTGCCTACTGTGTTTGAGGACCCTAGGGCACATCAATAAATATAAAAGCAAGTACTCTGGCACTTACTCTGTTGCAGATTGTTGCTATTACTGATCTTTTTAATTATTAACAATGATGACTGTTGACATTTATTAAATGCTTACTGTGTGCCAGGGTGCAATTCTAACGTCTTTATATGTATTTAGACACTTGGTCCTTATAACAACTCTTGGCATTAGTACTATTATTTTTCTGATTTTCCAGAATAGGCAACCAAGGCACAGAGAGGTGGAGTAACTTGCCCCAGATAGTGACAAGAGCAGGGGTTCAAACCCATGCAGTGTGGCTCCAGAATCCATGTTTGCCCCTGTGCCCTCCCACTTTCCATCTGTCCCTTCCAGCTTACTCTGTTCCTGCTCTGTGCTTTCTTACCTCTGGCCCGAGATGCAGTGAAGTGGTGAAGAGCACAGGCTTCTGAATTGCACAGACTTGGATTTGGGTCCTAGCTCTGGCACTTGTTCTCTGTATGCTGTCAGGCATGTTGTTTATCCTTCCTGTGATTTGGTTTCTTCATGAACAGATCTCGTGAGGATCAAACCAGTTAGTAAATGGAAAAGCATACTTGATAGTGTCTGACGCTGTTATCATGATTATTGTTTGGCCTCCTAGCTTATATCTCTCCTGCGTCTGTGTGATACATACCACTTACATACCAACTCCAAGCATCTTTCTTAAGTGTGGTTGTTTTCATCATTTTCTTTTCATCGAAAAGGTATAAGGGCTTACTTACCATTGCCTAGAAGACAAAGACAGACATACAAAGGCCTTCGAAGCATTGCAAGGCTATATTTTCCTTACTGCCTTCCACTTCCTTCCATTCACCTTTCATCCTTGTTTGACTGGTCTATTCAGTGTTTCTTGACACCCTGTGCTGCTCAGTTCTTCCTCTCTTCTTTGCCGGTACTGGAAGTATCTCCCTCTTTTTCCTTCCTGCCTTAGAAGCCTCCTCTGCCTTCTAGACGCATCTCTGGACAGTCATTCAACACATTGATTAGTCCCCAAGTATAAGGCATTCTAAGATGCAGAGTGGCGTGAGATGGCCAATAGGTTTTCCAATCTATTAGGGAAGATTCGATGATCACATAACAATAACTAAGGTAGTACGTGGTAGATGCCAACTGGGGGCCCCTTTCGTGGATGCAGTGCCAAGGGGAAGGGTTGGGAAGCTGCATTAGAGTTCTCCAGAGAAGCAGAACCCACGGTGTATGTACACATGGAGAGATTTTAAGTGATTGGCTCACAGGACTGTGAGGGGGCTGGCAAACCCCAGCTCTGCAGAGGAGGCCTGCAGGCTGCAGCCTCAGGGAGGAGTTGCAGTTTGTGTGTAAAGGTGCTCTGCTGGCAGGATCCCTTCGTTTTTGCGAAAGGTCAGTCTCTTTCCTAAGATTTTCAACTGATTGAATGAGGCCATCCAATTATGGAGGGTAAGCGACTGTTTACTCCAAGTCTACTGATTTCAGCGTTATTCTTATCAAAAAAATTAGCTTCACCGAAAGCTGTAAAACAGTGTTTGGCCACACCTCTGGGTTTGGCGGCCTAGTCAAGTTGACACATAAAGGTAACTGTCGCAGGAAGTGTCTGTTGAACCAGGCTTTGGAGAAGACATTGGGGCCTGTGCAGCAAAATGGATGGACCTAGAAATTTCATGCTATGTGAAGTCAGTCAGACGGTGAGACACCATCGTCATCTGCTGTCACTTACATGTGGAATCTAAAAAAAGAGGATACAGTGAACTTCTTTGCAGAACAGGTACTGACTCACAGACTTTGAAAAACTTATGGTCTCCAAATGAGACAGGTTGGGAGGGGGTATGCTAGGGGTTTGGGATAGAAATGCTATAAAACTGGGTTGTGAGGGTCATTGTACAACTGTAAATGCAATAAAGTTCATTGAGTAATAAGAAAAAGAGAAGACATTGAATTTTGGTAAGTGTATCAGGGCTGTTGGAAGAGAAGGCAAGGTGGTAAGCTGTTTTCTCTCCAGGGTACCTGAAGGTAACTCCTGTCGGTAGCGGGGGCTCACTGATGGGTGAAGGTGGAACGTCTGAAGGGGAATATTCTTAGCAGAGGAAATTCTATGAGAGGAGAACATTGCCGTGTCACTTCCTCAGGGGTCTTCTCCGATGCGTTAGGAAGCAGAGACATTGCAGCAGAAAGAGGCCTGGATCTGTACTTTGCCTCCATCCCTTTACTCGTTGATACGAGGGGACTTCCCCCAGAGAACCAGTTTCCACGTCTGTGAAATAGAGATGATGAAGTTCACTTCTCCCTTCCGCCAATGCAGACATACCTACTTACTGAACTCTATCTACTAAGGCGGTGTGGTTCCAGCCGGAAGTAGAGAAGCCCAGGAGTCAGCAGTTCTGCGTTGCTCTTGGTGGCCCTGTTGACTTGCTGTGTGACCTTGGGGAAACCAGTTGGCTTCTCTGTTATTTTCTTAATCTGTGATACCACAGCAGAATTTGAAAATTTCTGTCTTCTGGAAATATATCTTTTTGAATAAGCTTTTGTTTTCTTGGGAGAAAGAATTTCTTGAAGTTCAAGATTTTCCTGTTACTAATTAGGGTCACAGGTTCCTGGTATGCGATCTCTCTCTCTATCCTGGAAGTAAGTTACGCCATTTCTTCTTTCGAGTTTTAATTTGGTAGTCATTAAGGAAAAATGTTACCTTCTAAATCTAGAGTACCCAGTATTTTCATTATAATGGGCCTGCTTGTACTTTTCCTTCTCATCCTCAAATCCTATGTTTTAAAAACAATTATCCACCTTTAATACTCCCTAAAAATATTTTATTAAATACCACGTATTTATCCTTAGCATGGAATGAGTAGTGTAAGCAGTAGTACAAAAAACACACTTATTTATAATTTATATTTTAGTTGTCTTAGACAACCATTTGGGGCAATAAGCCAGTCAGTTGGAGTTTTGATTAATTAATTTATTTGTTCACTCATGTATGCATGTATACATTCAGTAAGTATTTCCTGAGCACCTATTATATGGTATGAATCTTCTAGTAACTAGAGATATACAATAGTTAACAAAATAGCCATAGTCTCTGCCCTCATTCTCGTGACATTTTTGAAATATTCATAGTAGTTTATGAATGTCTCCTTCCCTTTTATAAAATTCAGGGACTTGTAAGAGCATATGGTACCTACTTATCTGAATGATTAAAATCAGATACCAGATTCTCTAAAAAAAGTTGTGAAATCATGTTGTTCATGTCGCCCAAAGTGGTTTCTTTTCACATAATAATTACTACATGTCTCTTTGTAGAGATGATAAGCATGTAGAAGGTATTTATATAGACATATATATACTAAACTATAGAAGGTCCACTATGTTTATACTTCAAGTAAGTTTTTGATCAAATTCCTCTTTAGATTTGACTTAAATCTATGATTGTGACTTTGTTGAGGAAACTTCTGTCTGCAAACCCGGTCATTCCTTTATGTAAGGCTTGATGAAGTTATAGAACATACAGACTTTAGAAAGTGCAGCAATACTTGGGGCTTAGTTCTGTGTGGAACGTATACAGGACTTAGTTGCCAGTGTAAAGATGATAGCAGCTCTGAGTTTTCATAAAGATAAAATTTAGCAAAAAATGCATGGACTAGTAACTATTGATTACACAAATTTTTTTTTCTCCCTAATCTTTTTAGTACATGCTTTTTTATCAGGTTATATTGCAGAAGTATTTTTAGTATTTTTATTCTTTAATTTGATGATTTGGGCTTCCCAGGGGTTTTGCAGAGACTGGTTGAGAGTCCTATTTTATTCCTCATTTCCTACCATGAGTCCTTTTGCTCATTCCATGTTTGCTGCAAATGTGGTCCTCCTTGCCGTTCTTGATCAGAACTCAAAATTCAGAAAACGGGTGGAAATACCTAGGACTTTCATTCTGTAAAGGTGTTTCTTTTACAGAAATACAAAGTAGAGGATTAGGGGTGGTGGGAGATAAGGGAGAGGAAGCAAAATGATGAAAAAAGAGTGAATTCGTTACTATATCAAAGACGCCTCCTCCAAACTTAAAACAAGATTAAGTCAAATGTTTGAAGTGTTTTGAAGAACTTGTAATGAGGGAAAGATTATCTGGTTATAATTTTTTAACCAAAAGTTAAATCCATTTCACCGAAATCGATCTGTTAAAGAGCAGTCTGTTAATTTTCCAGAAAGAAGCCTTTATCTGAAAATTCCCCGCATCTTGCAGTCATCCTTGAATTCTCTTTCTCGTACACCATGTAGCCAGCCTTCTGTCCAGAGTCTGACCACTTCCTTCCACATCCATGGCTTCTACTCTAGCTCAGTCCACCGTTTCTCCTGATTCGTGTCCCGACTTCCACACTTGCCCCTTACAGGTCCAGGGTCTCTGCGCCGCCAGTACTATCCTTTTAAAGAAGCAGTTAATGTGGCTTCTTTGCCCAGATCCTTCTCTGGATTGGTCAGCTTCCTTAGAATAGTCAACATCCTTTTGCCTGAGGAGCCCTTTAGGATCTGCAGGACTCCCTGTCTTTTGTTCATCCTTCCCGCAAGTTTGTCCTTTGTCTCACTCTTTGCCACACTGGCCGTCTTGACGCTCTTGTACACGTCACCGCACGTGAAAGTCTTTGTATTTGCTGTTTAAAGCATGCTTCCCCTCCAAGTGTCTACATGGCTAACTCTGCTCATTTCTTTCAGATCTCTGCTCAGCGTTCATCTTATCAGACAGACCTCTCCTGGCCGCTTCCCCTTGGTTACTTATTTTCCTTTTTACCCCCTTTGTTACTCTATACCTCTTCTCTGATTTTATCTCAGCTAACTTATTTATTTACTTAGTTATTGCTTGTCGTCCCCACCATAATGTAACCTATATGAATGAGAGCAGGGATGGTGATTTTTTAGCCACCGTTGTCTCCCAGGTGCCGAGAACCACTCCTGGCACGTGGGAGGTGCTCGTTGCGTTTTATTAAATGGATGAATATAGCCCCACCCATGCCAACAACTGCCACGGTGAAGAACATGGTCATTTTGTGCATCATGCATGGTAATGTGGGATTCCATCTAGAACACTGCAACTCCAGTTCATTTAGTCGAGTGCCACCTCAGTCTTCAAAAGATGACATCCTCAGATATGGGAAGTCCTCATTTTAAGGAAGCCACTGGAGTATTGGTGGTGAATATAGACTTTACAAGTATACATGACATATACTTGCAATGTGACATGGTTCTATAGATCATTTGATAATAGTAAATACTTTCACTTACAGTTTTTAAAAATAATAATTGAGTGTATTTACTTGTACATTTCTAACATTTTACAAAATTGAGTCTGTTGGCTTTACTTGAACAGAAGTGCTATGAGATTAAGAAATCATTGTATTAATAGAATTGGATAGCTTTTATCATGATTACTAACCAGTGGATTTTGTACTAGTTTCATGAACATATTAACAAAATATAGGAGGCCACATATTTTCTGCAGTCTTAATTTTTTTAGGAGAAGCCCACTGAGCTTTTTGTTAAAGGGAGAATTTGACTACTTTTCTGTAGGAATCCTGTCCATTGAACGTGGCCTCAGGCCCAGTGCAGCCAGTGACTCTCCAGAACTGGCACCTTTCTTGGTTTTATATACTTGGGTTTTTGGTTTCTAAAAAAAATACGATGTGTTTTTATTCTGGTTTCTAATGAGATAATTTTTAAATTCTTAAACATAGAATGAAAAAGAGAAATGTGTTTCTGGCACCCTTCTGCAAATAGAAAAAATAGGGAATGAGGAATTTTCTTTGATGTGGGGAATTATAGTTCCCAACTTCACAACCCCCCTTCCCTGCCCCCACACCTAAACAAAGGGCTTCTTTCCACCTGTGTATAGTTCCTTGTCACTATGGGGCATCATTTCGTTTTCTAGGAAATTAAAGCTCCTACCTTAAAGTTTATTAAGTATTGAGGGTTGTGTAGAGACTAGGGCCGTTAGGAAACAAATTCTAAAAGAAGAACGTCTATGTCTAAAATTATTTTAATCCTTTTTCTGTATTACATATTATTCAGAAGCTCTGTTTAAAATTTTTCTGTCTATGCAAATAAAATTCTAAGAAAAACAAAACCCCAAAAATATTTTAAAATTGCGTTCAACAAATGGAATCTAGTCCTTTAATCCTTGAGCCCCAGAAGGAGTTTGAAAGGGAGAATTGCAGGGAGACATTTTCGTGCTTCAAAATATCAAGGACAGTTTTGGCAGAAAGCACAGCCTAGGACGATGCTAGATTCTTGGGCAATGAGATGTTTGCTGGTTTGGTATTTTATCTTTGGCAGTTGTTGCCACATTTGATATTCTCAGCTGCTTTTGAAGATTCTGCAGAAGAAAAGTAGTGTTCATTTCTGGCACTAAAAACGCAGTGAATGGTCAGTGGCTTCATGTTGTAAAGTGTTTACAACCTGCCGTAGTTATTTTATTCCTTCCAGTTTTTCCTTTGAGGTTTATGCCCCAGACTTACAGAAACTGCAGTCTGTGCCATCTTACAGTGTTGTGCAGCAGGACCACTTGACAATAAGATCAGAAGTCTTGGCAAGTCACCTTTCCTTATCTGAGTCTCTCCTTCCTCACCGGTAAATGGGAAGTTGTAGTGACTGGCTTAGAGGGTTGTGGTGAATATGAAGCGACATGTCATATTACACATGGAAACACGTGGAAATCAACTCTACGAATGTAAAGCACTATTACACTTAATGTCTATTTGAGTCTTCTGCTTTCTTAACATCAAGAGAAATTTGGTTAAAATTTCAGTTGTGGAGAATTCAAGTTTTCCATAGTTTTTGATGGCTGCGTGGTGGGTTTTTATCACTTTCTTGCAGAGGACCCTGGGAACAATGTAAAATTCCTTGCAGCTAGTCTGTAACTAACTGGCTTTAAAGTAAGGTCACATCTTATATGGCTGCCACGATGTCTTGCTCTAATGTAAAGATGCAGTGCAGATCTACTTGATGCTAGATGTTGAGGTGAAATACAAAGATGTACAAAATAAGCTTATCAAGTAGCCAATGGGGCAGAAATAAATCCACATAATGAAACATATTGCCCCATCAGTACTGTGTCAGAGTTACCAAATGCTGTGGAAACACCGAGGCCAGAATGAAATATTCTTTGGTGGCAGGGACAGGTTTTATCTTAAGCAATACCTGGAGTATAGGTGGTTTGGGGGTTTTGTTTTGCTGCTGAGTCTATATTCTTTTATGCCAACTCCTTGGGTGGCCAACTTCCACAAAAGCATTCTTTTTCACGCATTGGGCTTCTCTGAGTCAGTAAATGATCATAGTGTTTTCTGCGCAGTTACTGAGTCTAAGATCATTTACTGGATCTGTGAACTATTGAGGGGTGGTCCCTGCACTCAAAGTGGTTATGGCTTGATAGAGATGGTTGAGCCTGTCTTCGTTAGAAATACACAAAATCTGTGATATTGAAGCGCTATCACTGGGGAGAAGTTGAACATGGATCTTGTTGGCCATGTTAGATAGAAAGTGGACTGGGATGGGCGCGAAAGGTCCACACATTGGAAATTTAGGTCATCCATCAGAATTTCAAGGTATCTCCTGTATTTCTGACCTCTGAGCAGACATGGTAGCTGTTTTGCTATTTCCGATGAATATCCCGTCCAGCTTATGGGTTTTTTGTTTGTTCGTCTGCCAGTATTTTAAAATATGCGTTCCTTATGGGTCACTCAGTTAGTACTCAGACATTTTTTTTTTTTTTTTTTGCCTTTTGTCATTTTATGGCCGCGGGTTTTTATGGCCGCACCCGCGGCATGTGGAGGTTCCCAGGCTAGGGGTCTAATCGGAGCTGTGGCCACTGGCCTGCGCCGCTGCCACAGCAACGCAGGATCCGAGCCGCGTCTGCAACCTACACCACAGCTCACGGCAACGCCGGATCGTTAACCCACTGAACAAGGGCAGGGATCGAACCCGCAACCTCATGGTTCCTAGTCGGATTCGTTAACCACTGCACCACGACGGGAACTCCCAATACTCAGACATTTTTAAGCTGTGAATACGAGGAAACATGCATTCAGTGACTAAGAGAGCATGGGCTAAGTGGGTGTCTGCAGAGTGGAAGCACCAAAGCCTAAAGCCCAGTGCTGAAAAATTTTTTAAATGTAACTGGTTGCTAAGTAAAAACAACAGCCAGAGTGTAAAATTAGACTTGGCTAGCTCTTAGTTAGGGACAAAACCTGGTGGGGTCATAATTTCTATGGCAGGGACCCTGGGGGGGAGGGATGTGCTTGGTGCTGATCATACAAAGGACAGAGATGTCAGAGCCCAGAGGCAGGATCGACAGAAGACAGCTAAAGGCAAGAAGGATTCTCAGACCATCACTGTGAACAGAAAAAAAAAAAACAAAACAAAACAACTCATAATCAATGCCAGATCATTCTTTTCCAACACTTATCTAAGACTAGAGGTCCCCACAGCTGGAGGGTGTTCCCTTGGCTTGGCTTATCACTGGACTTTTGGCCAATATAGAATCATAGGTTGTTTCTTTTGTTTTGTTTTGTTTTGACTGCACCCATGGCATGTGTACCCTGGCCAGGGATGGAACCCGATCCACTGCAGTGACCTAAGCTACAGCAGTGACAATGCCCCATCCATAACCACTAGGCCACCGGGAACTCCCTTAGGTTGTTGCTTGAGTCCAGTGGGTATGTGTGAGTTGGGTAGACTAGCACGTTTCGTTTGTAAGAACTGAGGATAGCATCCTCTTCATGCTATCCTGCTCTGATGGGAGGAAGTTGGGTTGAAGAAGATAGAATCGAAGCACCCAGTGGTCTCCCCATTCACCTTGATCCGTCCTGACTTTTCTGATCACCAGTAACAATCAGGTTACCCTCTGCGTCTAACCATGTGATTTAATATAGGCTGGGGACTTCTGTTTTTATCATAGTCTCTTGGAATATATAATGAATTAATGACTTGTCCTCCATCATTTATTCAGCAAACATTTATTAAACCTGTAGTTGGTATTTCCTACTCATTTCTGGGGTGTTACCTCATTGGCAGAAGAACTGGCCTCTGGCAGTTGTTGTATGGTGGCAATGTAGGAGCTCCCTTTAATTAGGGATTGTGTCTCTGATTATCTTATCAGTGCCCCGCCCTGCAGCCACTGGTCTTTTTACTGTCTGCATAGTTTTGCCTTTTTTGAGAGTGCTGTATATTTGGAATCATGCGGTATGTCCCCTTTTCAGACTGGCTTCTTTCATTAAGTGATATGCATTTAAGGTTCCCTCATGGCCCCTTCGTAGCTTGATAGCCTACCCACAGACATATGTTCTTACCTCCTACTCATTGATTTTTATTTATTTTCTCCTTCAGACCAGGCACAGCGCTGTCCACAGTACCACTCTTCCACCTGCCAGCTCGCCAACATTTTTAAAGATACTATGCCAACTTTTTAGCCACCAATCTGGCTCTTTACCAAGAGGACAGATCTTTGGGCAGTTGAGTCACCCAGCTTCCAGATGTAGTTTAGTGCTCTGTTCCCGCAGTCTAGCTGAAGGTAACATGATGAACACCTGGTTTGGGGGACAGGCAGGTGTGTAGCTGAGCTGACAAGTTAAGACACACTCACCCCTAGTTGGGCGGCAGCGTACGGGGGTCACCCGCATGTGTAGAGTGCAGTTCAAGTGGGCTCGGTTCCTCCTGGTTTTGTGCTCCTTTCGCCCTCCAGAGGGTTTCCTTCATGCCGTTGCCGGTCCTTGATTGCAATTCATCCCCGAGTTCCTTCTTTGCTGCTTGGTCGCTCAGGAAACAGTTTAAATAATTTACACCTAAACAAGTGGTTCACATGCTGAAGGAGTTTTGTTTTCTGTGTAAGAGTCTATACTTTTGTTGAGCAGTTTTAGGTTGACAACAAAATTGAGAGAGGGGTCCTGAGATTTCTCTACAGCCTTTGCCCTAACACATGTGTAACCTCCCGCATTATCAGTATCACCAGAATTTTTACTACACTTGGCCTACATTGCCACATCATCATCACTCAAAGTTCATGGTTTACCTTAGGCTTCACTCCTGCTATTGCACATTCTGACTGGACAAGTGTATAATGACTGTATCTCTCGTTATATTATCATGTAGAGTATTTTCACTCCCCCAAGAATCTGTGTGCTTTGCCTAGGATCTGTTATTCATCCTTTCCCTGCAGGCAGGGACCTTTTTGCTGTCTGCATGGTTTTGCCTTTTCCAGAGTATCATGATAATTGCAATCATATAAAATGTAGTCTTTTCAGGTTGGCTTCTTTTACTTAGCAATATGCGTGAGTTTCCTCTGTCTTTTTATGGCTCAATAGCTCACTTCTTTTTAACGCTGAATAATGTTCTAGTGTCTGGATGTACCACAGTGTGTTTATTCACTCACCTTACTGGAGGACATCTGGGTTTCTCCCAAACTGGAAATTACAGATAAAACGACTATAAACATCTCTGTGCAGGCTTTTGTGTCCGCACGAATTTTCACTTCCTCTGGGTAGATACTAAGGTATGCTATTGCTATGGTGAGGGTACGTTTAGCTTTGTAAGAAACCACCAAACTCTCTTCCAAGGTGGCTGTGCCAGTTCACATTCCCCCAGCAGTGAGTGGAAGAGTGCCCGTTGCTCCGATCCTGGCCGGCATTTGGTGGTGTTAATGTTAGGGATTTTGGCTGTTCTAATAGGTGTGAGAGTATCTCCTTTTAATTCACATTTCTTTTCTCTTTCTTCCTTCTTTTCCTTCTTTTTCTTTTCTTTTCTTTCCTTTTTTTGCTTTTTAGGGCCGCACCTGTGGCATATGGAGGTTCCCAGGCTAGGGGTCCAATGGGAGCTGTAGCCGCCGGCCTATGCCAGGGCCACAGCAACGTGGGATCCGAGCTGCGACCTACACCACAGCTCATGGCAACACCGGATCCTTAACCCACTGGGCAAGGCCAGTGATTGAACCTGGGTCCTCATGGATGCTAGTCCGGTTCGTTAACTGCTGTGCCACGACAGGAACTCCTAGTTTGTATTTCTTTGATGATATATAATGTGGAGCATCTTTTCCTGTATCTATTTGTTATCCTTATATCTTCTTTGATGGGGTATCTGTTAAGGTCTTTGGCCATTTTTAAATTGGGTTTATTTTCTTGAGTTTTAAAATTCTTTGTTTTGAATCTGATCTCTATCAAATGTGTCTTTTGTAAACATTTTCTCCTAGATCATAGCTTATCTCATAATTCTCTTGATACTGCCTTTTATCGGGCAGAGGTTTTAAAATTTAACGAAGTATAGTTTGTCAGTTATTTCTTTCATGAATTTGTGTGTTTGTTGTTGTATCCCAAAAGTCATTACCATACCCAAGGTCAAATCTAGATATTCTCCTGTGTTATCATCTAGGATTTTTGTGGTTTTGCATTTTGCATTAATTTTTGTGTAGGTGTTAAGGTCTGTAAGGTTAATTTTTGTAAAGGTGTAAGGTGGTCTGTGTCTAGATTGATTCTTTTGCATGTGGATTCATAGTTGTTCCGGCACCACTTGGTGAAGAAGCTATCTTTTGTTCCATTGTGTTGCCTTTGTTCTTTTGTCAAAGATCAGCTGGCTGTATATATATGGGTCTGTGTCTGGGCTTTTTATTCCGTTCCACTGATCTGTTGGTCTGGGCTTTCACCAATACCACCCTGTGTCCTGAGGACTGTAATTTTTGAGAAAGTCTTCAACACTGGTGGTATCATTTCTTTGAGTTTGTCCTCCTCCTTCAACATTGTGGTGGCTGGGAGTTCCTGTCGTGGCTCAGTGGTTAACGAATCCGACCAGGAACCATGAGGTTGCAGGTTCGATCCCTGGCCTTGCTCAGTGGGTTAAGGATCCGGTGTTGCCGTGAGCTGTGGTGTAGGTCGCAGACGCGGCTTGGATCCTGCGTTGCTGTGGCTGCGGCGCAGGCCAGTGGCCACAACTCCGATTAGACCCCTAGCCTGGGAACCTCCACATGCCGCGGGTGCGGCTGTAAAATGACAAAAAGGCAAAAAAAAAAAAAACATTGTGCTGGCTGTCCTAGGTCTTTGATGGAACTTTTTTCCCCTTTGCCTAAAAACTCAAGTTCCTAAAGGCTTCCTGCTGGATAGTGTGGTGGGTTACATTTCTGAACCTTGTAGGTGCCTCTCTCATACCATAGAAATAACATCTGCTGATCTTACTAGGAGGTGACTAGTCTTGCGTCCTCCCTCTGCCTGTCTTTGTTTCTCTGTATTTCATCCACTCGGAAACATTCGTTGAATGTCTAATGGGCACCAGGTATGATATCAAGTGGTAAGACCTGATCTGCCGACGGCGAGGAGCTTATGGTGGGGGGGGGCTGCCGATGACGAAGCAGGGGAGACCTGGGTAAAGTGCTTCCAGGGCTGGGAGAGGGGTTCATTCACTGGTTGAGAGGTTTGGGGGGAGCTTTGCTGAAGGAGGTACACGTCAACAGAGCTTTGATGATTTTGTGCAAATGGAGGAGGATGGACAGGGACATTCAGACAGAGGAGACCCAGGGGCCGGGAAAGAACACGGTGAGTGTTGGGAACCATGCAAAACTCATTACAGCTCAAGTACAGGCTGTGGGGTGACACCCGAAATTAGAAAGAAAGTGGTTTTGAGTGGATCCCAAGGAGCCTGATGTGCTGTATCAGGAGTTTGAATTTTTTCCTGATTCGGGTCATTGGCTATTTTGTTTCATGAAGATAAAATTCACACAATCTAACATTCCCTCCTTTAACCATGTTAAACTGTACAGTTCGGTGGTCTTTACTCTGCACGCAAAGTTGTGCAACCGTCACCACCCTCTGATCTCAGAACTTAGCAGTCATTCCCTCTCCTCTTATCTCCTGGCCTCTGGCAACCACGAATCTACCTCCTATCTCCACAAGTTGCCTGTCGATGGACATTTCGTATGAATAGAGTCATACAGTATGTGGCCTTTTGTGTCCTGTGTTATTTCACTTAGCGTAATGTTTTCAGAGTCTATCCGTCCTGTAGCGGTATATCAATACCTTGCTCCTTTTTATGACTAAATAATCTTCTACTTTATGGATGGACCACATTTGGTTGGTTCATAACTTGATGGGCACTTGGATTGTTTCCTCTTTTTTTGGTTATTATGAATGATGTTGCTATTCATGTACGAGTTTCTGCATGAGCATGTGTTCTCAGTTCTCTTGGGTATGTACCTAGGGGTGGAATTGCTGGTTCCAACGATAATGCCATATTTAACCTTCAAGGAACTGCCAGGCCTTTTTTAGGTCATTGGAGACTTTTAAGCCAGAGCAAACAGACTCAGGTTCTCTTGTAACATCACACACTTGGGGACTTTTTTCTTTTTCTTTTTTTTTTTTTTTTTTTTTGAGGCTGGGCATTTCTACTGCTGTTGTCATGTTTTCCGAGCTCAGGCCTCACAGCCTATAGCAGTGAACTCTGTTTGTCTCTTTTAAATCCCAACGTTGTGATTGCTGTAAAGGGATCTGTACCCAGTATGTAGAATGTGACAGAAAGAGGTGCTGTCAGGGTGTTCATGCTCCCTCTCTAAGATGTATTATAGAGAATGAGTTTTTCTTTTCTTTTTTTAAGGGCCACACCCACAACGTATGGAAGTTCCCAGGCCAGGGGTCGAATTGGAACTGCAGCCGCTGGCCTATACCACAGCCACGGCCACAGCAACACGGGATCTGAGCCGCATCTGTGACCCACACCACAGCTCAAAGCAACGCCAGATCCCCAACCCACTGAGCAAGGCCAGGGACCAAACCCGCAACCTCAAGGATACTAGTCGGATTCGTTTCCTCTGTGCCACGACGGGAACTCCTCTTTTCTGTTCTTTTTATTTTTTTATGGCCACAGCCATGGCATATGGCAGCTCCCGGGCCAGGGACTGAATCTGAGCTGTAGCTGTGACCAACGCCACAGCTGTGGCAATGCTGGCTCTTTAACCCACTGTGCCGGGGACAGGGATTGAAGCCACACCTCCACAGTGCCCTGATCCACTGCAGTCAGATTCTTATCCCACTGTGCCACAGGGGAACTCTGAGTCTTCCTATTTTAAAGAGAACCTCTGATTAAATTATAGGCTGTTATTAAGGAGTTTATTGTACGTATAAACTGTACTTGGATTCCCTGTAATTTGTTATAATTAATGTAAGAGTTCAAGAGCAGAAAGCAGGGCTCAGGTTGTGGCATGCTTTTCTCTTTTGCAACACCTGGCTATTATTGGCCTTTTTTTTTTACTAGTAGTTAAGGCCTGTGTGTGTTTGTGTGCATTCAAACAAACAGTATCCTTTTTAGGAAAGAATTGCAATCCTTTGACTCACTGAAACTTTAGGAGTCTCCATAAGACGTTAGGAGTCTCTGGCAAAATAGGATATTGATCAGTGAATGTTGAAAACCTCTGGAATTGAACTTCTCCCAAGACGGTCTTGTCTGCATGTGCTTATGTGCGCGTGTTTGTATTTTCATGCACGCCCGTGTGTTGGCTTGTGGTGTGAAAAGGCAAGGAGGACAACTTTCCCTTTTAAGGTTATCTTTGGCGAGTTATGGTTTTAGCCTTTCCCTTTCTGTTTATTTCGATTTTGCCTAGTTGCAGGGAATGCTGGCTTTGTGGGCTGCTCGATGATGCAGAGTTTTAATTGACTGTCAGCGTGAACATTCATCACATAGAAAAGACTTTAGAGAGTGCATGGGTCAGGCAGCAAGCACATTATTATACTCGAATCATCACAAACTGAGGTCTCGGAGGACTGGCTCTGAGGACAGAGGGACCGAGGGAGAGAGGCCCTCAGGTTTGCCTGTGTGCGCACTGTTTATCTGGCGGCCACCCTGTCCATTATCTGGCTTTACAGCTGTGAACACCTTTGGGAACGGCTGGGCTGTGCTAGTTCTCTTGTGTTTGCGTCCCAGTCAGTCTGAGAATCAGAATTTTGCTCTTTGCCGTCCTGTATCCCACACTTCTAGGCGGCTTGTCTTCCATCCCCTTCTTTCTTGTCTTTTGTAGTAGAGAAACTTGCACGCTTGTTCCTTCTTTGCCCAGTATAATGCCAAGCAGAAAGCAGTGCTAGCGTTTTGGGACCAGCTGCACTGTCCTGGGAGAACCGGCTGTCCAGCCCCTTCTAGCAAAAGAATCTTCTGATACTGCTGATTGTAAAGGGAGTTTTCTAGTGAGGAAAGGACATTTTAAGTCTCACCCTTTTCTTAATAATAGCAGTGACAAGACAGTCTGTCTTGCTCTCTCTGTTGGCCCTCCTACCCCCGTGGTTTTAGGGGAGAGCCTCACAGCCTGAGGAGCTGAAGGATGGTGCTGAGACGCCCCCTCTCCGTGAACTGTCACATCCCTGCCGACCACGCCCATGGCAGGAGGTGAGTTGGTGTGGCTGACCTTGAACTGCAGAGGAGGTGTCGGCAGGCAGGGGCTGTGTGACGGTAGCTGTGACACTGCAAGGTTCATAGTTACAGCGTACGGGGCACTTTCACTGATCTGTTTGAGGTCTCTGTCCCGGTGAATGTAAAAGAGGTCAGTGCGTGCATGGTGTGTGCCGGTCGTACAACTTCGGGTGTTAATAATGGCTTAGCAGCGTGATACGTAATATAGAAGTATCTTTACTCAGCGCAAGGCAGTCAAGGTTGTGTGCGACCCCCATGATGAACTGCTATTTACTTTTAAAAAATACTTTGGCTAGTGTGGACATTTTAACAATATTACTTCTCCTAATCCAGGAGCGTTGGAATATCTTTCCGTTTCTTTCATTTTGGTTTTTTTAGGGCTGCACCCATGGCATATGGAAGTCCCCAGGCTAGGGGTCAAATCAGACATGGAGCTGCCGGCCACAGCCACAGCCACGGCAACACCAGATCCATAACCCACTGAGTGAGACCAGGGATCGGACCCGGTCCTCATGGACACTAACTAGTAGGGTTCATTAACTGCTGAGCCATGACGGGAGCTCCCTCTTTCCAATGTTTTTGAGTACTCCTTAATTTCCTTAATTAATATTTTATAGGTCTCAGCATATAAGTCTTTCACTTCCTTAGGTTTATTCCTAAGTATTTAATTTTTTGGCATGTGATTTTAAAAGGTATCATATTTTTTGTATTCCTTTTCTAATATTTCATTGTTGGTATACAAACATGCACCCGATTTCTGAGTGTTAACCTTGTATCCTGCTACTTGGCTGAATTCATTGATCAGTTTAAGTAGTTTTTTGGGGGAGTCCTTAGGGTTTTCTAGAAAATGTGAGAAAAAGAATGTGTGTGTGTGTGTGTGTGTGTGTGTTTGTGTCTGGGTCACTTTGCTGTACAGCAGAAATTGACAGAACATTGTAAATCTCCTATGATAGAAAAAATAAAAATCTTAAAAAAAAATACTTCGCACGTGGAAACATATACATTCAAGGGCCCAGTTTGCAGCTGCCTCAGGGCACAGCCTCTCCTTCGAGGTAGGAGCCTATGATTGGAGACCCCGATCTCTAGATTTTACTTTCATCCCCTCTCTGCACGTTATGAAGGTGTCAGCGAGGAGTTAGAGTGCATAGCTGTCTCCTTTCCCTTCCTGGTACCTCCAGGGAGGGAAAGTAAATCATCCTAGAGGCTGCTGCTGGGAGAAGAAAACAGTTCTAAATAACCCACAGGCCGAGCTCTTAAACACGTCATATTAGAGTTTTTATAGAAAAGCCTCTACGTCAATGTTTGTCTCGTGTGTTGCAGCTCAGATGTGACTGGGGAGGGAGGACAGCTTGATCATAGAATCCACCCCTTCCTCGGGAGCACTGGGATCGTGAAAACCACTCAGCAGTGGTGTTTGTATTTTCGTTTCTGCTTTTAGACTTCAGTGAAATTGATGACTTGCCTACGGTGGCTCATCGCCTCCATGGTTGCTGTGCAGGAAAGGAGCGCCAAGCCCTGCCCAGCCTGGCCCCGCCTTCAGCGGCCAGTGTTACCTTGGGCAAGTCGTTCTCCTCCCTCAACGGAGTTTTTTCTCTAAAAAGGAAAGGGCTTATGTTTTTGAAATCCTTGCCTTAATAATAGCACAGGCGAAGTCTTGCCACAACAGCGTATGAACTCCAGCTCTCCACTGGCTTTCAGAACCGTAGGCTGGTTTCTCGCCCACCTTGCGTGTCCACTGTTGTCACCTGCCTTCTTTCCCGTGGGTGCAGGCTAACCGGGCAGCAGGACCTGCCTGGACACCGCAGGCCTCGGGGCAGAGGGAAGCTGAGCTGGGGGCCAGGCTTCTGCTTGGGATTGACACATATCGCGTCCACCTCCGTTTCATCGACCCCAAGGCTGATTGCAGAGTTAACGCAGTAGGTGGCTGTGATGTGGAGGGGAGGCCCAGCGGCAGGCACTCGGAACATTGGCAGTGGCCTGCCACCATCCCACGATTTAGGCCGAGGATGTGGAGTCCTTGGGTCAAAGCATGACCAAAATCACATGTTAAAGCTTTCAGACTTTCAAGGCTATTCTCTGCTGGAGGCGTTTCCGCTGCGCTGGCCTTGGAATGAATATTTCCTTTGTGAGGGGTGGGAGGAATATTTTTAAAGCAACATGTACGCGGCCTCTGTGTTCTCTCTCTCTATGTGTGGTTCTGTGGCCGTACAGTCCATACATTCCAGAACACTGCAGGGAACTTCTCAATCTGAGCGGAATTAACGGACCTGCAAGGGAAATGTAGTTGCATAAGTGCTTAACGTCCTCATGAATGAATTAAAGTCAGAGATGAGAGGTCTTAGCAAGTGCGTCCATAAACACTGAGGATAATGTTATGGGATGTAATTTCGGAAGAGTCCTTGGATACTCCTGGCAGAAGGATTGAATGCTTTATTGGTTTAACTCAGTATGGAATTTTTTTCAAACTTCCATGTCAGAATTTTAGGGCGAGGAAGGAACATGGAAAAGTCACTTATTTTCTTGAGGTTGGATAGAAATAATCCAGATAGGGTTTGTTTTCAGGGGTGATGGTTTTTTGTTTTTGTTTTTTTTGGCTGCCCTGTGGCATATGAAGTTCCCGGGTCAGGGATCAGATTCGAGCTATGAGTGTAACCTACATCGCAGCTGTGACAACGCCAGGCCCTTTAAGCCACTGTTGCAGGGCCAGGGATTGAGTCCTGGTGTTGCAGAGACGCCACCTACGCTGTTGCACCACAGCAGGAACTCCCAGGGGTGATGTTTCATAGCTCTGATTATCAGGAAGCCTTTGCTGTTTCACCCAGAGAAACCTGCATTTAACCCACAAATTAATCTTCTCTGGAGATTCAAAACAAAACAGAAAACTTTGAAAATAGAAATGTTACCCTTATTCAACAAGCGTAACTATGTTCTCCAATTCTTAGAGGGACAGCAAAATCTTTACCTAAAACCATTCATTGGACCTCAGCAGTCAGATGGACTCTTTCCAAGTCTTTGAATATATTAAAAAATATTTAAAGTTTTCCTTGTGGGCTTGGGTTTTCAAAGAGGATCCCTTTGGAAAGTTGGCAGATATTTACTTTCCTGGCATGTGGTTTGGGTTTTTTTTTTTTTTTTTTCCTTTTCCCCTCCACCCAAAGCTATGACAGGGTGGAGTGGAGCATACTTCCATGAAATTGCACGTTTCCAAAATAGGAGCCACTGTTATATTTTACTGCTGTTAGAATTGAATCTTTAATCAGAAATAAGCAAAACCCAAACATTCTAGAAATAGAATTTCGGCACATATTCTCTAATTTGGTCTTCATATAGGATAGAATTATTATTTTATACAAAGTGCCTTTTGAGCAAAATTGTAGCAAACAGTTTCCAACGTGGTCCAGATTTCACTCCCATGTTTGTGGGCTCATGTAGTAACATCCACAGTCTCCTATGGTAATAGTACCATTATCGCTAACGCTGCTGAGATTCCTTAGTCCGGATGGCTTCCAGGACAGAGCACAGCCTTCTTCAGCTCCTTGGCTTTGTTTCCCAGTGCAAGCCTATAATTAGCCTAAATGACCAGGAATAGCCTTGGTGTTCCATGCTAGTGGGCTGGGATTCCTTGTTGCCTAGAATGGGGTGGATCTGTAATAGATTTGCTCATACATTGTATAGAAGTGGTAATGGGAGATGAAAGTTGGCATCAGCACGGTAAGAAAACTACAACTGTTGTTTTGCTGGATCCTATGGATTGTATGTCCCAAGGTCTCAGCTGGCCATTTTTGCTTCCAAGGTGATGTAGAAAAAATGCTCTGGCTATGGTAGGTAATGCTAAGACAACACTTTTTAAAATACTTTACTCATTGGTTCTTAAACGTTGAACCCTTGATAAATGCACTGGGGCGAGGAACATGGCGGCAGTGGCCCAAGAGCTGGTAAGCATCCCTGCAGGGCAGAGGCTGTCTTGGACTTGTGCAGGATGTCCTCGGTGTCTAGCCCACATGGACATACAGGAAGTGCTTAATGAGTATGCATTAATATCCATGTGTCTCCTGAGCTGGTAGAGCAGAAAATAAGTGGAAACCCCTTGAGATGGAAAGGAGTGAATGCATATGGAGGAGTTGCCAACATTGTATGAATAGGAGGAGTGAACCATTCATCGCTTTACTACCTTGAGATTGTGTCTTCTGGTTGGTTTGGGGGTTTTTGTTTTTTTTGTGTGTGTTGTTCTTGCTGCTGTTTTGAGAATCCCATTGGATCTCTCTCCAATAAACATTAACATTCCTTCCCGTCCTGAGATTCTGTTTTTAAGTTCTTTGGTTGTTTTGTTTGCTCTTTAACATCCTTCAACTTTTCTGAAGACAGACACAACGGCGTCCTCTGGCAGCAGGATGGAGCTAACACTTTTTTCCTCATCCCTCTTTTCTTCTTACTCCCCCAGTTTTGAATGTATGATTTTCAGATTCTAAGCGGTTCCTCTTCAAAGACCTGTCTGCTTTCACAGATCTGCAGGTGTTTTGGCACCTAAAAGATCTTTGGCTGAGGACCCCCTTTCTTGCCTGGGTTTCTTTCCACCAGAAGATGTCCTCCTGTCCATGAATCGCTTGGGTTATAGACATAAAAGATCCCCCACAAAACTCTCCCAGGCAGTTCCTCAAGTCTCTTGAAGGGAACGTTACCTCACATGAATGAAGGGACCTCTGACTGTTTCCTGGAGAACTGGCCCAGAGGCACAAGACAGGTGCCAAAGGATAACCCAGAACCAGGCTGGGGACAGGGAAAGAGCAAGGCACAGGGTGTGGGTGCTGAGGATGAACCTTGAAGGAAGCGTAGAGGACACCACAGGAAATACGTGCTGTAGCTTCACTGGAAGAAAGCTTCTGAATCCCGTGTTTTCTCTCCTCGTTCAGATTTTTACCATGCTTTCTCTCTGGAAATAGGCTGAGATTACGTTTTTAGACCTAGATCTGTTTATTTAAACCAGGCTATAAACCCCTGCTTGATGGGATGCACACTCTTCTGAAACAAAGGTGCTAATACAAAGCATTTTCATAGAAGCTCTTGGCTTGCTGAATGGAACCGTGGAAGCTGAGATCCTTGACAGGCACCATGTGCAGACTGGCTGTGTCTTTCCCCTTGGAATGGAAGACAGGCTGGCAAACAGCAGGCACTTGGATCATGGGAATGTATGTGACCACCCTTCCATGATGGTAACTCGTCTTGGGTGAGGCATTTGGAAATATCCTTGAGCTTGGGGACTTGACCTTAGTGACCAAGGGGAAGAGGGAAGCCACGTGGCATATTTTCACGTGACATATTTTCACTGCAGCAGATTTCTTTAGTTTTCAACACTTTGATTCACTCTCGGACTGTTTCTGTTAATCCTTGTACAATTATTGCTTCACAAATGTTTTAATTTACCCTGATTCTCTCCTGTGGAGGATGAAGAGTCAGGTCACCACCTGACTTCCCCTTTTCCTTCCATCATATAATATTGCCAGAAAGTCCCTCAACAGAGAAGAAAAAAATACACACATGCACAAAAGCAATTCCCTCAACTTTGCAGGATTTTTAAAAGTATCCTGCCTGGTATTTGCTCTTTGTTGTTTGAAGACATTCAGAAAGAGCGGAATTGCTACTTCATTACCAGCAAAAGACTTACAGGTTCTTCTAGGTAACCTCTGTTTCTGTTTGCGGGGATTTAGACTCTATGATGCCTCTAACTGGCTAAGGATATAATGATTAGGTGAGGGCAGCACAGTGTCCAGTGATCTCAGAGTGGTGAGTCCACATAAAGGTTTTCAGCACTTAACAGGGAATTGTGTCTAAAAATCAGCAAAGGCACTAGTTATAGATATCAGTTGGTTTAGTCAACTGATGTTGAGAGGAAATGCAATTATTACTATTATTTGGCCACACTCGTGGCATATGGAATTTCCAGGCCAGGGACTGAACCCAAGCCATGGCAATGACATCAGATCCTTAATTTTTTTTTTTTTTTTTTTTTTTTTTTGTCTTTTTAGGACCGCACCCATGGCATATGGAGGTTCCCAGGCTAGGGGTCGAATCAGAGCTGCAGCTGCCAGCCTATGCCACAGCCATGGCAACACCAGATCCAAGCCGCATCCTCGATCCACACCACAGTTCACAGCAACGCCAGATACTCAACCCACTGAGCAAGGCCAGGGGTCACACCCGCCTCCCAATGGATCCTAGTCAGATTTGTTTCCTCTAAGCCATGATGGGAACTCCAACATCAGATCCTTTACCTACTGAGCCACCAAAAACTCCCAGAAAGTGAAATTATTGATTCAATAGGGGACCTATAAGATGATTGTAGGAGTTCCCCTTGTGGCTCAGGGGGTTGAGAACGCAACATGGTGTCCATGAAGATGCAGTTTTGATCCCTGGCTTCACTCAGTGGGTTAAGGATCTGGCATTGTTGCACACTGCGGCACAGATAACAGATGTGGCTCAGATCCGGTATTGCTGTGGCTGTGGTGTAGGCCTGCAGCTCCAATTCGACCCCTAGCCTGGGAACTTTCATCTGCCACAGGTGCAGCCATAAAAAGGGGGAAAAAAAAGATTCTGAATATTTTAAGTGAAAGAATGGCAGCAGGAAACATGGGTTTTTTTTCTATTAGATAGTAAGTTTGACTAAAAGGAATCCTTCAATCACTCCAAGTGTTGCTTCTTCTGATTTGAGTAGCGGTTTTCCCACCAGACACTGCAAGGTTGTCTTTATCCTGACCCATAAATACAAGAGGAGAGACGTAGAGACTCTTGCACTGAGTCTGATTGTTCCCTGTAGACAGGCATTAGAGTGATGTAATGTAGCCCCTGGAGTCAAGGTCGAGGCAGCAGCAGTTAGCTCTCAGGGCTGACGGCCTCTCTCCGGGAGAGTGGGACTTTGGGTCACTCCTGAGTTCCCTTGATTGACATGCCAAAGGTTTGTTTCTTCTCTTTTAAAAATAATTGTCTTGAAGTGGAGTCAATTTACAACGTCAAGTCAATTTCTGCGGTACAGTAAAGTGACTCTGTTATATATTTTTTTCCATTATGGTTGATCACAGGAAATTGAATAGTTTCCCATAAAATACAGTAGGACTTTATTGTTTATCCATCCTAGATATAATAGTTTGCCTCTGCTAATCCAAATTCCCAGTCTCTCCCTCCCCTACCCTCCCTCTCTCTGGGCAACCACAGATCTGTTCTCTATGTCTGTGCACCTGTTTCTGTTTCATAGATGTGTTCATTTGTGCCATATTTAAAATTCTACATATAAGTGATATTGTTTGGTATTTGTCTTTCTCATTCTACTTCCTTCACTTAGTATGATCATCTGTAGGCCCATCCGTGTTGCTGCAAATGACATTTTTCTTTTTCCTGGCTGAGTAGTATTCCTGTGTGTGTGTGTGTGTGTGTGTGTGTGTAGCACATCCTCTTTATCCACTCATCTGTCAATGGACATGTCTTGACTATTATAAATAGAATTGCTGTGAACTTAGGGGGGCATGCCAATGTTTTGAGAAAGTAGAGAATTTTGGTTGCCAGGAGCAAAAAAATTGTTAACATTTGCCAAGAATTAATGCTAGAAAAGCCTGACTGTTGTAGAGGCAGTTGTGTTTTAAGAGTATGGTCCAACGAAGGGGAATCTGGAAAGTAAGTGTTTGGGGTGAGGCGATTTCTAAACCCTTGGTTAGTTCTAAGTGTGATTTTATTGGTGAGGAAACAGTACACTGTCTTAGCTTCTGAGAATAGTCTGACGTAGGGCACATTCTGTCTGTCTGGACTGCCCTGCTTTGAGGAGATACTTTGGGTTTGAAGACTCAGTATTACATTCAATTTGATTTTTATGAGTCACGGATGCAAAGAGTAAACCTGGCTCTGAAAAGCTTTATCCTATCCATTAGTAGAATTCTCTATTTGTCTTGACCCTCCCAAACCTTGGTGTTTAAAAAGTGATGTGTTTCCAGAATGTTCTCAACCAATCCATTCCGCACATCCAATCCATTGAATGTGGCTTTGGCAGCTATGTTGTTGCAAGTGTCCAGGTGTGGAAGAGCATTTTGATTCTTGGTCTCTTGTTATGAAGAGCTGGACCTATTCAGTACTTCATCCTGCCGGCCCCCAATGAAATGATGTGATGAGAATGCTCTCGAACTCCAAGTGAATGGGACGTGACACATCAAACAAAGATAAACATGGGCAGAGGTCACTTTCCATCTTTTATAGGCCTTTATCAACGTCACCTTTGTATCCTGCTGAGTACAGAGGGTTTCACACCTAGAGATATTGATGTCGTGGGAATGTATTCCAAGTATGTATTTTCAAGGTTCTTTGTTTCTCTGTTTCCACGAACAGATATCAGTATTACCTGCAAGTCAAAAAAGATGTGCTTGAAGGGCGATTGCGGTGTACGCTGGAACAGGTGATCCGGCTGGCGGGCTTAGCTGTGCAAGGTAAGAGGGTGGGGACCCGTGTGTGACATACCATCTTCTGTTGGCTGATGGTCTTGCTGGCCTCCCAGAGGGAAAAGTTAAATTTACTTAAACAATCCTTTAGTAGCTTTCTTCTCATTTTAATGTATCTTTTGTTAAAAATGCAGAAGTGGTAAATTTTTGGTGGTGGGATGGTATGCTGCTTGCAAACTGCTCATGCTGATATAATTTTCATTTTATTTGAAGAAATAGTAGCTTTCATCCTGCCTCTGGTTAAAGCTACAACTGCAGAGTTTGTGGACCATTTTCTTAGAATTTTTTTCACTGCCCAGTGTGGTCATATTTTGCAGCTTGACGCTCTATGACTGTGTGGCTGTCACATCAGTTTCAAGTGTGATAGCTTAAGACATTACAGTATAATTTATTCTGACACAGTTAAAGGGAGAAGTTTAAAATGTACCATTGTAATATGAAGCAACAAATGTGTATTGCAGTAAATTCACCTTTCAACCTGTCCTACATAGGTTGACCAGATAGCTACTTTTTTATCTCCCCTGAATTGTGACACATATTTATGTAACGTATTATACAACTCTTAAACGTGTATTTATACATGATTCTCTGCTGAGTGGTGACTTCTTTGTCTAGTCATATTCAAAACAAGATGTTTTAAGTATCATTTTTAAAGGGAAACCCCTTCCTTTTCAGTTTTTCTTTAAAATGAATTACCATCCAAGTGTAAACCTGCCCGCTGTCGAGTCCTTGCTGTGTGGATTGTTGTTCTAGAAGCTGTGAACTGAGCTCCCCCATCCCAAACTCTGCATTAAAGTTAAACGTCTTGGGTTCTAAGGTGTCTAAAGAGGCAGCCCTCCCTTTTGATTTCTTTCCTTAGCAGGTTAGAGACTTTTGTTGGACGTACGATCTCTAGTGGTTAGCTTCTCGTTACCCTGCGGGTTGGAAGTACACCAGCCTACCTAGAGACCTCTGAGCAGTGTCAGAACAATGGAGCAGAACCATCCGTGGTTATAATGGAAAAATGATTACAACAGTGTAGCAGACACCTTTCATGGGGAGAAAAGAGACAAGACAGTGTGTCCGTCATCTTCAGAAAGATGCTTTCTTTTCACTTCATTTACTCTCTTTCTTTCCCCTCACTCTTCAATCGCTGACGTCATTATGGGTGTCCTGGATATTGAAGGACCCTGGTGATGGCTTTCAGTCTGAAGGAAGGTGGTGCACTTACCCTGGCTTTTTTGCCTTTTCCCAGGGTCCTGGAAACTCACCGTTGCAGTCTGATGAAACCACCTCAGGCTGTGATATTTGTCAAATGATTTTTCTGAGAACCCGTGTCAGGCAGTTAGAAAGCCACATCAATAGAGAGTTGTGATGAAATACGCTAACAGGTGACTGAACTTGCAAATGGGCAGGGCTGGCGATCTCGGGAGATCCTGAACGCCTCCCCTCTCATCAGTTACGTGCGGAATTTGTAGGCGCCCCTTTGCCTTCTCAGTGTGTCTTTACCTGGCCTTCTGTGTGGGTCCCCTCTGTAGCCCTTCGTACCTTCAGGGTACCTGAATCCGTTTCCACCCGGTGCTAAGCATTTGACATGAAATTAAAATTTCATGCTGTCTTTATTTTTAATTTTATCTTTTGAGAGCAAGCAGGAGTAGAAGCAAGGCCTCTGCTCACTGTATGCGTTTTGCCAGCGCTCAAACATACCATTGTGAGCTGAGAACAGGACCAAGCGGAATTTGGGGCATCTTGTAACATGTGGAGGTGTTTAGGAGGTGTAAAAATCCGCAACGTTGCTTGCCAAGGGTGATTTACAGCGGGAATTTCCAGCTGCAAATAAACGAATAGATGCAGATGGGTTTGGCTCTTCGGTTCTCTAAATGAACCTTGAGTTAAAAAGTCCCCTTGGCAAATATTCTTAAGATATGTTGTTGGTGCATATTTAACAAACAGATAAATACAGGTTTGTTGTAAGTTTTTAAATAGCTTAGGAATCCCTTTCAGAGTTCCCCTCTTCTTTCCAGAAGACTGCAGCAGGGCTGATGTTTACATTATTACTGTGTAAAAGTGGTAATACTATCAAACCCGTCTTGGCACTGTTTTTATTTAATAATAATGTAGAAATGGGATGAAGTGGGAAGAATAAATGTGGTAAGTTTACCCTATTTGTTTGCATCTCTAATGTCATCTAACAAATACTCCCATCCCCTTCTTTTGTTTTCAGCTGATTTTGGAGACTATAATCAGTTTGATTCTCAAGATTTCCTCAGAGAATATGTGCTGTTTCCTATGGTAAGTGTGATTTCCTTTCTCTTAATTAATTTTTTGGACTGCTTTGGATGTTTAATTCTTTCCTTTGAAAATCTCAGAGAGTTTTATGCACATGTTCCCTGGGGAGAATGTTCTTGCATTTGTAAAGTAGACAAGTTTCGTAAGAGACTTGAAAACAGTAAAGATCTGTCTTCTCACCTCCTTAAGACACTTCCCTACCCGCCTCCCAATGCCCCTGCACACACGTGTGTGCACACACACACACACACACAGCCCTCTGGCACGAGGTTCTCCCTTCCTTTCTGAACACACCCAGCTTGTTCCCAACGAGTGGTCTTTGTTCTTGAGCTTCCTCTGCCTGGAATGCTCAGCCCCAGGCCTTCCTCTGACTTGCCATTCAGGCCTTCATTCACATATCACCTCCTCAGGGAAGCCTTCCTTTTCCTCAGTCTCCTGTATGATCCCGACCCACTCCAACCATCCAGCACTCCCTGCCGGATCACCTTAGATGCGTGCACTGCAGGGCTCTTTCAGTAACTGCACCTGCTCGTTCTTTCCTTCCTCTTCACGGCCAGCCAGATGCCAGCTACGGTCCACAAGCAGGGACCCTCTGTTTCCTCCGCTGTTGTCTGGCATATAATTCACGCTCGCAAAAGTTTGTTGATGTACCCATGAAGTAAAATGTCTATTCCTGGGTGAAATTAGGGATAAGGCTAGGTTTTTATCCCTGGGGAATTTTTGTTTGGTAGCTTTGGAGGTAATGAGAAGAATTTTCGTGGGGAAAAGTTAAAACATGTGAATAAAGCATTTTAGCGAAGTTATACCCAGTCCAGCATTCTGACTCTGATTTTAGAAATCACCATCATTCACCACTTATTTTGTGTGTGTGTGTGTGTGTGTGTGTGTGTGCATGCGTGCGTACGCACAAAGCACTGGGTAGCTCACCCTGCGGGGTGAAGGTATATGAAAAATGATGCTTGTTCTCAGGCAGACAGTTGAGTAGCCGAGTCAAGAGGAAGTCTGCCAAATCCGAATGCAGAACCACAGGCCATAAAGTCTGATCGGGATTTTATGTGAGGAGAGGTTACATGTGTTGGGGGGTCAAGGGAAGCTTGGAATGCTAATGGCGTGTGAGCTGCGTCTTGAAGGATGGGCTGCGTTGCAGCAGGGGGAGCGGAGGGAATAAGGGATGTGCTGGGCAGAGGGCGGAGGAGCGGAGGCGAGGCAGCACGTGTGTGCGTGGTTCGGGAGCACTCAGCTGGCCAGCCCAACGGCCGCTCAGGGGTACAGAGGGGAACGTGGCGGATAAGGCTGAAACATTGGAGGCATTAGAACGCATGGGCTCCGTCCAGGGGATTGCAGACCCTACTTCAAGAGCTGCTGGACTGGAGCAGTGATGCCGTTTGTGGGAGGTGATGAAGCTCTTTTGTGGTGTTCTTGGCTAGAGATGGGAGCTGGGTGCTGGAGTGAAGATAAAAACAAAAAAGCGTGGAGTTCTTGTTGTGGCTCAGTAGGTTAAGAACCCAGCATAGTGTCTGGAGGGTGCAGGTTTGATCCCTGGCCTCGCTCAGTGGGTTAAGGATCAACTGTTGCCTAAATTGCAGCGTAGATCGCAGATGCGCCTTGGATCTGTCATTGCTGTGGGGTAAACCTGCCACTGCAGCTCTGATTCAGCTCCTAGTCCAGGAACTTCCGTACGCCTCAGCTACAGCGGTAAAGAGAAAAAAAAAAAGCAATGCAGTAGATATCTGGGAAGTACAATGGCAGGGTTTGGCATCTAACCTGCTCTGGCCTGTGAAAGAAAGTGTCTGGTGACAAAGGGTTGAAGTTTTGCGAGACTAGGATGAGCAGGGCTGCAGGAATTATCTATGTCGGTGCATGGGATGAATCTAAATTGGTCCAAAACTTTAAAAAAAAGTTGTTTTTAATTTTCATACAATTCTTAAAGGTTACTTTCCATTTACAGTTAATATGAAATATTGGCCTTATTCCGCATGTTGTGCAGTACATCTTTGAGCCCATCTTATATTCAGCAGTTTGTGCCTTCCACCCCCCTACCCTGTACCGCCCCCCATGTCCCCACTGGTAACTACTAGTTTGTAGCTTGTTCTCTATATCTGTGAGTCTGTTTCTTTTTTGTTATGTTCATTAGTTTGTTGAATTTTTATTTATTTATTTATTTGCTTTCTTAGGGCTGCACACACAGCGTATGGAGGTTCCCAGGCTAGGGGTACATTTGGAGCTGTAGCTGTTGGCCTGCACCACAACCATAGCAACACCAGGATCCAAGCCGCATTTGCAACCTACACCACAGCTCACGGCAAGGCCAGATCCTAACGCACTGATCAAGGCCAGGGATCAAACCCACGTCCTCATGGATACTAGTTGGGTTCGTTAACTGCTCAGCCATGATAGGAATTCCGCTAGTTTGTTGTATTTATTAGGTTCCACATATAAGCAATATCATGCAGTATTAGTGCTTCTCTGTCTGACTTGCTTCACTTAGCATAATGCCCTCCAAGTCCGTCCATGTTGCTGCAAATGGCAAACTTTCATTCTTTTTATGGCTGAGTAATATCCCATTGTGTGTATGTACCACATCTTCTCTATCCGCTCATCTGTTGACGGATGCTTTAGGTTGCTTCCATGTCTTGGCGACTGTAAATAATGCTGCTGTGAACACTGGGGTGCATGTGTCTTTGGTTTTTCTACTGAGTCATGTGTAGTTCTATTTTTATTTTTTTGAGAAACGTCCATACAGTTTTCCACAGTGGCCGCACCAAATTTCCACCAACAGTGTAGGAGTGTTCCCTTTTCTCTAAATTGGTCCAAAACTTAACCTTATTCTTCTAGGTTAGGGAAATACTCCAAGACCTCTAACTTTTTATAACAGCTCTATCCTTATTCCTTTTCCTACCAATATAACAGCAGTGTTACTTGCTAGGCCTGCTGGTTTTTATGCTTTATTAATTCCACTGATTAAATCAACCTCCTTTTGGAGTTCCCGTCGTGGCTCAGTGGTTAATGAACCCAACTAGCATCCATGAGGATGCAGGTTCTATCCTTGACTTCACTCAGTGCGTTAAGGATCCTGCGTTGCCGTGAGCTGTGGTGTAGGTTGCAGACGTGGCTTGGATCCCACATTGCTGTGGCTGTGGTATAGGCTGGCAGCTACAGCTCTGACTGGACCCCTAGTCTGGGAACCTCCATATGCCACAAGTGTGGCCCTAAAAAGACAGAAAAATAGATGAATAAATGAATAAAAATAAATCAGTAAATCAACCTCCTTTCAAAGAGCTAATTTAGCGTATTAGCAGAGAAATTCTTCGTAGGACTTAGTGTCAGTATCTCTGACATCTTAGGAGCTCACCTCAAAAGTCAGGATGTTTCCAGTATGCTTGGCGGAAGGGATGTGAAAGTCATATCTTAGAATTTTATTTATTTATTTAGTTAGTTATTTTTTAGGGCTGCATCTATGGCATATGGAAGTTCTCAGGCTAGGGATCAAATTGGAGCTGCAGCTGCCAGACTATACCACAGCCACAGCAGTGCTGGATCTGAGCCACATCTGTAACCTATGCCACAGCTTTCAGCAACCCAGATCTTTAACCTGCTGAGCGAGGCCGGGGATTGAACCCACATCCTCATGGAGACTAGTCAAGTTCTTAACGCACTGAGCTACAGTGAGAACTACAGAATTTTAGAAAGTGTGCATGTTAGTGTCAAATGGAGACAGTGAATTAAGTTGATAATTTTCCATAATTTTTTTTCACCTTTTTCTCATTAAAGGTCTTTGTCACATAGCCTTTAGGCAAAGACCAGAAAAATTTTCACAGACAATTTCTAGAATGGGATACATGCATCTGTAGATGGTAAAATGTCTTGACAGCTTATGCTATGAAGCAGTAAAGGAGTTATTTTGTATAAATAAGACAGTGCCTCTCCCAGGCTCTAAGCAAATCAGATACTAAAACAGCATAGACCTCGTTAAATCTTACCATGGACAAATATTGACATTGTCGTTCTTGGATCTAAAATTTCCCTCTTTGGGAAAGTGGCTGTTGGTGACGGGTGGCTATTTACATTCAAATTTAAATTAATTAAAGTTAAGAAAAGATTTAGCTCTTCAGGTGCATTAGCTACATTTTTCAAATGCTCAATAGCTACATGTGGCCTGTGGCTACGGTACTGAAAAGCTTGGGTGCAGAACATTTCCGTCACTGTAGAAAGTCCTGTTGGACGGGGCTGTGGACGTTGTGGCAGGAGCTGATGTCAGCACGTGTTTCAAATCTAGGATATTCTAGGCTTTTGCCATCAGTTATGTGTCCTCTTCTCCACCCCACCCCGCCTCTCTCGCCCTGACCCATGTTGCCTCCTGGATACACTGTGGCCTGTGATCAGGAGGTTTAGCATATAGGAGTCAAGGGTTCTGTGCTACTGAATGGCTGTACGGACTTAGGCAAGTTGTGTAACCAAAGCCTCCCCCTCTTTTTTTTAATCTAAAAAAAAAAATGAGAATGGCAGGCCTAATCTGACTGTGAGGATAAAAGGAGAAAATCCATATGAAGTACTTAATTTGGCACATGGTAAATTCTTAATAAGTGTTTGTCAAGTGGCCGTCCTCGTCGTCGTCCTCGTCATCACTGCGCTGTGATCAGCGTCAGCACTGTCACTCCGTCGGTCAGGCAGGCACCGGGATGCCGAGGAGTGTGCTCTCCAGGCCACCGCACTGGACGCATTTTGAAACGTGAGCAGAGGACAGGCACAGGGCACAAACGATCGTTCAGTGGCTTCGCCTATAAGGCAAACGTCCTGTCTGACAATATGAAGCTGACACCATGCGTACTGAGTTCGGCTCAGTCAGCATTTATTGATCACTGACTGTAGGTGGAGAGTTTATGAGCTGGCATCGTTCAGAGCCCTGAGGTGGGTCCTGGAGCCGATGCGGTGGTGAACTGCTGACCTCGGGTGCCTGTAACCTGGCGGAGGGAGGGAGACGAGGATGAAGGTTAAGATGAGCACACACGCGACTATGCAGGAAAGGCCAGTAGGCAGACCTTGGGAAGGCCAGTAAGAGAGACACGCTCAGGGCGGAAGAAGTAGGTCCAGAGGGGGAGAAGCTTCTGCCCAGCTCAGGGGAATCTGGACGCCCCGTCCAGGGAGAGGTAGGTGTGTGGGACCTGTAGGACGGGGTGACATCACACACGTGGGTGGGCCTGGGTGGTTCTTCCACGAGTGTGAGGGCAGATGTGAAAGCATCCGTGATAGGAAGATGCGGCCTGAGCTCCTGAACCCTTGAGAAAGGAAGTCGCAGGGGACAGCCGTGTCCTTCAGCAGGACCTGAAGAGTGGTCTGAATGCCAGGCCCAGGTGTTGACCTCGTGGAGTAGGCGGTGGGGAGCCACTGAAGGTTGTAAACTTTCTGCTTGGTTCCACTAGAGCTTTCAAAGAGCAGAATGCATTCCTTTGGTGGGGGAGGGAAGGGGGATGGAGGGCTGTGTTTGATCTTCCAAAGGAACCGAATTCGTCAAAGGGCATTTCTGCAGCAGAGCAGAGAACAAAGTTAAGTACACAGGGCGCTCCCCAGGTGCGCAGCTGTGTGCGGGCACGCTCTCCGCCGTTTTTCATCCGTGTGTGGCACTCCCACCAGCCCGGGGCCGCGTGCCTCAGGAAGGCCCCAGCAGCCGATGGAGGTGGTGGGGTTGAGTCCGAGAGCAGAGGGGTACCTTTGGATTTTTTTTCTCCCTTCGAAGGAGGAGGCGGCGGTTGAATGGAGCGTTCTTTGATCCTCACTTACCTTTTATTCTGTTGCCACATGCCTTTCATTCGCTTTTCAAAATTCATGTCGAGTTATTCCTCCTACTCCGCACCCAGGCTCACACGCGCAGAGCTGGAGCGCTCAGCCACGTGGGGACTCTGTGATGCCACAGCCTGAAACTGAAAATGGCCAGCCCTTTCGTGTCATGGACTTTGAGTTGTTTCGGTCGGTGGCTAAACAGGAGACAGCACCTTAATCGGTTAACACAGGAAAATCAGGAGCTGCCCGTCTTCTCTAAGGCATCGCAGGACCATCTGCAGAGCCGTAGAATGTCCAATCTATAGTTAGGCTCGCATTTTCCAGCTTTAGAAAATACTGATTTTTTTTTTCCCCTCCCAATTTCATGATTTAGGATGGGGTGTTTCTGGCCTTTTGGGGATAGTGTTTCATGAAAAGCTGTGAAATTGGAGGTAATCTTTATGTAGCTGGTATTTGAGGATCAAGGGAGGGAGGCAGTTTGGATGTTTTCTGCAAAAACATCAACTCCTACCTCCATTGTCTGTGATGAGCCTCGGAGGGCCTCCCCGAACACACGGCTCAGAGCTCCTTCTGACTCCCTTCTGGAGCTCAGAGGAAACTGCAACCCATCTCTGCCCTCCTTGGCACTCATCAGCCTGGGAACGGTGGGGACACTGGGCCCCGTGGCTGGAGCCATACACCAGGGATGGGACAGGCTTTAGAATCACCACATCATCTGTCAGGGTCTCAGGAACCGGTTGGTCTCCCCATCTTGGATTTATTCCCCCAGACTCCATCTCACTTTCCTGGTCAATGTTTAACAGAGCCTGTAAATAGCCCCATCGTCGCCGAAGGCCGGTTGGGAAGCAGCGTGTGCAGCTGGCTCTCGAGCCATGGGAGCTGGTGCAGCACTGGTCCAGGAGCCTGGGATGCAGATGTTCAGGACACCAGCTGCTCAGCTCCCCAGCTGTTACCTTCCGGAGCTCCCTTGAGGCAGATTAGCTGTCATGACCTCTTTTGCTCCCATCAAATAACCTCAGAGTGAAGCTGCTCTGCCTTCAGGTAGCCCCGTGTTAGTTTGCTGGCAGTGTGCTGGTGGACAAAATGACCAGTCCTTTCCTGGCCTCACTTTTGAAGGGATGATGGCCTGGGGAACTCATTGGCCTGTATATCATCATTGTTAGAAACACGTACAGTCTTACAAACATTTTCAATTAAGGTGAGCGGAAGAGGCAGGCAGATAGGGAAGAGGAAGGTGGATGGAAAAAACTCTTCCTGGGCCCTCCAGAATTGAGGTGCCCCCCCCATATGTCCCGGCATGGCCCAAGTGATGGTGGAGAGCCCTGTGACAAAAGTAAAAATGAACCTCTGTCCTAAAAACGACAGCCTCTAGTTCAAAGGAGTAAAGGGAGCTGGAGGAAGTGAAGCCAACTAGGACCATCTGGAAAAAAGAGAGCTTAGGGTTGGCGAGCACAATAGCAAGTCGTGACCGTAACTGCTTCCCCTTTGTAGGATCTGGCCCTGGAGGAAGCTGTACTGGAGGAGCTGACGCAGAAGGTGGCCCAGGAACATAAAGCCCACAGGTAAGGCAGGGGCTGCTTGGCCGCCTGCGGCCCTGACAGAGGCAGGACACATTCGGTCCCCTCTCCCCAGCCCTTGCCTTGAGTCAGCATGGTCACTTTTTTATTTTCGTATTAAAGTTTGTTGATGTACAATATTGTGTCAGTTTCTGCTGTACAGCCAAGTGGCCCAGTCATATATAGAAATACATTCTTTTTCTCATGTCATTTTCTATCATGCTCTATCGCAAATGATTGGCTCTAGTTCCCTGTGCTGTACAGCAAGGTTCCCTTTCTTACAGCGAGTGATTCAGCTCTGTTCTGAGAGGTGCACGTAGATTTGAAAACTGTGCAGAGTTCCCGTTGTGGTTCATTGGGTTAAGAACCTGACTAGTATCCGTGAAGATGTGGGTTTGATCCCTGGCCTCGCTCAGTGGGTTGAGGATCCGGAGCAGTGTACACTGCAGACTCAGCTCGGATCTGACATCTGCTGTGGCTGTGGCGTAGGCTGGCAGCTGCAGCTCCAATTCTACCCCTAGCCTGGAAACTTCCATATGCCTTGGGCGCAGCTGTAAAAAGAAAAAAAGAACAAAAAGAAAACTGTGCTACCTGCTCCCATTCCTCTTCTCTCTCTCTTTCTTTCTCCCTCCTTGTCTTTTTCCTGCCTTTTCTTTAGCACTGGTAAGTCCACACAGATGCGGAGCTGTTGGCCAGAGGAATTCCTCTCTGTGACCTTCCTAAAACTCTTTGCTACCAGATGTGGAGAGCCTGCAGCTGCTTGTGCTGAGTGCAGTCCTCAAGAGCTGCTTTGGGTGGGAAAGTCAAGTTCTAGAGGGAAAAGAGTGAGACCTAAGGCAGCACCGAGAGCTTGATCAGGGCTACGTGGTCCAGTGCAGCGGTCCTAGACTCTCTTATCTTGGCCGCTTGGCTCCTAAAATATCATCCTCATCAACTTTCTCTTTTTTTTCCTTTTTTTTTTTTTGCTTTTTAAGGCTGCACCTGCAGCATATGGAAGTTCCCAGGCTAGGGGTCGAATCAGAGCTGCAGCTGCCGGCCTACACCACAGCCAGATCTGAGCCGCATCTGTGACCTATGCCACAAGCTCACGGCAAAGCCAGATCCTTAACCCATGGATTGAGGCCAGGGATCAAACCTGCACGCATCCTCATGGATACTAGTCAGGTTCATTACCGCTCAGCCACAATGGGAACCCCCCGTTTTTCCTTTTTTTTACCCAGTGGTAGGAAAAAAGAAAAAAGAAAAAAAAAAATATATATATATATATGTATGTATGTTTTTAAAGGTAGGCTGCATTATTCACGAGGATGTCTGGAATAATTATTTAGTGTTTACAGGGCTGTGGCTCTTAATTCAATACTTTACCTTTCTCTTACTAATTCCCTGTTGAGTAAAAGGCTACTGGGGAGTATGTTAATGGATTACTTAGTAATGCACCGTGCCTACACAGTTGGGTGACGATGACTTTTCCCAGAATAAAACCACAGGTTCTGGAATTTGCCACCAAGAGGGCAGGATCGTCCCCTGACTTTATGGCCCCTAACCGTTTCCTCCTTTGATGCTCTTGATTTTAGTGGAATCCTGCCAGCAGAAGCTGAGCTTATGTACATCAACGAAGTGGAACGATTGGATGGATTTGGACAGGAAATCTTCCCTGTGAAGGTAGCATACCCTGCCCTTGCTTCAGCCATCTCAGAACAGCACAGGCATTTGGAAAACCAGCGCTGATCGAGAGCAGAGAGCCAGAGGCTTGGCTTTCGTGTTGCTCCATGGCATTAGCTGGCAAGTCCAGTTTCCTTTAGGTAAAGCAGACACTTTTTTCATCCTGGAGAGGTTCTGAAGCTCTCTGTGGTCTTTGGCAGGGTAAGACACCCTTCTGGGTGAGTATCAAACATCAGAAGTTATCCAGGCCACCTCCAGCCTTCTGACGGGACGAGTAGCAAGCGTCACGGGTGCCTTGATACAGACCCTCCCCAGTGTTTTCCTCCCCGTGCTTCCTTTTTTGCTTCGGGCCGATGCAGTGATAATCATTGGTGAGGCAGAACGAAGCCTTTCCTGTGTGCAATCATACTTTATTTCTCCAGCTCTGTAGAGTCTCTGTTGTGGGTTCCCAGCCCCCTTCGTGTTTTCTGGAAACTCTGTCTAGGAAACTGTTACAGCACATCCGTCCTGTGCAACAGATCCACCTCCTGAAGTGGGTGTGGTTGGGGGTCACGGTGCATGGTCATTTACAGAGCTGAGCCCGTCATCCAAATGGCTTTTCCTCTGCTGACCCACTTTACAAAAGACAGGGTTTTATCAGAAACCTAAAGCGACTGGCACATTTCAGCAATTTGGGAAGCGCCTGCAATTTCAGCCTCAACGTCTCACTCCAAACTGGCTCTGCCGGCTGCTTTATAAGTGTTCTGTTCCCCCTCTGCTGCACCGTTTGCCATTTGCTTTAATGAGAACTGCCCATGTGTATCAAGTGGAATCGAGCAGGGTGGCCGCAGCTTGTGAAAAGGGCTAAATGGCTCTGTTTCAGATTTGTTTAATTTTCTTTTGCTTCTCTAATGGCTGCCCTTCGTAGGATTGTAATCCATTTTCCTTTGCAATAATGCCGTACGAAGCCATCTGGATCCCACTTCCATTTCGACAGCCCGTGTATAGTCACGATATTTTGGAAAAGCCGAGTAAACTTTTCTCCACGTCTAGAAAACTGACCTCTCGGGCTTCTGGAAGCTGGAGGTTTTGTCGTGGTGGTCATTGGCTGGCGTTGTTTTTAGCAATTCTGAACTGTGGGAAAGAGAGGCCGTGGGCACAGTGGGGAAAACCACTGTGCTCGGTTCCCTGCATTTGCTAGTTGTGTCCTCCGGTGGGAAAAAGCACAGAGGGGGTCCTAGAGGTTACTCTGAGTGGGCGGACAGGCACGGCTGACTCACAGCCGGTGGGTGTGACCTCGATGGGCTGCTTCCTTTTTCTTCCCCCCACCCCCCGCATATTTGTTCGTGACTAAGGTGACCACCTACAGACCCAAGGCTGGTGGGTGTGGGCAGCTGATCCTGTGGGGGCGGTGATGGGGGCGGCTCTGAAGTAAGTGAAAAAGCAGCCAGGAAAGTATGCAGGGGCAGACTGCCCGGGGTGATGGGGTCCCTTCTGGTCAGTACAGGTCCTGACTGACCAACCTAACGTTAAAGACGTAGCTTACGGATCTGTCCCAGCAAAGGACATTGCCGTTTAGTGTGGGTTTTTCCACGAGTGCTTTCTCCAAAACTTTCAAGGTTGGAGGGTGGGTACCAGCCCATTTCCAGACAGATCTGCTCCCTTCCTCCACAAACACAGGGGTGGCTGCAGCCGCCGTCGTTCTTGTATTTGTCCGAGCACGTGGACATGGGAGAAGCATGCTTTCGGGGTGGGTCAGACGGAGTCTGGAGCCTCGGTCCTTGGCTAAGCTCTGAGCGATGCAGTGTGCCGGGCGTCTGTTCTGTGTTTTCCCGTTGTCCTGCCCCGGTGGACGGCTCTTCCCACGTACCCACCAGACCTCTCCACCCATCTGCTGGCAGCCTGCCCAGGGAGGTCTTCCCCCGGAATTTTCTTTCTCTTCCCACCTCTGCTTTGCCCATCTTCTTTTCCCAGATACCTTTCTCTGTAATATAATTTTCACTTCTCCTAATTACCGAGGTCCCCCCTTTTTTTTCCTTCTTTTTTCTCCATCCCCAGTTCTGTCTCTCTCTCTGCTTTCCCACCAGCAGGTGTCTTATCCTTTCTCTCTCCATTAGAAGGCTCCTACGTTATGGAAGCTTTGGGAGGTGGGCTGAGAAGAGTGTGAACTCCGGCAGCCAGGTGACGCTCTTCTCAGGCAGGAGGTTGGAAGGACCTGACTGGACCCAGAGACCAGGCTCAAGACCAGACCTCTGGGTTCCCCTGCAGGAGCCCCAGGAGATTGTCTGACTGTGACATCTGTTGTCCACGTGTCCTTCCTGTGCTCACAAAGGTCCCGGCTAGCGTTTAGCATACCCTCCCCCACAGGCCGAATAGAGAGCCAGGCCTCCTCACCCCCACGGTGCCCTAATAGGAACAACAGAAGTCAGCGCAGGGAGAATGAAGCAGCCCAAGCGAGGTGGAGATTATGTAGGGGGAAGGATCCCCCGGCCCCAAATATCCTATGAGTCTCAGTAATAAAAAAATCTATTACCTCCTGACTGAAATAGATTGCTTGTAAAAGGGAACATTCAGAAAATAAAAAAGAACTCTCAGAAATAAAAATCCTGGACTCCAAAAGGGAAAACTTAATAGGTTAGAAGATTATAGTAAGGAAATCTCACCAAAAAACGAAGTAATAGATGCAGGAGGCAGGAGATAAAATGAGAGGGCCAGCCCAGGGTGTCCAGCATCTGAATAATGGGAGTTCTAGAAGGAGTGAGCGGAAGAAACAGAAGGTGGTAATCTGAGAAAATATCCCCAAACTGAAGGACATGAGGTTGTAAGTTGGAAGGCCAAGCATAGCAGATGCAAATAGACACACACGCTAGGGCTTTCAGTGGTGGAGCTGGGTGCTTTTAGGAAGAGGAAAAGATGAGGCCCCATCTGCGGCTGCTTTTGAGCAAGATCTAAAGAATATTCGAATCTTCAAACTCTGTGCATCTGTAATTGCACATACACAGTGTATGTATGTAGGCAAGCTACATGCATGTGTAGTTTTAATTTAAAAAAGCAAACACTAAGGTTAAAAGAAGACATTAATAAGGGTCATGAAAGAGAGAATGTTATCCACCCACAAATCTGAGAAAATCCTAAAATTCTTTCTTAAACAGGAAATGTGTTTGTGACAGATTGAGATAACAGAAAAACAAGCTCTATGTCGTCTTGTTAGGATGTCTCTTCAGGACCTAGTTGCCTTCTTGGCCTGATGTGATTCATTCCACGTGTGGGTGAGAAACGGGGTGTGGTCCCCATGGGCAGACTGCCAGACTGCTGGGGATCTGTCTCATCACAGCTCTCTTTTGTTGATCTTATTTATACAGGACAATCATGGAAACAGTGTGCACCTGGGCATTTTCTTTATGGGGATTTTCGTGAGAAACAGAATTGGAAGACAAGCACTAATATACAGGTAGTCTGATTTGTCTCTTGCTCCCTTTTCTCCTCAAGATGCTCTAGAAAACTCCATGCAATATGAAGGTTATACAGATGCTCTAAGAGCCAGTCCCATGGATCAGAGTTGAGCTTTCCTCAACTCAGATAAGATCAGCCCTCTGCAGGTTTTCAGTGCTTATGCAGAAATTCATCTCACTTTCCCTGAGGGTGGGATGGGGGATGGAGGAAACCCTTTCTTTCTGACTCCAAGAAATGCATAGATGAACCCTGCACTGAGCCCGAAGAGCAGAACCACACTCCAGAAGTCTGGGTAGAGACGAGCTCTTCCCGGAGTCCGGTTCCCACAGAATCACCTTTGCCAGGATTACCCATGACCAGTCATGGCATCCAAACTGGCTTCTTTCCCTCGTCCTGCACTCGAGGCCTGACCCCACGTGCTAGACAAGTACAAACTAATTCTTGTATTAACAAAAGAGGGCTGTTTGTGAAAGTGTGTTGAAAAAGCAATCAATTTGTTCCAAGTTGAAGGACTTTGGTACTGTTTATGATTTTGAGACTTCAACCCTCTTTTCCGTTTTACATGAGTAAAAGCAGCACAAGGAAGTGGCTGAGTGTCCCTTGCCTTAAATGTCAAGCAGCCTGCTTTGTATCGGTGCCCACAGATCCCATCCTGGTGTCAACAGTCTAAAAAACTGCCTTCTCACTTTTGTTTACAAGGGCAGTGCGGCTTATTGTTTACTGGAAAAACAGCTTTCCTGTGTGCTAGGCAGAGCTGCACGTCCAGGGCAGACGATCAAAGACAGCTCTTAGAGGCAAAGCACGGTGTACCTTCTGGGAGCGAATTCTGGGCCGTCCCTGTCCTCTCTGGATCAGCAGGTCCTGCAGGTCATTTTGAGAACGTTTTCCCACTTAACGCTTCCTAACTGGCTTTTATTTTCCTAGGTCCCCACCCTGCCATTATTTTTGTCCTTTTGTTTTGCTCTTGCTCTTTGAACAGAGACGTTATTGAAGTAGGAGTGGGGAGAGAGATCGTTAGGGCTACAGAGTAAACTTTTGACTTTCGGACATACTTAGTCCACTCTGTATGCCTCCAACAACGTGAGTAAAATATATAAATATGGGCGGAGTTGTAACTGTACATTTTTATTTCAGTTAAAGCTACCCAGGCACTTTTCCCCTACATGGTTCTCTCTAGCTAAGTCAGTGCTTCTCCTTGAGTGTAGAGAAGAAAAATAGACACATCTCGCGTTCCCGCTACAGAGGCTAATTGGACGAAAAGAGCCATTTGAAAGTTTGCTAATCGTAAGCCCCTCCTAGGTTTTGTTCAGCTTCCTTAGGAACTGCTTCCAGACCCCTTCCTTTAGCTCTTGCCTTGAAATCCTTACAACCTGGGGGTTTACTTCTGCTACAGCGTCGTGTTCTTGGCGCCACTGGGGGAAGTCATGAGGCGTGGATCCAGAATTTTGGAAGTTGATTTGAGGGAGTAGAGCTAGAGAAAACCAAGCAGCCACGAATCCGCATAGATGCAATCTGATGGAATCGGAAGTCGGCAGACAGCTGTGCAGAGCACCTGTAGAGAGCACGGCCCCAGCAGATGTATGTAAACGCAGTTGGTACCCGAGCAACAGCCAGCTGAGCGGAGGAAAACCTGCAGGGTGGAGAACTCATCCGCTCCCTGATGAGCAGAATGAATGAGGCAGAGCCACGCACTCCTTGGTGCCTGAATTGCCTTCTCTCCAAAGTAAAAATGCAGATAGCTGCCTGTCTACCTAAGATAAAAGTGAACGGTGCTCTATGTAGATGAAAGGCAGTATTACAACTTTTAGTTATTTCAGCAAACATCTGTCGGATGCTGTGTGCCAGGTCCTTGGTGCCTGGAATACAGAGGTGAAGAAAGTAGAATCTCTGCCCGGCGAATGGGACCATGGTCAAGTTTGGTTTAGTGAGGGCACTGGTCACAGAAGTAAATCGTTTGGTGATACAGGGTGGTGACTGAGAGAGGGGTCGCAGGTGGTTGAGGAGGAGGAAGGCCTTCCCGGAGAAGGTGACTGCTTCTGCGCCTAAAGAAATCTTGCAGGCAGAGGTGGAAGTGTGATGAGCAGGGTGGAGCGAAAAGGCAGAAGCAGGAAATTACAGGCTGGGGAACAGAGTGAACGCAGGCAGTGTTAGAGATGGTGAGAAACTGGCTGCCAGGCAGAATGGGAAGCAAGACCTTACCTTCCCTGTCTGGTGGGTCTTTCTGTGTATCTCCTTTTGGATAGGTCTCCATGAGGACAGAGAAGGAAATGTGTGTGTGTGTGTTGAGATCACAAAAACATAGGCGTGTTAAACACAGGCATTTTTTTCTAAATGGCATAACCAGATCCGTGTGGTATGTCTCAGCACAGAATCGCTATGGATTCCTCAGCCTAGGCTCCTGGAAACACTCGACTTTCAAATAATAAGCTCCTCCATCATTGAAAGTAGGGATCACAGGAGGTGCTCTGGCAGTTTGGAAACATGAAGGATAAGGCAGCCGAGGTCTCTTGCACGTGTTCCTTCTAGCTCACCAAGGAAAGTGGGCTTTATCAACAGAGACATCCAGATGCAGTTTACACAGGATTTTTAGATACTGAAATAGATTGCATGTTGCCTTTTCTTCCCCTTTCTGCTTCGAGAGAAGGAACATGCAGCTTTTAAAAATATAGTTAAGTCATAGTTTGTGAAGTGAGACTCGGTACTGGCAGACGGCCCTCCCGTGCTGTCGTAAATGCGTGGAGCATCTGTGGGCGAACACGGCTGGATGTCGTTCGCACAGGTGGAGTGACGTGGGGAACATCGCCCACAGCAAGGCCACCGTCCTGCTGGAGCTCGTCAGCAGAGAGGAGACTGCCCTCTTTCACACGGTAAGCAGAACGGGTGAAGGCGGGGTCCGCAAGCGGCTCGCTGTTGGACTTCTCAGCTCGCAATATCCTTTCCTTGCACTCCGCCTCACTGGAGAAGAAATACTCTCTTGACCCATAACTTTCCAGTACTCGCCCCATGCTGCCATCACGCATCTCCAGAGGGTGGCGGCAGCGGCTTTGGGTTCTCGATGCCAGGTTTCCAAGTGGAATTTTCAGTCTAGCGTTTGGGTTCCTCCACCAGCCTTGCTTGTGATGGGTCGCATCGGGCATGCCCTGGACTAGTCACCCCTCTTTATAGCACATGGTATTTTCTTTTCTTTTATTAAAGTATAGTCGGTTTGCAATGTCGTGCCGATTTCTGCCAGTAAGAGCAAAGTAACGCAGGCATACGTATGTATGCGTTCTTTTTCTCGTCTTTTACTTCAGTCATGTTCTATCTCAAGTGACTGGATATAGTTCTCTGCTTGATATAGTAGGACCTCGTTGCTCATTCATTCTAAATGTAATGGTTTGCATCTATTAACCCCAAACTCCCAATCTGTCCCACTCCCTCCCACCCCCCGACCGCCCACCTTGGCTGCATGGTGTTTTCTTTTGCAGGCTGATCTGGCTTTCCTTTCCCGTCACAGGGCAAGCCTAAACTGAAGCAGACTGGGTGATTGCCCTTCTGTTGAGTGACTCCTTAAGAGCTAAGGCAGTTCATGCATCGCCCTGCCTCTCGTTTAATGATGCTTGCTATACATACTATGCTCTGCCTTGACTTGTGTTTTGATTTTTAAAGTGCTGGGCTTGGCATTCTGTAAAGTCATTCTGGAACATCAGTGTAACTCGAGAGCCTTGGGCATGAAGGATGCTCTGGCAGATGCAGCATCTGCCATCCTTGGGTGTGCTTCCTAGACGTGGCTGCCGCTGAATTTCAGCGCATTGGTTTGTGGCTCGGGGGGTTCTTGTGTGCTTGATGTGAAGAGGGGGCAAGGGACGAGTTCCCACCCAGAGAGAATCCTAGTGAAATGCTTGTACAGTTAAGCCAACTTAAACCAATGTGTATTTTTTCCCCTGTCTCTCCTTTTCCAAGGACGATATCGAAAACGCCAAGTATATATCACGCTTGTTTGCTACACGGCACAAGTTTTACAAACAAAACAAAATCTGCACTGAGTAAGTCAACGTTTCGTCCTCCTCCTCGCTGGATGGCTCGATCGGCTTAAATTCTTGTGCTTTCGGGATGTTATAGATCCGTTTTTTCTACTCGCTCTTTTCCCTCATTCCTTGTAGAAGCCAAAGGGGGAGCTCAAGCTGGGTGGGAGGCGAAGCTTAATGATGAACTGTAGTCCATACACCTCGGGAGAAAATAATTGACAAAGTGACTGCAAACGCTTGACTTCTTGGATGGGCTGGCCCACATCAGTGCCCTTCCAACCTCTGCCAGGAGTTCCGAGGAGCCGAGTGGCTCCCAATTTGCCAGGGCGCCCCTTCATGTCAGATGTGGAGTGTGTTCAGAAGCGTGTAGCCCAGTGACGAGCCAGCTTAAAAGAGCAGAAGCCGCTGTCATCGTCAGCCCCGTGTCGCTCACACAGTTGGCTAACCCTGCGAGTGCCTCTGGGTCACGTCACCCGCCTGTAAATGAGAGGCCAGGGTAATTAGAGGAAGACTTGGAAGACGCTAATAGATGTCACAAATCCACGTGTGTTTTTCCAGTTTAATTTGGAAATAAAGATGATAAAGGGAGTCTGATGAGGGGACTCAACCTTGACCTGACCTTGGCTGGCACGTGCCGGGACTCATGCTATCACTGCCTTGCCTTCGGTTGCCTTCAAAAGACATTCCCCAACAAAGCGCGTCGGCAGTTGGGGCGCCCAAGGTGCTTAGTTTTGTTTCAAAGAACTTCAGGGATGTAAATGCAGGAGAAGAACTGCTCTCCCTCTTCCCCTGAGGACACATCCAAGAGCGGGAAAATACTGTCTTAGAGCAGTTCTTGATGAAGAATGCTCTGCTTTAGAAGGCGAGCTTCAGACCCTGCAGACTTTTCTCTCTACGTGATGGAGGCTCTTTCAAACCGTTTGCTGCCATTGGTCACTGTCGGAGTCTGACAGTGTAGTCGATCCTCTGTATTGTGTGGGTTTCATGTCCATGGACTCGACCAACTGTGGATCCAAAAAAAAAAAAAAAGTTCCAGGAATTTCCAAAAAGCAAAACTTGAATTTACTATGCACTGGCAGTTTACACTGTATTAGATATTATAAGTAATCTAGAGATGATTTAAATTTTGTGAGAGGATGTGGATGGATTCTGTGCAAATACTGTGCCATTTTACGTAAGGGACTTGAGCGTCCACAGATTTTCATATCTGTGGGGGTCCTGGAATTAATCCCCTTGAATACCAAGGGATGACTCCGATAGGTCTGCCAGTAAAGTCTGCAAATGTAAATCAGAAGAGCACTGATTAGGGAGCAGCAGTTTAAGCAGCCATATCTGTGTTACAGGCACGCACGTGCACACACACACACGCCATTCTTGTGAACAGATTCCCTGTAGACCGTGTCTTTGCCGTTCTCTGCTATTGCCTTTGATTTGTTGGGGTGTCTTTGATATTAACAAGAATTCTCTAGTTGACTTCTGAAGAGTGAATTTAAAAAGAAAACTGTTGAGAAGTGAATTTAATTGTACTCTCCTCCTTTGACCATTTCTCAGCACGTGGCTTTATTATAAAACTTTCTGAGTATTTATATTTCTTTTGTGGCCTTTTCTCCTTATATGAGTAAGCATCACATATTAGGACTGCAGGCTAAGGAAATTCTGTTTTCCTTTCTGCTTCTGATAACCATTCCTTTCATCTTCCTAGCCAGGTACGGAGGTTCCTAACCTCTTACCTAATAAAAAGCGGGTCTCTCTAAAAAATATACCCCTCTCCCCGACATGGACAGTCAGCTCTGTAAATAATTTCAGGGTCTCCACATGGGCCGCGTGAAGGCCTGAGAGATACCCAGCCCTCTGGAGCTCTGTGAAATCAGCATCATCTGAATAGCGTCACCTCCGGAGGTGTCCGCTCTCTCACCTCTACAAGATTGCCAGTGAATTTTATTTCCCCTATAATTCGTCTGTAGAAATAAGCCCCATTCTTCTAACGGCACTTCGTAAAGTTTATTATAAAAGCATCGCATGTCCCAAACATGGTGAAAATAAAAAAAAAGAACTAAAAAGGGAATTGGGAAGTCCGCTTGAGGCTCAGCAGGTTAAGGATCCGGCTTTGTCATTGCAGTGGCTCAGGTTGCTGCTGTGACACCGCTTCAGTCCCTGGCCTGGGAACTTCACCACCCAGAAACAGGAAGCTGCTTCTGTTTTACTGTAATTCTTAACCCATCTTGTCTGTGTTGCCCTCTTCGCCCTCTCTTGTTTATCTGGTCTCCTTGTACAGGGTAACTATCAGTTAATATTACTATTAACTATTAATAGTAGTTAATATAAACACTACTAATAACCATCCTCATTTTTGCACCTTTTCGTGTAGACAATCAAATTCTCCACCCCCTATCAGACGCCAGCCCACCTGGAGCCGGTCCTCCTTGGTATGTGTGAAACCTTCTGTCTTCAAGTCTTCTGACTCCTGGGGAACAGGGTCCTTCTGTTGTTAATTTGAGGGGAGGGTGACTAGGGCGTCATGGCCAGGTGAGATCTGGTGAGAACACAGAAGGGTATCGGTCTGCCTTGCAGGTGTGATCCCCCCGTCCCCCTTATGCCCACCCATGTCCGTCATTTCTCTAAGTGGGACTCAAGGTTCCTCCCGTGAGTCTTACTCCAGGCCAGTGAGACCATGTTCCTTCAGCATGCAACCTACCGTGGGTTGTTCCCCACCCGCCACGGGCTCTTATCACTGTTTCTGTTTAGTGCATATAAACCTGTCTTCAGTTATAATCTGCTAATTATTCTGCATTTACTGCCATAGGTAGAGTCTAGTAAACTAGTCAGAAAATGACTACTTCATTATTATTTTTTTGGCTGCGTCCATGGCATACAAAAGTTCTGGGGCCGGGGATCGAACTTGCGCCACAGCAGTGACCCAAGCCACAGCAGTGTTGACCCTGGATCCTTAACTCATGGGCGCACCAGGGAACCCCAGTGACTACTTTAAATGAGCAAAAATTGAATGTGTCTAGTTGATGGTCTCGGCGTATTCAATGGGGAAGATGAGTTGCATTTTCTAATTCTAAGGCCAACAGAATTTGAATTGATTCACTTTTCTACCTTAGCCTTAGCTTTTTTTTTTGGTCTTTTAACTGCTGTCCTCATCATTTGAGTAAGGAAACAGCTCTCGTCTCAATGCCTGTGTTCTGCCGTAGACTGTGTTTGATTTTGAGTGACTTCAGGATAATATAGCAAGATGTGGGGGAATTGGTTTCCTTTAAAGTATCTGCTTGCTTTAAGTGATAATTCTTTTTATTTTAGGTTATTTTTTTTTTTTTTTTACACAAAGTCAAAATGACCATGTAACCTTTAAATGTTCCTAGGTGAACAGTTCCTTTCAGTTGACAGGAAAATTGAATCTTTCTTCATGCACAATGTATATACCCTATAGTATGTTTCTAACTTGTCTTTTAAAAGGAAAGTTTTGAGGATTTTTTTTTCCTGGATAGTGCATTGACGTGAACTCCTAGAATTCTGAAGTTTGAGCATCATATCACCACATAATAATTGCTAAGGACCCGTGTGCATGTTTTTAAACTCCATGTTAAAAATGCCCAGTATCTCACAAGAGGTCCTTGCCTCGGAGATGTAGGGAGTTGCTTTGGACTTCTTCCCTCAAGTACCGATAGATTTGTTCATGGCTTGTTCTTATTCTTGTCGCTTTGTTGATGTTTCCTGATTTCTTCTCCCTTTGTTGATGTTATTTTCCTTTTCCCTTGTTTAGAGTGTGCGTGACTTCCTAGTGAGATGAATGTTCACTGTGTCCATGAAAGAGCAGGGGCGGCACAGTGTTTTAGGGCTGGATCTTGTGATTTGATCTCATCCTAATCATCCAGAGAAGATACAGAGGCTTTCCTATTTTATTTGGATGAAGCTAATCCATAAGAAGCCAGATTCCTGGCCTCTCCCTTTCCTCTGCTCTTTAGGATTTAAACCATTTCACCAAGACTTCCCTGTGATGAATGAGAATAAAACCAAATAACATTGTCTTCTTTTGGCTTCCTAGCTGTTAATCGGGGCTGCTGTTTTTTTCTCCGGCCCTTCTGGCTCTTATATTGTGGGCTCTCATTTGTTTTTGTATTAGCTGGTCTGGAAAGACATAGAATAGTATATTGGAATATATAAAAAGATGGACTCAATAATATAATTTTGGAGTTCCCTCCGTGCCACAGTGGGTTAAGAACCTGACTGCAGCGGCTTAGGATGCTGTGAAGGTGCAGGGTTGATCCCTGGCCCGGCACAGTGGGTTAAGGATCTGGCGTTGCCCCAGCTGTGGCATAGGTTGCAGCTGCAGTTCAGATTCAGTTCCTGGCCCAGGAACTCCCATAGGTGCGGCCATAAAAAATAAAAAAGTAATAATAAGTAAATAATCCTGAAATGCCATTTGAAGGATTATCTGTTATTTTCATAAACAGTCACTTATTAACATAGGATATATTTTTTTTTAATAAGAGCAAGAGAAGGGAGAGGTGAGCCAACTTTGTCTTGCTGTGTGTTTCTACTCCCTTGTATGAATCCCTCTCATATATATATATTTTTAAGCCCGAAAACTGGCTGTCAAGTCATGGAAAAATTGAGTTGAATTAGGTATTACCCAAAAAGAGAAACTGTTTCTAAGTCACTGCTCAAAAACTAACCAAAGACATTCCAAACGGTGAGCCAATTTAGGTGAGCTGATAAAATGACCTTTTCTTTGGCACCCTGAACTGTATTCTTAAATTAATTTAAATTCCTATTTCTTTCCCCCTGATTCTTTTTAATTTTTGGATTTCTCATCTTCAGTACCTTCTTTATTTGCCCTTTTGATGCTAAAACATTATTTGTAGCAGAGGAAATAATAGGTGAATCATTTACCCCACTTCAGATTCTGTGTAGTGTTCTTCTGAGAAAGTGTGACCCCTGCTGGCTTTGTTTTGTTTTGTTTTTGTTTTTTTTTTTTTGGCTTGATCTCAGCTTTCCCAAAACAGTACTATGTAAGTTAATTATCTATAGAGCTAATTTTAAAATAATCAAATAGAAATATAAAAGATCATCCTGTTTGGTCATTTCCAAGCTTAAAGTTTATTTTTTTCAGATCAAAACTCTTTCTTCAAACAGACTCTTACCTGGAATCCCAATATATAAATAAAATGGATGATGCAGGAGGGAGGAGGCTTTGATTAACATGAAGCTGAGACCTGCTCTAGACCATATTAGCTTCTTTGTCAGCTCCCCAAATATTGACGCCATCTAAGCGTTTTGGTTTTAGTCTCTAAAAGTTTGACCCCCTCTCTGCAGCAGGGCCTTAGGCAGGTGGAGTCTGTAAGAATCTTAGGGGAAAGAGTCTTCACTGAAGCGGCAGATGGGTGGTTGAACTGGATTCTCTGCGAGGCTTTTCCACATTTGGTTCTGAGATGGGAGGTTCAGTACATGGTCTTGGGAACTGTACCCCGTTGTTAGGGACCACATTTCAGATTTTTACGTAAATTCGCCAGTGGGCCCAGGTTAACACTCTCCTGTCCCTATTTGAGGTTGATGTGACATGTTTATGAGCTTGGAGCTCCAGGAGGGAGTGTTCTGGGTTATTCCTTTAAAAAAAGGCATTGGGGAGTTCCCTGGTGGCTCAGCAGGTTAAGGATCTGGCATTATTACTGCAGTGGTAAGAACTGTTTCTGTGTCGCATGTTTGATCCATGGCCCAGGAACCTCTGCATGTTGTGGGCGTGACCCCCAAAAAGGCATTGGGCGTTTAGTACGTGTGTTACAAAACAGATTATGAATCGGTACTTTCATGTTGATTGCAGCCGCTTTCTCACCTTGAACCAGCCTCCCCAGAGCCCCCTTCTTGTTTCTCCAGTCCTAAGCTCAGTGATGAGATGGGGTGCAGAAGCTGAGAAGAGGGTTGGGTCGAGGGTGGAGGGTGGAGCAGCCGCAGTGTGCCTCCCCGCAGTCGGGGTGAGTGATGGGGACTGTCACCTGCATGGGCTGGATCTCGCGCCAAGGCCTCCCACCTAAGCTGTGTTCTCTGTTTCAGCCCCGGCAGCAGCCATACATCTTGCCTCCCATGCACGTCCAGTGTGGCGAACACTACTCGGAAACGCACACCTCACAAGGTAACCCTGGCTTGCCATTTCCCTTCTTACGATGCAAAATTGAGTACCCGTGATTGGTACTGACTCTTTTTTTTTTAAGATGACAGTGATGCTTTCATTTTAACGTTGTCATTGTCTAAATGGCAGCAGGCAGCAGCTTGGATGTGAAAGGCAGAGAATATCATTTACCCCTGAGAGGTAAATTTCCCTAGAGCAGAGGGAGTTTGGGGAAGGCAGTGAGCGAGTTCCTTTTTCCTCCTCCTCCTCTTCCTCCTCCTCCTCCTCCTCCTTGTAAGAGCCTTAGAGAAGAGAGAGACAGCTAAGCCTGGTGGAATAGTCTTTACCCTCATTGCCAGTGTCAGAGAGCTTGTAACAGTCAGCCAGGTTTTCATGGTGACAGAGACCGCAGGCATCCAGAATAATTGAAAGAAATACACACATAATCCCAGCCCTGTATTTTAGCTCTTGTTTATCACTGCCACCGGCCTCTTTCTCAGTGTACTTGTGAAACTGTTTTATTCCTCTTTTTTCTCCCTAAATAATCCCATGCAAAATGTGTGAAAAAAACCCATTCCAATAAAAATTATTTCAGCAGTTAGCATTTATGGAGCAGGTCCTCTCCTTAAGCATTTGTTTTAAGCACTTGCACTGTGTTGTCTCATTTCATCCTCAGAATAAACCTGTGCGATATGTCCTGTTATTATTTCCACTTTCCAGGTATAGAAACTGGGATACAGAAAGGGTGTTGGAGGGGCTTGGGTATGAAAACTGGTATCCTGACTCTCGAGCTAGTGCTCTTAATCATTATACTAAGTGCATCTCCAAAAAGAGATGGGATCAAACACTGGATGTTGACAGGATGTAAAATGGATAATTAGTTTCTGTGTTGTCATATGCTCGCTGTTTTGAATCTTTCTGCACTCACTGTTGAAGTGTGAATGCAGAAACTAAGATAATCAAGATGATTCAATTTAACAAAACACTACTTTTTTTTTTTTGCTTCTTAGGGTCACATGTGCTGCATATGGAGGTTCCCAGACTAGGTGTCTAATCCGAGCTACAGCTGCCGGCCTACGCCACAGCCACAGCAGTGCCAGATCTGGGTCGTGTCTGCACCTACACCACAGCTCACGGCAATGCCGGATCCTTAACCCACTGAGCAAGGCCAGGGATCAAACTTGCAACCTCATGGTTCCTAGTTGGTTTTGTTAACCACTGCGCCACAATGGGAACTCCACAAAACACTACTTTTTAAAAAAAATTTTAACCACAGTATGGTTGATTTACAGTGTTGTATTAGTGTCAGATTACAGAAAAGTGATTCAGTGATAAGACAGATTTTTTTTTCAGCTTTTTTCCCCTCATAGGCTATTACAAAATATTGGGTATAGTTCCCTGTGATACACAGTATGTCTTTGTTGGTTATCTGTTTTATATGTAGTAGTGTATGTATGTTAATCCCAAATCCTAATTTATCCCTCTCTGCCCTTTCTCCTATGGCAACCAGAAGCGTTTTCTATGCCTGTGAGTCTATTTCTGAATGAAACACTACTTTTTATGAGCACTGTAGCAAAGTTACCCAGCTTCTATGGGAAGGCACCAAACCCCATTAGAAGTGGATAAACACAAAGTGTTCTCTTAGGTTTTTTTTTTGGCCTGTCTCATGTCATCTTCTCCAGTCTATGCTGCTACTCTTCAGATGACAGCTGAGTATTTTCAGTCACCTTTTCAAGTATTTTTTTTACATTTTCTGCCTTCTACTTTGCTCATGCTTATATCTATAGTGTGATAATGAATATGCTTTGCCCACAGAAAAGGGTATTAGCAAGGGATTGCCTTCCTAGGGTGTGTGTATGTGTGTGTGTGTGTGCGTGCATGCACTTGCATGTTATGGGGTGTGTCTGCGTAATGAGGGAACACTGAACCCCTAGAAGGGGCCTGACATGAGAAATCTACTTTTCATCCCTTTAGGTACCTCTTTAAAGTATTACCAGTTTTCACATGAAATTGACCTTAGTAATGAAACCGGCTGTAGAGGAGGGCTTTAGACAGTGGCTAAAAACACTTGTGATTCTTATTTTGCCCTCCATTGGTTGCTGATCAGAACAAGGCAGCCATGCATGCTGACATCCTGACTGTGTGATCTGTGCTGGGTCTTGATGGCTGCTCCACAGTCCCTCGCACACAGGGACCTTTTCTACGGCAGTCCAGGAGATCATCTCCAAGAACTCAATAACGTCAAATCTATTGCCCCATTAAAGTTCTTGACTTCTGGCCCAAATGTCCAGGCCTATTGCTGAGTATTGAACGAGAGGACAGGTCTTCCAGTGTGAGGTCTGTTGTTGTCCTGATTTAAAAGCTCATGGCCAAGTCGAGAACTTCACCCAGGTGATGACGTTTCCACACGTGCATAGCTTTCTTTGTCTAGATTCACTTTCTCTTTTTGGTGTGCTTTATTATTATTAATTTCTTTTGTTTTTTGTCTTTTTAGGGCCACTCCCACAGCATATGGTGGATCCCAGGCTAGGGGTCTAATCAGAGCTGTTGCCGCCAGCCTACACCAGAGCTACAGCAATGCCAGATCCGAGATGCATCTGGGACCTATGCCACAGCTCATGGCAATGCCAGAGCCTTAACCCATCTGAGCAAGGCCAGGGATCGAACCCACAACCTCATGGTTCCTAGTCGGATTTGTTTCTGCTGCACCACAACGGGAGCTCCTCTTTTTAGTGTGCTTTAAAGTGCACCTTCTGTATGTTGGCATCTTGCCCAAGAAATTGCTAGTTTTTCTGTGCAATTTGTGGGTGGAGACTTGGGATTTGATTTCACTTTTGTTTTCTGTTTTACTGTTCAGCAGGTTTATTTTTTTTCACTTGACATCTCTATTTATTTAAAAAGTTTTTTTTGGAGTTCCCATCTTGGCTCAGCGGTAACGAACTCAGCTAGGATCCATGAGGATTTGGTTCGATCCCTGGACCTGCTCAGTAGGTTAAGGGTTTGGTGTTACCGTGAGCTGTGGTGTAAGTCATAGATATGGCTCAGATCCTGTGTTGCTGTGGCTGTGGCTGTGGCATAGGCTGACAGCTGTAGCTCCGATTCAGCTCCTAGCTTGGGAACCTCCATATGCTGTGAATGCGGCCCTAAAAGACAAAAAAAAAAGTTTTTTTTTTTATTAAAATACAGTTAATTTACAGTATTGTGTCAGTTTTGCTGTACAGCAAAGTGACCTGTCATACATATGGGATTTTACTTTTTATGACTTTTATTAATTAAAAATTAACCCCCACGACTGTGAAGATGAACTTGACGGAAGCGGGATGGTGTGGGGGTTCACATGCCTTTGTTTGACTTCTTGCAGACAGCATCTTCCATGGGAATGAAGAAGCCTTGTATTGCAACTCACACAACAGCCTGGACTTAAATTATCTAAACGGCACCGTCACCAATGGCAGTGTGTGTAGCGTTCATAGCGTCAACTCCCTCAGCTGCTCCCAAAGCTTCATCCAGGCTTCTCCTGTGTCCTCCAACCTCAGCATCCCTGGAAGTGACATCATGCGGGCTGACTACATCCCGAGCCACCGGCACAGCGCCATCATCGTGCCATCCTACCGGCCGACCCCCGATTATGAGACGGTCATGCGGCAGATGAAGAGGGGCGTCGTGCACACGGACAGCCAGAGCCAGTCTCTGCGAAACCTGAACATCATCAACGCCCACGCCTACAACCAGCCGGAGGAGCTGGTGTACAGCCAGCCCGAGATGCGGGAGAGGCACCCCTACACTGTCCCTTACGGGCCCCAGGGGGGCTATGGTAACAAACTGGTCAGTCCGTCGGACCAGATCAGCCCAAAGAGTACCGCGGTGCCGAGCAAGCCGGGGGCAAGTGCCATCTCACACACGGTGAGCACCCCAGAGCTGGCCGACATGCAGCTGCAGGGCCCGCAGAACTACAGCACGGCCCATATGCTCAAAAACTATCTCTGCCGGCCGCCACCCCCCTATCCACGGCCCCGCCCTGCCACCAGCACCCCAGACCTCGCCAGCCACCGCCACAAGTACGTCAGCGGCAGCAGCCCCGACCTGGTGACTCGCAAAGTGCAGCTGTCGGTGAAGACGTTCCAGGAGGACAGCTCCCCGGTGGTGCATCAGTCGCTCCAGGAGGTGAGCGAGCCCCTCACGGCCACCAAGCGCCACGGCCTGGAGGTGATGAGCAGCATGGTGCGGGGCATGGAGGCCATGACCTTGAAGTCGCTCCACATCCCCATGGCCCGCCGCAACACTCTCCGCGAGCCGGCGGAGGTCCCCGCGAGCCACGAGGTCCCCCAGCTGCCCCAGTATCACCACAAGAAGACCTTCTCGGACGCCACGATGCTGATCCACAGTAGCGAGAGCGAGGAGGAGGAGGAGGAGGCCCCGGGATCGGTGCCTCAGATCCCCGTGCTCCGGGAGAAGATGGGGTACAGCGCCCAGCTCCAGGCCGCCTTAGCCCGGATTCCAAACAAGCCCCCGCCTGAGTACCCCGGACCCAGGAAAAGCGTGAGCAACGGGGCGCTGCGGCAAGAGCAGGTGTGCCTTCCTCCGGCCGTCGCCAGAGCCAGGGTCCTGAGGCACGGGCCAGCCAAGGCCATCAGTGTGTCCCGGGCCGACCAGCTGGCCGTCAACGGGTCCTCACTCGGTCCGTCCATCTCAGAGCCCGACCTGACCAGCGTGAAGGAGCGGGTCAAGAAGGAGCCCGTGAAGGAGAGACCTGTGTCCGAAATGTTCTCCCTGGAGGACAGCATCATAGAAAGAGAGATGATGATCCGGGTAAGTGCTTCCTCTCCTGGGCCCCTTCATGAGACAGTGGAACCGCTGGTCGACCCCACCTTCACCCCGTCCGCACAGCCTCCCCTGCCGCTTTTCCGTGATTCGAGTGTACATCCTCTGGCACTGAGGACGACACTAGGTTTATTCAGGGAATGTGGCAAGGATTTAAAGATCACTTGGCATTTAAACAGGTAGTGTTTCCTCTCCCAAAATGCTGTTTGTGCTCCTTCTAATAAACCTTCCATTCTCATCCATGGCTTCTCATAGGTGTGCTTGATGCCAAGTTTTGTGATGGAATTAGGGTCCTGGAGGGTGGTGGTGTTGAGACTGGTGTCTCGACCAGCCTTGGGTGCTTATTCAGGGTCAGTCTGCCCGTTGCATGGGCTGCTAGGAACCTGCCTTCCTTAATCTCTTGGTATTTTGGTTTTGTCAGGGGAATGCATTTTTGCCCCCGATTTGATATTAAAAGAGCAGTATCCCTTCAGAGCGCAGCTTTCTGTGTGGATCTAGATGTCAGAATGGCTCATCGATATTGACCATGATGTGTCCAGCTTTATTTTCAGATCTCCTTTCAGTGGATTATAATAAAGTCATACTGAAGCTTACATTGGGCTTCAGTTCACCATTGAGCTTATTCTAGCCAGAATTCACACGTGCATATTCACACACACACATGCACGTACAACACGTGAAGATGCCTAGTATTAGACATAAGTGGCCCTTCTTTAGTGTATGTATCATCTGGAAGGCGGGTATGTTGCCAGAGCCAGGGTTGCCTGTTTCCAGGGTGTGCAGGAAACAGGTGGAGACCTGGAACCACTAAGTCACTTATCTCTTGCTCAAGAGAAAATTGCTAGATTGTAGTTCCCACTTTAAAAATTATTTTACAGTGCCATTGTTGCTTGTCCTGGAAAATTTTTTTTTTTTTTTTGCTTTTTTAGGGCCACACCCGGGGCATATGGAGCTTCCCAGGCTAGGGGTCCAGTCGGAGCTACAGCTGCCGGCCTACGGCATAGCCACAGCAACGTGGGATCTGAGCCGCATCTGCAACCTACACCACAGCTCACGGCAACGCCGGATCCTTAACCCACTGAGCAAGGCCAGGGATCGAACCTGCGACCTCATGGTTCCTAGTCGGATTCATTTCTGCTGCGCCATGATAGGAACTCCTGTCCTGGAAATTTCCAACCCCTTAAAAAAATAGAAATCTTCTCATCATGAAATCTCCTCAAACCCAGACTGACCTCTCCTCTGCAGGTACCACCCCTGTACCATAAGATAGCCACCAGGGCTGATTTTAGGAACTCCAGAGCAGTGGTAACTGAAAATTTGCTTTAATGGAGTTCATTAGATTCTCTTCATTTTTCAGTCTCCCCAGTTCTCCAGTGGGAATCAACCTGTAAAGAAGAGGAAGGAGCCAAAGTTTTAAGGAAGCCAAGTTCCTGGGTTTAGGAATCTAACCCATAGCAACATTCCTACTTTAGACGAACCTTCAGAACATTCTCAGCCCTGCAGTGCTGGCTGTCAGAGGAGTATTGTGAAGAATTTGGTACAGGCAGAACTTTTTCCACTTTTTGTAAAAACCTAGAGGGAAATTGTGAAAGATGTGCCTGTGCCTCTGGCAAATAAAACTGTTTGGCTGAGGGATGGAATGAAATGCGGGGGTGAGTGCCTTGGGGGAGCACTTTCCGAGTCTGGAAAAAGTAATCAAGTTTGGAAAAAGTAATCCGTGGTAGAAAGGGATTTTCAGCTCCGCTTGGCCTCAGGCCCCTTTGACACAACTCTGCATCAAGAACCCATCAATCCAATCATTCAGCTTTGCTAATTACTCCGCCCCTTGGATATTTCTTGCCACCTACATGGTCCCCTAGCCTCCTATTGGTTTTGGTCGTATTCATCCTGTTCTCTTGTCACCTGTATGGAACAAAAGCCTGTAGCTAACTAAATCCATTGCCCTAGTGCCCTGCACAGCGCTTCATGCATTGTCACCAAGGAGCAAGGGCCTTTGCCACTGTTTGTCCCACGTGCTTTCTCATCCAATCCGTGTGGGGAATTGTGGCTAGCTGATTTTACCCCTCAACTAGTTCGGGAACGCCACTGCCCTATTCCTTTGGCACTTTCCCGGACTTTCCTTAAATTCTACACACTCGTGAGCTCAAGGACTGCCACCCTTAGCTGGGGTCCTGACCTCAGAGCAGATCTCAGAGGCTTTTCAGTGGGCCAGTGGCTCCGGTGTGCCAGGCAGGATGGCGGCAGTGCCACTGGCCCTGAGGCTTGGAATGGGTCTCTGTTTTTTTTTTTTTTTTTTTTTAAATCAAGAAACTCACCATGGAGTTCCTGTTATGGCACTGTCGAAATGAATCCAACTAGGAACCGTGAGGTTGTGGGTTTGGTCCCTGGCCTTGCTCAGCGGGTTAAGGATCTGGCATTGCCGTGAGCTGCGGTGTAGTTCGCAGACGTGGCTCGGATCCTGCGTTGCTGTGACTGTGGCGCAGGCCGGCAGCTGTAGCTCCGATTTGACCCCTAGCCTGGAAACCTCCATATGCCGCAGGGGTGGCCCTAAAAAGCAAAAAAGAAAGAAAAAGAAACTCACTGCAATGCCCTCCCCACATCTCAGATGCTTTTCTGCCCTCCCAGAGAAGGCTGTCCTGTCAGGGCCTCTGTAGGATAAGAAAACAGTGAGAAAGTATAACCCAGTGGAACTGGAGGGGGACAGCTGTGGTGGGAATTTGCCCTGCAGGCAACTCTCGGTAATTCCGGAGCTGCTTCTCCATTTGATGGACAACTGGGGCCTGTTGTCTTGATAGCTCCTCCTTCTGGCTCTTAAGGCTGCCCCTGAAGACATTTCAGTGTCTGTAGTCCCCTAACCCAGAATCGGGTACAGGGAAGAGAAAAGCCCGGATCAAATCCTTGAATTAATTATTATTTTTACCTCTGGTTATAAGCTGATAGGGTAGGTGAGGAATTGCTAAGTGAAATAGTTTATCACTGGGGTTTCAGTTTTCACTGGGTAAATACTAATCCTTTCCCAAGAAAGACAAGTCACCTTTTGCTTTGGGCTCCGTTGGGGTCGCCTTATGGTGGGGGTGAGAAGGGAGCTGAAGGTCCTAGGGACCAAACATTCAATACAGGATTACCGTCCTCGGTCTCAGCCTCTCTAGTGGAAACTTGGGAAGGTTTTTCTCCATTTATGCCTGTATCTCACTTCCGAGTGCAACAAACAGTTTTTAATAAGGTATTAACCCTTTACTCTGCGTAAAAGGCCCATCATTGTGATTAGATTTGAAACGGTGTCTCTTTCCCTCGGCTGGTCTTCAGCCTTCATCTTCCTAAAGTGCCTCACTCGTGCATTGTTTTCCTGTGAGCCTCGTGGCAGAGTGTGTTTGTAGGGAGCCTTTGCTCTTGTTTGTTTGGTTGTTTGTTCCTTCCTCCACTTTTAAATAAAAGCTCAAGAGGCCTGGGGGAGCCGTGGGAAGAATGGCAGGGGAAGGCTGTGTTCGAATGTGCCCCGCTAATGGAGATTGTCTACATTCCTTGGCTGGGGAGTTGCAGATTTGGGGAGATTAAAACACATTCCAGCATTCTCCTGCTATTGCAAACAATGAGAACATGCCTTTTCTTGCCGCAAGAATCTAGAGAAGCAGAAGATGGCAGGCCTGGAGGCGCAGAAGAGGCCACTGATGCTGGCAGCCTTGAACGGACTCTCAGTTGCTCGGGCCTCGGGAAGGGAAGAGAGCCGAGCTGATGCCACTCGGGTTCCCATGGACGAGAGGGTAAGCCCTGGGCTTGTCCAACACGTGACTCATTCTCTGGGGTCTTAGGATTCCAAAGCGCTCTCCTTGTTCATACATGCCAGCACCAAGGTCTGTGTGTTGGATTCACCCTTCACCTTGAAGGTGAGCAGGACCTGGTCCGTGCTGCCTTAAATCGATCCTTTCCAACATCTCGTGTTTTTTTGTCAGGTTGGGTCAGTGACACCGCCTGAAGGGACCTGCCCCTAACAAGCTGTGTGGCCTTGGTCCAGTCACTCAGTTTCTCTGGGCCTATTTCTTTTTCTTACAAAACAAGCGGGTTAAACAACTGCTGTAGCTCTCAATTTCTATGATATTTGGGTGGGGGGTGGGGGGGACAAATACCCTTTATTGGGGTGATTATTTTGCACACACATTTATAGAATTCTTTTAATGTTACTGGCCCTTTATTTGACTATAACGTATGGCTGATTTATAATTGTTAGGGTGATGCATTTTGAGAACTTGGGTTTTGAAAAGCAAGGAGAGGTTGCCTGGGAGTGTTTCAGAGGTGAAGAAACGTGTTCCTTTAGCTCCTGAAATTGCTGTCAGGTTAAGAAACAGGTTGTGTAGATTTAATAGAGTGCCGATAAGATAAGGTTTTTAGTTTTTGCCAGCATATGTGAAGTATTAGAATGCTCTCAGAGCCAGAAGGGTCATCCAGCTAATACCATGTTATTGTAATTAGTCATTTGGCCTGGGGAGAGGGGAGAGCGGGCATCTAATCCTTAAAACTAGAGCACTGTGGGCCAGTATATCTTGAAATTTAGCTTAGGAAAAATAGTCAGTGGAGAAAAGGATGTTTGGGTAATGATTAACAGTCTCCTTATCACTGGAACTTTAAACAGAGATGCTAATTTTAGAAAACACTAATTTTGAATTTTAGCTCTTGCCTGGTCTTGCAGATTTGTTGTGTTTAAGGTATGGCTGAGAAGGTGGTTGGCTATTGGACAAGAGAAACCAGCAACATGGTTAAATATTACGATCAAATAGTCAAGCATCCGTTGTACATCTTGAAACTTCTGACAAATGCTTTCCCTGCAAATATTTTAAGAAATCTGGGCGTTTTGTCAGTGTTGGGATAAGGCAATCCAGAGAGCTGAAGACCAATTTCTGTTGCAGTTCAGAACCCTGAAGAAGAAGCTGGAAGAGGGAATGGTGTTCACAGAGTATGAGCAGATTCCGAAGAAAAAGGCAAATGGCGTTTTCAGCACAGCAGCTCTACCAGAAAATGCAGAGCGCAGCCGAATCCGCGAGGTGGTCCCCTACGAGGAGAACCGCGTGGAACTGATACCGACCAAAGAAAACAGCACAGGCTACATTAACGCCTCGCACATCAAGGTGAGAAGGCGGGCACGCTGGGAAGGCTGCTGAAAGATTGCTGGGTTAACGGTAGAGATGCAGGGAGGAGAAAACCTGCCGGCTGCCACTGTGCATCTTGGCTTGTCCCCAAATCCCAAGGGCGTGTTCTCGAACCCCTCTGCTTTGCTCAGTCAGCGGAAAGGCCTTGTCTCTCGTGCAGAGAGGAGGAAGCTCGGTGGCCCCAGGGGCGACCTCAGGTTGGCTGTCTCTGATGAAGCTTGCTCTTTACAGGGGATTTAGCTTTTTCTTCTCTCTGGATTGTAACCGTCCCTAAAACTCATAGGTAAAGCTGAGGCTTGTCCCTGTCGGTTTGTGATCTGCAGACGATGGAGGCTTTGGAAGTCACAGGCGTTGTATTTCTGTCACTGACGTTGTGGGGATGCCCTAAGCCACAGAAACTTAACCGTTTCTCCCTTGTAATGTTATGCGTTTTACAGCTCAAGTCCCAAATTTGCATGACATTTAGCAGTGGGGTAATTTAAACATAAACCATGAAGGTGTGGCTGATAATGCAGGATTTGTCTCATGATTCAGTGCGTTGGGGTCATTACACTTTCGTTACTGTTTCAGATACACAAAACTTCATATCTCCGTCCTTCATAGACAAACAGTAGTCAGCTTAGCCTCTCTGCTTCAGTTAGAATTTAGAGTTACGCATGTACTGTGCGTGCAGTTACGTGTCTCCTAAGTGGCTTACCTTCCTCACGGCCCCTAATAGCAGAGCACATTTGCTGGGAATGTCACCAGTTGCTCTGACCTCTGAAGCAGAGGAATTATTCATATATTAAGGTGAAAGCAATTGTTACAGGATGTTTTTCAACAACAGCGTTCATATCCATAGTCTGTTAGAATCCTACCTCCGGCCTCGTCCAGCATTATTTCCTTTCTTCACTGAACTTTTCAACTGTACCTGAATTATAGGTAGGTTCCTTTGAGCCTCTAAAATACAGCTAGATGCTTGGCCTGTGTGATCACTTCTCACAGTTTTGATACAGAATATGGAAAGTGTGCCATGGTTGGGCGTATAGTTTTTGTTCACAGAGCCTACAGAACCACATCTGCTTTTTTTTTTTTTAAGCATCAGAAAGTCCTGTCAGAAGGAATAGGAGGACACCGCTATCATGTCATAATGTGTATTTTCTTCTTATTTTTGAGAGTGAGGATGAAAGCCATAAAAACTGAGTCCCAGGAAGCTCTGAAGGAAACTGGCAGTGGTGCTTTTCTTGGGCTTAGCTGAGATGACGAAACAGTGACCAAAATAATGTCCTCAAACAAAGACGCAGCTCCCACGGCTGCTGCTTGCTGGAGTGTCTGCGAAAATCTTCCATGGCTGTAAATAGGCTGTCTTCTTCTTGTGGCCAAATCACCCCCATCCCCCATTTTCCATCTGTTCTCTGGAAAAAGCTGTCACTCTGCGTGCGCGGTACCCGTTGGTCTGTTAACAGACGTGTCCCTCTCTCCATATTCACCGGGGCCCACATTTCATCTTGTGGATCCGGGTTAGACCGGAGTGCGTTTAATAGACCCGGAGAGCTTGCAAGAACTTGTCCTTGTGCTTTCGGAACAGAGTTGTACATCTTGCCAATGCTTTCTCCCCGGGTTCCAAGCAGCCGTTAACACAGAGCCGGGATTTATTTGCTCCAGAGGTAGAAGCACATCTGTGAAATCTACCTCCGTAGCATTGGATGGTTGTGTTTTTAATGCCGTTTTTAATACCCTCCTGTCAATACTTGGAATATGCTGAAAGGCCCCAGGCAGCAGCATGCTCTGGAAGTATTTATGGCTCCTATATGTTGGGTGCCAGGGAGGCGAATGTTTAAAATCACAGTTCCACAGATAAGCCAAACTCCTAGCCAGCCAACAAATATATGAATGTTATCTCCCACCAGTACTTGGAAAATGGATTTCGCTTGCCAGCTTTGACCTAAACACGTCTTGGGGAACGAGACAATAACTGACATTGTTTTTGTTCGATTCAAGGTAGTATATAGTTTCATAAAATAAATGATGGGAAAAGTTTCAAACAATGAGCACTTCATTACCCATGGAGCTATCTAGAGTAAAGGCAGCCTGCCTTGGCCATGTCCAGGCACAAGAATGGAGGGAACCCCGGAAAGAAGGCCTCCGGAGGCCACCGTTTCATCCTGATAGCATGACCTTCGGCACTCGGGGCGCAGCTTCTTATCAATGAATCTCTGCTGTGGCTATTTATAGCTACAGAATTATCCTCCCAAGATCACCCTGAGCTGCATGGTTTTGGATGATGATTGTATCCCAAATCCTCTTAGGACTCCAGAGTTCCCTTGGATGCTGTGGGACTGCACGAGGGAAGGCAAGGACGAAATAGCATAGACCATGGGCTTGCCCCTCCTGCCTCTCCTGGATGTGGCACTCACAGAGCAGCAGGTGCAGCAGAGCTCTGCCACGCACGTCCTGTCAGGGCAGCGACGGGAGACCTTGCTCCCAGAGGGGCGTTATTCCGTAGCAGGCTTTTGAAAGGATGCCGTGGAGTACTGTTTCTCAAACTGTGCACCACCCTGTGGAGGCTGGGTGTGAAATCAGTTTAGCAGTCAGGAGCAGTTTGGGTTTTGCTTTGTTTTGTTTTTTAATTGAATAGACTAGAAAAAAGAGAAAAGAATGGCAATTCTCAGTACATTGCACATTGGAAACATAACTATTGCTTCTATAGCAAATTGTTAGTTTGTATACGTATGTATATTCATGTACTATTATCTGTGTAGGTGTGTGTGTGTGTGTGTGTGTGTGTGTGTGTTGTTGTTTTCCGGGCCAGTGGCTTGATGTGGGATCTCAATTCCCAGACCAGGGATTGAACTTGGGCCGTAGAGGTGAAATCATTGAATCCTAACCATTAGACCTCCAGGGAACTCCCATATATATGTTTTAGGTATGCACTCGTTTGCACATAGTTACTGTGGATTTCAGACCAAAAATGATGAGATGTATTTTAATAAACTTAAGTGGCAAAAAATGTAAGAATGTGTCACTAACCATCCTAGTCTCAGGCTTTTTAATTGTAACACATTTGGTCTTAAAAAATACTACCCAAGGTTTTTAGGTGGATACAAAAGGAACCCCGGTCAGCAAGTAATTCTGTCTTGGATTTGGGGTTTACTCACCAGTGCTTTCCTTGGTTTCCAGGTGGTGGTTGGTGGGGCAGAATGGCACTACATAGCCACTCAGGGGCCCCTGCCACACACATGCCATGACTTCTGGCAGATGGTGTGGGAACAGGGAGCGAACGTGATCGCCATGGTCACCGCGGAGGAGGTAAGGGGCCGCACAGCCACCTGTCCCTGGGGGAGGGGCGCCCGAAGGTGGGCTTTGTGTCGGCCACTCTGCTGTCCCGTCCGCCTTCCTGCCACACCACTTGCCTGAAAATCCTTCTCTCTCTGACACGCATCTCTTTCCTCTCCTTACTTCTGTATGGGTTTGCTTTTTTTCTCCAAAGGTGATTTATTGTTGTGTCCCTTTTTCATCTAGCTTTTAAGTCTTTTCCTTGGATCACCGTGAACGAAAATCAGACAAGTAAACAAACACATAAAAAAGAACCAGATATCAGTTCAGCCCGCTCACTTTTATATGCCAAACAAAGCACCGATCTTTGCACTGGAGTTGGAGAACTTTGGGCTGTTCCGGGTAAACCGGCGTATATTTCCAGGCAGGGCCAGCTCATGTGCCATCCTGCTTATCAGCTGAAAAGAGACCAGAAGTGGTTGTTCCTGTAGAGGCCTCTATTCTTCGGGGAGAGGGGGAAAAAAATCTTTTTCTTCCTTTGCCAAGTCAAACATAGTTTTTCTCTTGTAACTAGAGAACTCTGTGCGGTGTTACAAAAACTGGCATACATAGCCAGTCATTCTAGCAGTTTGCTTGGAGCTTGTTGTCTTTAGAGAATACGTTTTGTGTTTCTTCTCTTGTCAAGTTTTTTTTTTTTTTTAATAATTTTTATTTTAACTACTTCCTTTGGTTTCTTTCATTAAATTTTATTTTCTTTTAGGGCTGCACCTGTGGCACATGGGAATTCCTGGGCTGGGGGTCAAAGTAGAGCTGCATCTGTGACCTACACTGCAGCTGGTGGCAATGCCAGATCCTGAGCAAGCCCGGGGATCAAACCCACATCCTCACAGACACTGTGTGGGGTTCTTAACCCGCTGAGCCACAATGGGAACACCTTTCATTAAACTTTAACCTATGTTTTAAAGTCATTCAAGGGACGAGCTTCATCTTTTTTTTTAAACCATATTGATAGTATTGCATACCCTTTTCCTAACAATTTTTAAAGCATAGGAAATAGGAAGAAGTCAAAAAAAGGTAATCTTCCTTTTATGGACTCTTCTGAACAGTTGCTTTCCAGGAGAGCCCATTAGAAGGTAGCCTATTATACTCTCTAAAGCCCATTATACTTCTCTAGGCTGATTTTCTGATCCACCTTCCCCCAGAGAGTAAATAAATGCTCCTTAAAAATCTCAGTTTTCTAGAGTTCCTGTCATGGCTCAGCATAACGGACCCAATTAGTATCCAAGAGGATGTGGGTTTGATCCCTGGCACCACTTAGTGGGTTAAGGATCTGGCATTGCCATGAACTGTGGTGTAGATCATAGATGTGGCTTGGATCTGGCGTTGCTGTGGCTCTGGTACAGATGGCAGCTGTAGCTGCAGTTCAGGCCCTAGAATGGGAACTTCCACATGCCGCGGGTGTGGCCCTAAAAAGTAAAAACAAAACACAAAAGCAAAACTCGATTTCTTACTTTATTGAATTGCATCTGTGGAAGAGGTGCATCCAGCTTGATAAAGTGTACCTGCACCTGCACCGACCCCAGGGGCACGGTGGTAAACACAGCAGGCCCGGTCCTTGTCCCCAGAGAGCTCGCATCTTAGAGGGGTTTACAGTGCAAAGCAAGCAAATAAAGTCAGCTCAGAGGGGGCTGAGTGCTGCGGAGAAAATGGAGCCAGGTAATGGGCTGGGGGGCACTGGGGGGCTACTTTAGATGAGATGGCAGCCCAGGACACTCTGAGGAGGCTGCATATGAGCTGATACCCGAGTGACAAGAAGGGGCCAGCCTTGGAGTTCCCCTCGTGGCTCAGTGGTTAACAAATCCAACTAGGAACCATGAGGTTGCGGGTTCGATCCCTGGTCTTGCTCAGTGGGTTAGGGATCCGGCGTTGCCATGAGCTGTAGTGTAGGTTGCATATGCGGCTCGGATCCCGCGTTGCTGTGGCTGTGGCGAAGGCCGGCAGCTACAGCTCCTGTTAGCCCCCTAGCCTGGGAACCTCCATATGCTGCGGGTGCGGCCCTAGATAAGGCAAAAAGACAAAAAAAAAAGGAAGGGGCCAGCCTTTGCACACAATGTCCAGTGATCTGGGAGGCAGCCGAGGCTTACAGTCTCTCGAAATCTGTAACTGATTTCGATACCCAGCTGTGCAGAGATTAAAGGCCCGAGACAAACCTGCTTTCCCAGGATTGTTAAATAAAAGAGGCAGGTGGGCTTCAAGCTTTAAGAAGACTCCGTTTAACCAGAAGACTCAGGGAAGATTCCTTGTGTTACCCGAAGATACATCGCTTTGTGTGCGTGAGTGGGTCAGCCGGCGGGGCACCTCTGGAGAGCAAGGCCCCCAGCGCTTGCCACTCACTCCCCCAGCTCTGTGCGCCCCACGCTTGGCCTCGTCCCCATGTGCCCACCTGCGTCCTGCCCTGGGCCCCCTTCTAAGCCTCCACCCCCCCCCACAACTTCTGTGATCGCAAAACTGCAGACCTTTAAGACAGATCCTTTGTAAAGGGTTGAGCAAGCATATCCTCGGGAAAGGAGAGCGGAAGGGGGCAGAGCCAGTTTCCCTCTGCCTCAGTTGTCAGTGGAACTAAAACAAATGAGTCAGGCTGAAAAAAATGTGAGATTGACCCTAGATGACGGAGACAGTGTCAGTGGTCCGTGGGGTGGAGCCCAGGGCTGATGGTTGAAAATGAGAAGTGGGACCCAGCACGATTACTGGCATCTGTCACTCTTCTGTTTAAGGTCACTTTGTCACCTTTATATGGCTTCCCACTGTCCATGCCGTGAAATCCACACCCTCTACGGTGCAGCAGGAGGCCCTCTGACCCCTCTTGGCCATTCACACCAAGGACCTTTTTGTTTCTTGAACACACCTAGCTTGTTCCTGCCTCTGTCCTTCGTGCTGGCTCTTCTGCCACTCAGCTGCAGCCCTCTTGTGAATCTTTCAAATTTTCCATTGATGTAACTGTGTGGTAAATCTTACTATTGGACTTAGCTAAACTGCGTAGGTTCCACTGTGATAGGCGCTGCCCGATGCTGCTGAATCAGTGACTTAGACGCCCTTTGCATTTTTTGTTGTCCTTGGACTTGAATATTGAGGATGAGAGCTTCCCCTGACTCATGTCCGATTTTGTTTCTGTGTGTGATTCAGGAAGGCGGACGAACCAAGAGCCACCGATACTGGCCCAAACTGGGTTCCAAGCACAGCTCAGCCACCTATGGCAAGTTCAAGGTCACCACAAAATTCCGTACAGATTCCGGTTGCTATGCAACCACAGGCTTGAAGGTCAAGCATCTTTTGTCCGGGCAGGAAAGGACGGTGTGGCATTTGCAATATACTGACTGGCCAGATCATGGCTGCCCAGAGGATGTCCAAGGATTTTTGTGTAAGTTTTTTCTTCCCAGTTGGGATTTTTACCAGCAGCAGCAATGGTCTTATCAGTTGGAAGTGAAATGGAAAGAAAGGAAACTTTCTCTTAAGTGACAAAAGTATTATAGCATCGAAGTATATCATATTTCGTGTAGCATGTATAGAACAAAGGCTAATACATAGCATTTATCATGTTCTCTTTACTCTTATGCAAATAAGCTAAAACTGTAGTAAACTAATTGGTTCTCCTTAGATATAGACCTTTAGCTAATCATTAATAAATAACTATTCTGATACATGTCCCATGTCTGAACTTTGAAAACATTATACCAAATAAAATAAACCAGACACAAAAGGACAAATATTGTGTGATTCTACTTATATGAGTTACCCAAATAGGCAACTTGATAGTGATAGAAAGTACAACAGAGGTTACCAGGGGCTAAGCAGGAGGGAAATAGGAAGTTCTTGTTGGATGGATACAGAGTTCTGTTTGGGACCACAAAGAAGTTCTAGATATGGATAGTGATGATGGTTGCACAATATTGTAAATACACTTAATGCCACTGTACACTTAATGTGTACTTACTGTAATGTACACTCTTAAAATGATTAAAAGGGTAAATTTTATGTTATGTATGTTTTACCACAAGAAAAAAACACCACAGAGCAATAAAGTAAAAAAAGATTTCTCATGGAGGATGTTTACATTTCAGAAGCCCTATATTTCCTACAGCAGTAAATCTCAATCAGTAACTTCTCATACCTATGGTTAAAGATACTAAGAATTAGTGAAATCGATGTGTAGTGTTTGAAACTATCATTTTTTGATTCATGAATGTATACCTGTTTTTTCAAGATATGGTTAGCTTAGGAACTGATTGACCCAGATCGTATGCGGTACTTTATTTGGACAACCGCGAACTGGGTGTGTGCCCACCACGTGCCAGGCACTGAGTCAGGCTCTTCATACTCGGAAATAAAACACTCTTAGTCTTAAAGACACGTCTCCCGGGGAAGGCAGGCCAGTGATCACAGTCCAGGGGTGAGATCCCAGGCTGCGGTCTGCCTTTCGGGGACGGCTGCACCGCCCCCCCCCTTCCTTTCCACAGACTTGCCTGAAACATCCTGCACTTGCGGGAAACCCCATTCCTTCCTGAGCCGGCTAAAAAGGTGACCCGAGGGTTCCCTGCACACTTATTATGCCTGCTGTGCTGTTGACTCACCCACTGGCGGGAGACCTGTGACCACCGCAGAAAGAGGATGTTAGAGAGATTTTATTTTGAGTAGGGCGGGGAGAGAGAGAGCATAGGCTTTCGGGTACCTGGAAGTACCATTTCATACATTCCAAGAGAAAGATTTTGATGCGCGCTTATTCACCAGCACAGGTATTTCAGTGCCCACTAAAGTGATGATGGTCCGTGAGGAGTTGGACACTGAAATAAGAAAGATGACTGGAATCAGAGGATCCAGAGCAAGATCTTGAGGGGGTTAGCGGTTGCCTGAGGTCAGTTACCTGTAGCTCAGAATATTAGCAAGGAGCACAGTGACGTCTGCAGAACTTTCTTTCCTGATAACAGTTTCCTTTTTATTCATTTCTGGTCATCTTTTGCTCATTGCTTTATAAGAAGCAAGATTCAGAAAATGGAAACAAAAGTAGATCCATTGTAACACAACATTGTAAATCAACTCTACTTGAATACAAAAATTTTAAAAAGTAGGTTTGTTTGATGATTGGTTAACAGCTCTGATGAAAGATTGGGTTTATAAAATGGTTAAATTTTTTTTTGGCTTTTTTTAGAGCCGCACTCGTGGCATATGGAGGTTCCCAGGCTAGGGGTCGAATCAGAGCTACAGCTGCCGGCCTACGTCACAGCCACAGCAACGCGGGATCCGAGCTATGTCTGCAACCTACACCACAGCTCACGGCTACGCCAGATCCTTAACCTACTGAGCGAGGCCAGGGATCGAACCCGCAACCTCATGGTTCCTAGTCAGGTTCGTTTCTGCTGCGCCACAACAGGAACACCAAAAATGGTTAAAATGATATTCAGATCTTTTAAATCAGAACCATTTTGAGGCCAGCCAAACTAAGTTACTGAAAAATATACAAAATATTTTAAACGCTATAAATTTATTAATTTACATTTGTAAGAAACTCAGGTCAGGTGTGATGGGCAGGGTCTTAGAAATATTGGCTCTCTAGGTTTTTAAGAATTTTAAAAGATATTTTGCCTGTGTTTAAATTAGATTACCTGGATGCAGAAGAACTGGGTCAAACTGTCCTCCAGCCTCCGGAAGCCTTCACTGAGTTACAGCTGGAGGAATTTTATTAATATGATTGCTGGAGAAAGCATCTATTTAAATCCAGTCTCTGGGTGTCTTATGAAATCCCATTTGATGGTGGCATCTGCTTTATTGATCAATATTCCTTTTAAATTGTCTTAAATTTAGCACAAGAAAAACTCTGTCTCTTGTACGTGAACATTGCCTGCTGTCTGAGAATGCTGTCACCGAATACCTTTCGCCCTTTGAGCAGAAGCGTGAAGGGAGTTCTGTGCTCAGTATTTAGCTTCTGTTTGGTACCAAGAGCAACTGCTTTATCTGGTCACTTCCCTCTTTTGTTTTGTTCCATCTCATTTTACATCATTGATGGTGGAGGTAAACGTTTATTTGGGTAACCAATGTCAGATTACTAATTGACTAAGCTGATAAAGGAAAACAGGAGTTCTTACTCATTGTATGTAAATAGTTTGAACGCAGTGTTTTTTTCTTCAGCAGCTTGAGCTTTCGTGCTCATTTTGTTTTACACTCCTGCATTAGGGTGAGATTTTCTGAGTATTAAGAATGTTCACCTCGGCTTCTCTGAACTAGCTTCTGTAAAATCTCAAATACTAATTGACTTTTTCTGGTTCTCGGACTGTTTGAGGATTACATTTATATTCTCTTCCTTTTGTCCATAATCATGAAAAAAAAAAACAATCTTTAAGCCTCGTATTGAGTAATCTTTTATTCGTGCCCAGTGGAGGAGTCAACGGTCCCCTGCACAGCCCTGCGGGACCTGGCAGATGCTGGAAGGGACGGAGGAGGTGGCATGACATTTCCACCCCAAACATATGTTACCCCAAAGAAAGGGGGGTTATCTCGAGCTACTCACATAACCACATGGGATTCAAGCTAAAAAACCAGCCCCCCCCCAAAGTCTATTTAAAAATCTAAAACTACATTCAAGGAGTTCCCCGGTGGCTCAGTGAATTAAGGACCTGGTGTTGTCACTGCTGAGGCTCGGGAGGGTTTAACCCCTGGCCGGGGAACTTCCGCCTGCCGTGGGCTTGGCCAAAAATAAAATAAAAATAAAAATGGAGTCAAGCCTCAGTTGGCATTCACTCTTCAGTGAGGGGAAGGAAGAAAGGGCAGATGGCTGCTCTCCCCACCAGAAATTGGCTCTGACAGGCGGGCATTTCAAGGGGACTGAGCTGGTGTTCTGATCCCAGTCTGTTAATAGTAGGAATTGCTGCAAGTAATGTCGAGAATCATCTGCTTGGGGGACTTTGGGATTTGCAGAGGGGAAAACAGAATTTAATTTTTAAAAAAAGAACTATTTAATTTCAAGAGCAAATTCTCCCATGGACTAATTGACTCCCAGCTGGTCCTTTCTGGATCCAGGACTGTACAGTGGGTACCAGCCAAATAATTAGTGTCTTGTAAGAACTGTAAATTATTGTCACTTACCAAAAAAAAAAAAAAAATTTCACCATCGGGTGTTTTTTTTTCTTTCCCCTCCTCACTTATCTGCAAAGCCGTGTAGGACTCCAGTGACGAGATGTGCATTTTGTCTCGCAGCCTACTTGGAGGAGATCCAGTCGGTCCGTCGCCATACCAACAGCGTGCTGGAAGGCACGAAGGGCCGCCACCCTCCCATCGTGGTGCACTGCAGTGCGGGCGCGGGCAGGACCGGCGTGGTCCTCCTTTCCGAACTGATGATCTACTGTCTGGAGCATAACGAAGTGAGTCGTTCTGGGCTTCTGAGGCCTCCACCACGGGCACCTTGGCCAGGCCTTCACCTGTGCCCTTCCATTGCCCCAGCTTACTTTCCTCTCCCGTGACAAGAGTTTTCCAGACCCGTGATTCCTAACTGTGCTTTGACCTTTGCAACTGTCCTTATCTTTTGCCTGAATTCATTGCTCGGTGTAGAGACCCAGATAATGTAGGAGAGTTGAACGTGTGAGGAAGGAAACACGTAGAAAGTCTGAGCTTTGCAGGCATCGACCTGCAGAAGTCTGCAGTGGTTTGTAGACAGTCTGATTTTATCGTGGGTCATTGTCCACGGTCGGTTTTTCCATCATATGTAGCTTCACACGCGTCTTGCAAATCTGGGGTGTATTTTGGCCTCAATCCGATGTGAAAATGAATGCACTTTAAAGACGTTTATTGGGAGTTCCCGGCATGGCGCAGCGGAAACGAATCCGACTAGGAACCATGAGGTTGCCGGTTCGATCCCTGGCCCCGCTCAGTGGGTTAAGGATCCGGCGTTGCCGTGAGCTGTGGTGTAGGTTGCAGATGGGGCTCGGATCCCAGGTTGCTGTGACTGTGGCATAGGCTGGCAGCTGTTGCTCCGACTGGACCCCTAGCCTGGGTACCTCCACATGCCACGGGTGCAGCCCTAAAATGACAAAAAGACCAAAAAATAAATAAATAGAGACGTTTTTCGTTCTTCCGAGGGAGGTCTTATTGAGACGGTGCCGTGTGCTCTTGTCCAGGCTGGCAGCGGGGTGGAGCAGGGCCGGTGCATAATCTCAGGGCACAGACAGGGCCGGCCTCCCCTTGCCGGGGCTGGACACCTGGCTCGCCCTGCATGGAAACGGGCTGCGGCTCCGATGATGCCCGCGTGTGTGTGGTGTTCCCTTCCTGCTAGAGGTCAGGGAGTTACACCGAGGGGGCTTTGATTTTGTGGAAATGAGGCCAGTAGCAATCAAAGGCTAAAGACAATTCTTCTGCCTTCTATTCACATGGGGCTCTCGGGGTTTTAAAAGGCTTTCACTGTTTTGGTTCACAGCTGCAAATGTCAGTTCTCCTATTTTACAGATGAGGACACTGAGGTCCAGAAACAGTGTAATGGCTTGGCCAGGGCCAGATGGCTCTTAAGCAGTGGCGCCAGGGTTTGAAGTGAGGTTTTCCCCCGTCCTGGCCCTAAGTTATTTCCTGTCGTTTTCACTCTGTCTCCAAACGCCACGTGTCATTTGGTTCTAGTTCAATTTCCAAACTGTACAGTTTGGAGAAGCAGAGAAAACTCTGGAAGTGGTTCGGGAGTTTTAAAATCCGAAGTGTTACGATGCGAGTTCCGTGAAGGAATCTATATAACGGTATACTACGTATTTACACAGCGGCCTCAATGGTTTGAAAATCAGATTAAATACTGCACCGCAGAGTTTGTTCTATTGAAACTTCTAGGAAAACAGTTAAGTGCTGAGTTCAAACATGCTCAAAGGGTTTTTAAGTTCCCTGCCTATCAAAAGCTGATTTTGGAAACTTTCAGTCGGTACATAGGAATATCTGTGCTGCTCAAAAGTAGAAGAGGGGTTTTAGCCAAAAAGTGGCCTCTCGTTCAAACAAACAAGCATCAAACCTTCTGTCGAGGAGCAAAATGCCCTTTAGGGCAGCAGTGGAGACCACATGATAGAAGTCTCATCTTCTTTTGAGTTTTTATCCTTTGGTCTCTTGTGAGATTTCTTGATCGTTTGCTTCCTTGTCACTTCTAGGAGTCCCTTGAAGTTTCTAGGAGAGTGAACAGCTTGCCACTAAGTCCCAGACCCACTTGGTGCCGGGAAGATGGACTAAGATGCAGTGGAATCTGGCTCGTGTGGCTCGAGCGTATCCAGGCTCCACTGGGGGCACCAGGGGGTCCCCCGGGCCTCATCACCCCCTCCTCCCTGAGAGATCTTAGCTGCCCCCCCCATCGCTTTCTTCACCAAATCCCCCTTCTCTCGTCCATTCCCCATGCTCTCCCTCTCTGCTCCCCCTCCCTCCTTTTCAGCTTGAGAAGCTGTCCTGTCCTTCTTGTCTGATGCGCAGGCTCGCTCTGCTCGGAGAGCTCTTTGGAGACCCGTCAAAGGCTGAGCCTCAGTCATGCGATGACATGAAGGCTCATTGATCACCAGATGTTCTGCCGGCCCCGTGGAGGAGCAACAGCGCGTGTCAGAGCCGGCGTGGTGCGGAGCGAGGGCCCTGCGTGGGCTTGGGGTGTGGGTGGGGGGGCTCCATTCTCTGGGGCGTGTCCAGACATAGCGGATTTCCTCAATGCCCAGCTGCATGCCAGAACATTCTTTACTGGAACGTGGTCAGTCCAAAAAGGACTTCTGTTCCCACCGATAGTCAAAGATAGCGAGATGACTCATGTTTTTCACTTCCCTTCCCCGGGCACAAATATAGCCAGGCTTATCGCTCCCATTTCCCATAATTGCTATTGGTAGATGGTTAGGGTTAGAAGAAAGTTCCCGACTTGTTCGGCTTCGGGCCTGGCTAGTAAAACTCAAACCCTTACTTTAGGAGAAGAGTGGAACCGTGTTTGTTTCTATTTTGAACCAGAGATTTTGCTAAATCAACATGAAATTGGGTGTGCCATTTTTCTCGTCTAAATGTTCCTGTTTTCTTTCCACGGCTTCTGGATGTAAGATATTTCATGTTTTCGGAGTTCCCGTCGTGGCTCAAAAGTAACAAAGCTGACTGGTATCCATGAGGATGGGGGTTCAATCCCTGGCCTCACTCAGTGGGTTGAGGATCCGGAGTTGCCATGAGCTGTGGTGTAGGCCGGCAGCTAAGGCTCCAAATCGATTCCTAGCCTGGGAACTTCCATATGCTGCAGGTGTGGACCTAAAAAGACCAAAAAAAAAGATACTTTATGTTTTCATGTGTAATCCAGAGAATTTTAATTTTGTCAGTGAAATGCCTTTTCTTTTTCCTGGAGCAAAGATGGTTACTGTGAGGTCGAGTAGGTGTGTGGTAGGAACTGGAGGGGCCTCTCCCCAGCTGTCCTGAGAGTGTCTCCGTGATTCGTTGCTTTTGGTCACTGAGCGTTAGCTGTAATTTTTTTTTTTTTTTACTTTTTTTTGGGCCGTGCCCTTGGCATGCAGAACTTCCCAGGCCAGAGACCACACCCATGCCACAGCAGCAAGCTGAGCCGCCACAGTGACAGTGCCAGATCCTTAACCCACTGAGCCATCAGGGAACTCCAGCTGTAACATTTTCATGCCCATACATTTTTTTTTTTTTTCCAGAAAGCACTAGTTTCAGGGCTTGGGATCCTCTTTCGGCCTCTTGTCCCAGATTAGTGAAATTACTCAGAAGGTCAAGTTCTCACCAGCCGAATAGCAAGATGTCTTGATCTGGCTGCTTTTCTGAATTGGTTCGTCTTCCTTCAGTAGAGTAACGGGGGGAGAAAATATCTTCTAAGCAAGGCGACAAGCATTGACTCCCTCCTGATTCCTTGTGTTAGGAACAGTGGACAGCAGAGCCCGTGGGAGTGAATCTTCAAGGCAGCTGGGACTCTTGCCCTGAGGACCAGGGGGAACCCTTGTCTTGTCTCCAACCTGCCCCCCATCAGCTAGTGTGCTGTCCTTGGGGCTGAGTCTTTCAGGCTGTTGAGATGGTAATGGGGATGACAGTGATGGAGGCAGAGATGGGAGGAGGTGTTGATGACAATGAGAAGGATCACCACAGCTAGCCTGTATTTAGTGTTTCCCACGTGCCAGCGCTGTTCCAAGAGCCTTACGGCTCAAGTAGCCTTCACAGTGACCCCGTGAGAACCCTTGTCTGAAAAGAGAAACTCGGGCACAGGTAGATGAGCTCGCGGCTCCCGTGTGGTCTGGCCTGTCTCGTGAAAGCCTTTGATGGGTGTGAGGTGGGAAGGGCCTTGTTCTGCAGTATCTTCAGTGCCTGACAGAGTCAAGTGCTCATCGTGCATTATGTTAATTAAGTTCACCGCGAGGTGCTCTGTGTTGTATGTCATGATATTGGTCGCTCTGTAGTAGGGTTTAGGCACAGACCCACTCATTGCCGTCGGAAGTTCATAGTCTAGGCTCGATATTTTGACTAGTAATCTGAGGATTCACTTGGCTTTCTCTCTTTGCTTATTAACCAGGGATTAGTCCCTTTTAAAATTACGGTGTGTGTTGCTTAACTCGTTGTGGAGAAGAGCAGCTAAAATAATGGCCTGTTTCTGTATCGTAGCCAAAGTTTGCAGATAGCTGACATGACTTATGAACGTAAAGTAAGACAAGACATACAGCTGAGTTTTTATTATTCTCGATGCTTGCTCAGTCCTTGGTAACTTCACGGGTGTGGCTGTTTGCCTGGTTAAGGGCCCCCGGAGCAGGGGGACGTGTGCCAAGCCCATGACGGCACGACTGACCCGCTGGAGCTTCTGGTCCCGCTGGTCCAGGAGGACGGCAGTGAAACGAGGGAGGGACATCAGGGCCTGATGACCCATCGTATTAATTCCTCTTGTATGAGATTCTCAAAGAGTTACACTTAGACAACCTCATTTAAGGCTCAAGATGTTATTAAAGGTTTTCACTCCGAACATGACTGGTGTCCAGCGACTGTACTTTGATGTTTTAAAGGTTTACATAAATTGTCTCACTAGGTTATGCCCACCATCCAGTGAGGTAGCAGGATGGGCAGGAGTGTTCTTATTTCATTAAAATTAACGAGATACTGAGCGGTCTTCATAAAGAGCTACTGTGTGCCAGACACTGTGTTGAGCGCTTTATATGCATTTCTTCATTCAATCCTTTGAGGTGGGTCCTGTTTATCACCCCTTGTTACTTCTGTGGAAGTGTTGCTACCTTGGCCAAGGTCACACTGCCATTGGAGCAAAGCATCATTATCTTTATTTTACAGATGAAGAAGCAAAGACCCAGAGTTGGCTTAAATCCTGGCATTGAGCCGTGGTAGCGTTAAAAGTACCATCTGGGTTTAGCTCCATCTTCTGTGTTTCCTCCAACAGACTGGTCTGTATTTAAAATATCTCACCAGCAGAACGTGACTACCAGCTTTTCCAGGTGTTGGTACCCTCTTGGATTGGGATGACCTAGAGGGGGCTTTGGCTTTCTCCTGTACCTTCCAGGGGCCAGTGAGTGAGTCCTTCCTAGGTGTGGGAGTGATGAAGGACCCGAGGGAAGGTCCCCATCTCAGAATCTTCTCCTCTTTTCTTACAGAAGGTGGAAGTACCCATGATGCTGAGGCTCCTTAGGGAGCAAAGGATGTTCATGATCCAGACCATCGCTCAGTACAAGTTTGTCTACCAGGTCCTCATCCAGTTCCTCCAGAACTCCAGACTCATTTAACCCCCTGCTTCGGCTCTTGGAAGAGGGATCCAGCTCCATCCTGCAGATGGGGACACACTTACAGACAACATCTGCTCCCCCAGCCGGGTGCGGATGGCGGAGCAGGCAAGCCACCGGCTCCGTGAAGGTGGGAGCCAAGATCATTCACCAACATCACGTATTATTTTATATGAGATAATTTATTTCCCACCCACCCACACCCCCTTTTGGAATAACTTTTGTGAATCACGGTAATGCAGTTTTCACAAGAATATAGTACTTTTCATTTGAACCACATGTCGACTGATCTGCATTGTAATAGGTCAGTGGGCAGGATGCCTGGTGGATCCTGTCGGGGACAGAGGCATAAGGGAACTCACTTCTAGTGAAGTTGCAGCCAGATTGGTGACCAGCCCTGAAGTTCGTCAGCCTAATTGCTCATGTCCAAATCAAAGATGTCTATAAAATGAATTCATCCTAAAATAGAAATGTAGGGGCGAAGACCCTTTTCTAAAAGAGAAAAACGCTGTTTTCTTATATCTGGGGGCTCCCAAGTCTTGATGAACAGATCTGTCCCTTCTCCCTCTGTGCCCTCTCCCTTAGGTGTCTCCTTTCTCTTCCCAAGCTGGAGTCAGAGACCGGAGCAGCTAGAGGAAACGCTCCCAGTGATCGCATCACCCAGGCTGAATGAGGCCTCCGTGCTGGATCTTTCTCAGCCCTTCCTTACTCTGAGTCCTGGAGCCTGTTTCCCCGCCGGGGGCTGCTCCCTTCGTATGTGCTGCTTGTCCCTGTTTGCTCAGTGGACCCGAGTCTGGTGGCCTTTGAGGCCCTGGGCCAGGTCATCTGTGCAGCTAGGCCTCTTGCCTGATTGAGAGAAGACAGTGTGTCAGCGTGGGAAGAAAAAGGAGACAGGCAGGCAGGCTCTTGACATTGTTTCTTATTGAAACATGACGTGGGTACTCATGACGGTCTGAGGGTCAAGGTGCTGGGTGCTGGCTTTCCACCCGTCACTAAGGCTTGGGAGAGGTTATAAAGGGACACAGTTGGGAAAGCTGAGGTCTGGACGCTCTTTGGCACTCAGGTGGCAGGAGCCACACCGAACCTGCTTCCTCTCGTGCGCCAGCATCGCCGGCCTCGGGCCTGGGGAGCAGAACTGAGCCCGCTCAGGACCCCGTGGTTCGAATCTTGGCCCACTTGCTGCAAGACAGTGGGACTGGTCTCTCACCAAGGCCTTTGCAGATTTCTTGTCTCGCTACAACCCACCCTGATGAGCTGTGGTATCAGCCCTGCCCTCCGCGTCAAGTGCAGTTCTTGGTGTTTCTTTCTGAGCCTTCATCGGTCGCTATCCTCCTGAATTCTGTAGGTTAGTACACAATAAACCATGTTCTGCATGTTTTCCCTCTTGATGAACTTTGGGGCATTTTTCTCCCTACTCCTAGTTTTTCCGGATGCCACTTTTTACATGTGTGGTTTTGTTCTTAGACTTGGCCTTGGTGGGTGTGGCATGATGCCTTCCTCCACTGCAGCCCTTTTTTTTTTTTTTTTCTTTCTGAGCTGTAAATGCAAAGAAAGAATAGCATCCAGTCAACCAAAAACAGTGTGCCTTTGTGACTTCCGTGCGCCACATACCCACAGATGGGTGTGGAAGCAGATTCGCCATGAACTACTTTGGAACTTGAATCACCTTGGTCGCACACCTGGCCAGGCATTACAGTGGCTGCGGCCTGTATTTGGACTCAGAGTATCTAGCAGTGGGGAGGGCTTCTTACCTTCTACTCCAGGGTCTAAAGAATCAATCAAGGAGGGGAACGTCAATGGAGCTCCGGAGATTCCGGAATTATGCTATGTTGTCTGAGAAAGAAAGCCATGCGTTGGACATGTATTTTCAGTGGATCAGATCGCATGACCCTCCCTCTAAAGATGCTCAGAACTCTGGACCACCAACAGGCAAAGAGGTATTTGTTTCCTTTTCCTTAGAGACTTTCCAGCCTGGGAACGTTCTGTTGTTAGGAATATTTTAAGACTGGTCTCTGCAGTTACTGGTTTCTTGTTTGAGGAGCAATGTCAGTATTTCTCTTTTGTCTCTCAGGCCGAGGCGTGGGCACTTTTAAAATGTTTCGTGTGGGCAGAGTGTAGATTAGCTTTCTCTTTGAGCTCATCACTCAGCCCTTTCAACCCCTCCACCCGTTGCCACTTGGTGCTATGGGAATATTCCTGAATGCACAAGATGCAGAGAAGTAGGTTCAATATCCAATTTCCCAGCCAAAGTTTATATTGAAACTCAAAGGAAAACATTTCAAAGTTATTCCGCGCGTTTTGCTTTTAAAAACAAATGCTTTTGGTCCTTTAGCCCATTTTGCATTCCTTTTCACAGCTCCAGTAAATGCCAGCCTATCTCCTGTTAAATTAGCAGCAGCCATTTAAAGTCCTTTCAGTGGCATCTGCATAATAATTGCCCAGAGATGCTTTATATCTGGGAAGCAAGCCAAGGAATAAACCTTGAAGCAAAGTGTATTAAATTAGTTATCTAGTTAGAGCTTTTGGAATGAGTTCCCGACGCTGTATGGAGGCTGAAGCTGGAGCTGTCAGGGTCTGTTGCTGCAGTTTCGATGTGAAGGGAGGAGATCATAGATGGAGAAGGGAGAAAAAAAAAGATAACTGTCTCACAGCAGAGCCATCCAACACTTTCAGGCCCCTGGTTTTGAGGTTTTCCAGTTGAACTGTCTTGTTTCTTTAATCCGCTCTCATTTGGATATAATATTGACCCAGCGTTCATCCTTGTTTATGGCGCTGTGGTCCCTGGACCCGGGTGGGGCTGCGGGGAGTGGGGGCTGGGTTTGATGTCTTCATCCTTGAGCTGAGCCCTATCCTGCTGAGCCTATTGGATTCCTCGGGCTCTGAGGCGACAGCTCCTTTGGGTAGCATTTACATGTATACACATCTTTTGCCCTGGAGAGGAAGTAAAGGAGGATTTGGCAGCATTTAGGGAGCGATGTCAAACACTGATTTCTCCAGAGGGGAGTGAGTGTGTCTCCCCTCTATTGGAGGGGATGGTAAGGGTTAGGGAAGGTGAAAACCTCTCCATCTGGAATATTTTGTGTATTAAATTTCCAAGAACCGCAAACAGAGAGAATTTTACTTTTTACTTGTACGGCTTTGGTGACCGTAATTAGGCATCGTTTGTCTCTGCATCCTGGACCCTCTCTGGCCACTTTCTCCATCAGCCGGGATAGAGACTGGGTGGGCTGTGCCGGGGCAGGGGGAGGTCCTGTGGGACTCGCCGGCTGGCTTGCCCAGGGCGCACTTAACCTTTATGCTGCCTGCGCTTAGCTTTTGCAGCTCAGTCACGAACACCGGTGGGTACATAAGCCAGCACTGTTACCCCGCTGCCTCTCTTTCCTATCTTGCCCAGCTTGGAAAGGGCTGACCCACACGAAAGTTTTCAGTATCTGGACCATATTTTATTTACAATGGTGGAAAATGCACATGGATCAGCCTAACATGTCCAGTTTCTTTCTTCCCCCCATCAGCATGGATCCCAACGCACCATGTGTCATTTCTCCCAAGTGCTCATGAACTTGAAAGAAAGCATGTCCAGTGGGCAGTGTGGCTCTGCTTGTGAGCGGCCCTTGCCTCGCTTGGTGAGGGGGCTGTCTCCTGGGCTTGGACATGTGAGTACACTTCGGATTCTAACAGGCAGGGTGGTTATCGGCGCTTCGCTGTGGGGTCTTTCAGCTGCTGTCCTCTTTTTTTTATTTTTATGGCTGCGCCTGTGGCACACGGAGGTTCCCAGGCCAGGGATCGAGCCCGTGCTGCAGCAGTGATGCCAGATCCTTAACCAGCGGTTCACCAGGAAACTCCAGCTGTCATCCTTTTTTGATGCACAGTCTGTATGAGCTGGCCTCCGCCCCAGTGGTTATGAAACATAACGTGCGGGCTCCAAGGTGTTTGGAGTCACAAAGCAGAAGGTACTTTTGAATCTCCCTTCCTCACTTCCCTTGGGTGTGAGGGAGAAAGCGGGTATAGTTACTGGTTTTCCTTGGGGGGAGATAGGTCAGTCCCTTGAGGTCGGGGGGTAGGCGAGTGCAGGGACCTTCTCAGATGTGTTCTCGGGAGCTTAGACTCAGGGGATGGGGACTGGGTCAGAGCCAGATCAGTGTTCATCTACTCTTCATTCATCCTCCATGTCAGGAGAAACTGCCAGTGCCCTAGAGTAAGAAACTTTTAGAAGCTCCAATTCCAGTTGGGCTCTTAAGGTGGCTCTTTGTGAGAATTCAGTTTCCTCGTTTTACCAAAGATTCTTCTGGAGCTGTGTTTCCTTTTATTGCCTATGGATTTTATCAGACACTCGTCATGCTCTTAAGTGATTTCTTTTTTTGTGTGTGAGCAAAGTAACAGCTCATCTAGCACTGCTTCCAAATGGAGACATTCGGGATTTTCCTGGAGACCATATAGATTTTTCACTGGTCTACAGCTTTATGGGTGACAACTAGTTGGCTCTCTAGGGTTGAAATAATCCTATCGGCCCTTAGGGTGGAAGTCTCTAGGATGTTAAATTATGTTTGAACTCTGAGCACGAAACGGAATGGTTCTTGTCTTTGCCGTGGCTTCTAAGACATTTGGGGGCAAAAGACCTTACGGATGCACCTGTTGAAAGTAATAGCAATATGCGTGAGAGAAAGGTGCAGGTGTAATCAATCAAATTCTGCTAACTAGGAGTTCCCGTTGTGGCTCAGTGGGTTAAGAACCCGACATGGTGTCCATGAGGATGCGGGTTCAATCCCTGGCCTCATTCAGTGGATTTAAAGGATCCGGTGTTGCCGCAAGCTGCAGCATAGGTCTGTAGCTGTGGCTCCAATTCGACCCCTAGCTGGGGAACTTCCGTATGCTGCAGATATAGCTGTTAAAAGGAAAAAAAAGAAAATTCTGCAAACTCACATGTGTTGCCCTGACAATCGTAGTTCTTCAGGGGGATCTGGGAAACTCGATGGCCTGCTTCCTCAGCACTCAGCCTTTATCCTGCCTGCTCTCAGCTTTTGCGTTTCTGTTAGAAACTCTGATGACCGAGCCTTTTTTTTTAATCCAGTTCACTGCCTTACTTAATCATTTCCAGCTTAATACAGCTGCAAGGCTGAACTAAAAAGTTCTCTATGAAAATGTCCATGAGCCTGGCACCGATTATCAGGCATCAGTCAATTTCACAGGCCTGCATAATTTACTGTTGTTCCGTGCTGTAGCGAGGAGGACGTGCATCAGTTCCGATCATTCGGAGCTTTGCTCAGCCTGCCCACTTTAAAAATAAATTCAAGGGCGTCTCGTTATGAGACAGGAGGGCGAGAGCCGAGGTGCTGCCTCAGTGTGATGAGCCACACTCGGAGCCATGAGGATCATTCTTTCCAGAACAGGCCATGAGCTTGCCCAGAGACGAGTTATTAAAGAGAAGGGGGAGAGGTTTTAGATCATCCCTGAACTTGCTCTCAAGAAGTGCACTGATTCAGAGTTGCTGCCGTGGCGAGGAGGGTTAAGAATCTGGCGTTGCCGCATCTGTGGCATGGGTGGCAGCTGCAGCTCAGATTTGATTCCGGCCGGGGACTTCCATATGCCGCGGATGCAGCCCCCGATTTTTTTTTAATTACTTTAAAAAGTGCGTTGATCACAATTTTCTGAACTTGGGAATGTCGCTTCTGCTCTCTTTCTGTAAGGCCATAGGGATGGAGATGAGGTGGCGCTCCTGAGAAAGACCGCCCTGCAGAAGGATCCGTTTCACCCTTGCTCAGTTTTCAGCTGTGTCCTCACTGTCGCGAGAGAGCTTGATGAACATCTGGCATGCGGCTGCCTGCCTAAATTCGCTGCTCCGGACAGCAGATCTGCTCCCCTTGCTTGCCTGCGGCCCTTCCTTACCTCACAGTCTTTCTTTCCTTCCTTTTTTGGCTGTGCCTGTGACATGTGGAAATTCCCCAGCCAGGGATCAAACCCACGCAGCTCTCACAGACTGACTAGCAGGTTTTGCAGAAGGTTTTGCTCATCCACGTGACTCTGGAGTTGGCAGTCACAGTTCCTTGACCCTGCCCTCTCCTGGGGGGCCGCAGAGTGTATTCCCTTTATAGCACCTCGTATCTCTAATCAGGGCATAAAAACCGGGACGATGTCAATACAGTAACTACAGTTCCTTGTGTCCCTCGGGGCACAGGTGGGACTGCTTTGTGATGTCACCCTCTTCCAAGTGTACCTCATTTCGCTTAGGGCTCTGCTGGCCTTTCCTTGTTTTTCATTAGCTTTATGGATCAGAGCTCGGCAGTGTACCTCTTCTTTGCCTGCCCTTTCAGTGCAACCCCAGCAGCAAAACGGCTGCATCTAGTCACAGCGAATCCCTCTCCTAAATCTCTCCAAATTAGGTAGTTAGGAAACTTAATTTCACAGAGCTGATAGAGTTTCAAAAACTAAAATCTGGCATTTATAGTAGTTTCAAGGATTAGAAACTGGCAGATGGACATAACCAGAGTGAAAATAGCTAGGTGCTGTCCACAACCAGGAGATGGCACCTTACCTACCCTGCTTTTTCCCTTGGTGATGGACACTCTCTCAGAACCAGAAGGGCTAAAAGAAAAGTTGGATTTGATTATCAGTCCTGTTTAGAACAAAGACTGCAGCAGTACCTCATGCTTATATATATGTAATTTACGTGTGTGTGTGTGTAAGTCAAGGTGACTTTAGATGGCTCCATGGTGGCTGCACTGGGCATAGTAACATGTAGTCAGACCAGTTCATTTCTAGCTTCTTCCTGCCGACCCTGTTTTCTTCATCATCACCTCTGCAGAGCCTGGCGAAATGAGCGATGCTCTGAGCTGCCCGGAATGGTGACAGCTGCCTTGTGACCCATTTGCAGCTGCTTAGGGCGGGGCAGGATGTACCGTTCATCCCCTGTCTGTGCTGTGTCTTGTCCTTCTTCCCAACCTGCTCCTCCAGGGAAACAGAGATGCCTCCTCACCTGAGAAAGGTTTCCAGATCGAAAAGTGACATGCATGGCGTTGCGATCTTTCTGTGCCTTAGGGTGGAACCATTTCGCTCGCATCTCAGGAATCCCGCTTTGAGTGGAGCTCGGCCGGCTGGCAGAGCCGTGCTGCCTGGCGTGCTCAGCGTTTCTCAGGGACCGCCCACCTCCCTGAACTGCAGTGTTAGCTAATTAGTACCTTCAGCTTACAACTGAAAGCTGTAATTCAGAGCCCTTTTTTTTTTTCTTCCAGCGTGAACACTATCCACTGTAAAATGTTCCTGCAATTTCCTTTGAACTTTCTTGCCAGTTTGGAATCTTAAAGCTCTGTTAACCTTATCCTTTCAAAAGTAAGGTTACTCTTCATCGGGGTCATCAGAGAGGATTTCCCGTGTCTGTCCTTTGTTCCTTCAGTGGTCAGCAAACCTGCTTGAGGATGTGTAAGTGGAAAAGAGGGTTTACATATGCAGATGACTATTAAATGTATAATCTCACATAACGCGTTACATCGAGTAACAGCCTCATCTATTTTGTTTCACTGGACTCTTGCCGTGCTACTTAATTCAGTATTTTGACACTTTCCTTGGTTCTGTGTTTCATAAAATGTTGTGAATGGTTGTATCTTTCAATGCGACTGACATTTAAGTTTCATTTCGGATGTACAGACGAGTCCCCAACACAGAAACCAGTTTGTTCTTAAGGTTCTTGGGGTCAGCTCACGGAAACCTCCTGCCCTCCAGCACGGCTGACTTGCGTGGCGGTGGCAGCCAGACATGGCTGGTGTCGTGGGCTGACCTGGACGTATAGCCACCTGCCGTGTTGTTTCTGTGAGAAATGCATTCCAGATTGGGACCTGGGATCCTGAGAACACATTTCTTCTTCCCGTGGTGGCCACTTGCTTTGAAAGATGGAAATCCAGTCTTTGTAATACAGACAGTTGTCAGGGGGGCAGAAGAAGCAAGACATTTATGTGACATTCCCTAAGTTGGGGAGTGATTAATATTCATGTCCTCTTTACTTATGGTATAGACTCCTCTCAATTTAATAATATTAAAAGCCTTAAATAAAACTATGCATGCTATTCTATGTGCTTTTTTATATCAGTAAATAAGCTTATGCTTGCCAGTTTTATACACAATTACGAGGTGTGTGAAACTGACTTTTGACAGTATTTTTGCACTGTTTCCTATCTGTTTTTATAAAGTCTTTAGATATTGGTCCTAGTTGTGTATTGTTTATGTTCTCACTGCCCTTGTCATTGCTGTCAAATGTTTCATATGTGCCTTTACAAATGTGAGATCTTTATTCTAACCTTTTTTGTAAAAGATATCTATTGACTTCCAAATGCAATAAACTTTTTTTTTTTTTTCAGAGAAAACAGTTGACTCTTTTCTGTACGATGTATGTTTGCATTCACTGAAAGCACCTTCTCTCTTAGGATTATTTTCATGGGCAAATGTTGCCTGGGAAAATCTGCCTTTTCACTTCTTTAAAGCCATTTCTACCCGCTTTTCATTGCATTTCTGTATAATCTGATCATACCCAAGAGTTGGTTTGAAGTTTCCAAAGTCGTCATTGTTAGATGACACCTGAAAGGAATGACAGCTGTGCACATGGCGTGAGGAACCCGGAAATGGAATTTTCTCACAGCTGCAGTGATAACCTGTATTAGACGCCCAGTCCCCTTCCCAGCCGACGCTTATTCAGATCTAAAACTGCCGACCCAGAGAAGACAGGCACCAGGCTGCTCTACAAGACCAAAATTCTTGCTCTTTTTCAATTTTACCAATAGCATCACTCCCCTCTAGGTTTTAAGGTGGCTGTCCTGCCCCATATTTTCAGCCAGTCAGCGGCCATATACACACACAGTGAACACCTGCTGGTGAGGGTGGACCCAGTCTTCATGTCTCTTTGATGATAACAGGGCAAGAGAACCACTTCAGGGAGTAACCCACTCTCAATCACTCATCTATCAGAGGTCCTGTTTCACATCGTGAAAATGAAGATACTGCAAGCCACACTGGGATGAAAAAACATCATGGCAAGCAAATTTCACTAAACACATAGCTGATTGTAGCAACAAAACAATTACAGTTGTTGAAAGAAGAGCTCCATCAAGTTTGTAAAAAAATGACAGGCGATCCCAGCAAGATGGTGAAGTAGAAAGATCCTGAGCTCACCTCCTCTCTTGAGCACATCAGAATCACAGCTGTCTGCAGAATAACCATCGATGAGCAAGACCGGAACCTACTAGAAAAGATCTTCTACAACTAAAGACATGAAAGAGGAACCACGATGAAACAGGTAGGAGGGGCAGATCTGCAATAAAATCAAGTCCTGTAAGCTGAATGGGCAACCCCCAAACTGGAGAATAATTTCACTGCAAAAGGGTTCCCATAGGAGTGAGAGTTCTGGGCCCGACACTGGGCTCCCCAGCCTCATGGTACCTCATGAGGAAGATAGTCCCCAGAACATTTGGGGGTGGGGGGGGTGGAGAGGAGGCTGCAGCTCACTCTGGGGACAGAGACTCCGGTGGCAGCCATACTGGGGAGCATTCTACCTAAAGGCCCCGGGGTGGGTGCCATTGTGAGAGCCTCCCTCTAGCTCATCAGTGCCAAAGCCTGAAGGTGCTAGTGCTGGGACCCCTCAGGCCAAACAACTAACTGGGAAGGAACACAGACCCATCCGTCCACAGGCTGCCTAAAAACCTGAGCCTACTGTCGCCTCTACACACAGTCCTGCCCAGCAGAGGGCCAGAATCCAGCTCCACCCAGCAGTGGGCAGGCACCAGCCTTGCCCTCTAGAGGGAGCCTGCACTAGCCTCTAGACCAGTCTTAGCCACCAGGGAGCAGGCACCAGTCAGAAGAAAACCATAGTCCTACAGCCTGCAGACCCAGCCCACCCGCAGAAGGCCAGACTCTGTGCTGGGGCCCCAGCCCTGCTCACTAGCAGGCCAACACAAGCTTTGGACACACCAGACCCCATCCCCAACTCTGTTGGGAACCAGTACCACCCCTGCTTCTCCAGCAATCTGACACCAGCTCTGGGATCCTTGGGTCCTGCAGCCAAACCCCAGGACCCAGCTCTGCCTGCCAGTAGTCTGACATTGATCCCAGGACCTGGCTTCACCCACCAGTGGCGGGGACAGCTCTGGAATCTTCTGGGCCCTGTGTCTGCCCACCAGTGAGCCAGCTCTAGCCCTGGGCCCTCCAGGGTTCTGTGGCCAGCTGCCTTGTGATCAGGCCCTGCTAAGCAGCAGCCAGCAGCATACACACAAGGCAGGCCCTGGCAACCAACCAGGCTAGGGGGCAAACAGGCCTACCTGACTACCCATATAGTCAGCCCGTCACAACAAAACGACCCATGCAGCCCTTTTAGGGAAAACCTCAACAGCATGCAGTTTAGGTAAGGAGTGGGGAGTGCACTGCTAGGGTATGTAGGAAGTCTCCTAGAGAAGGCCACTTTTCTAAGGTCGAGAAACACAGCTGACCTACCACACACATAAAACTACAAACAACAACATAGACAAAATGAGGCAGCAGAGGAATATGTTCCAGACAAAGGAAAAAGATTTTTATCAAAGAACTCAGGAGAAGAATGGACACTCAGAGCAAGAAGCTACACCTTTTTTTTTTTTTTTTTTTTGTCCTTTTGCCTTTCCTAGGGCTGCACCCACGGCATATGGAAGTTCCCAGGCTAAGAAGTTACACGTTTTTAACAAAGAGAAACTATAAAGAACAACCAACCAGAGATGAAGAATACAATAACTGACACAGAAAGTACATGAAGGAATAAACAATAGACTAAATGATACAGAGGAACCAATCCATGAGCTGGATGACGGAGCAGTGGAAATCACTGCTGCTGAAAAGAAAAATGGAAAAATGAATAAAGAGAAATGAGTTTAAGAGACCTCTGGTACATCGAGTGCATTAACACTTACTTTATAGGAATTCCAGGAGAGAGAGAAAGGACCTGCAAACATATCTGAAGACATAATAGCTGAAAACATCCCTAACCTGGGAAAAGAAACAGTCACTCAAGTCCAGGAAGTACAGAAAGTCCCATACAGGATTAACCCACAGTAGATCATAACAAAACACACTGTAATCAAAACAACCAAAATTAAAGATAAAAGGAGCAAGGAAAAGAAATACACAGCATGCAAGGAAACTCCCATAAGGCTATCAGGTGATTTTTCAGCAGGAATTCTGCAGGCAAGAAGGTAGTCGCGTGATATATGTAAAATGCTGAAAGGGGAAACATTCAAACAAGAACACTCTACCCAGCAAGGCTCTCCTTCGGATTTGATGGAGCAATCAAAACAAAGAACTAAAGGAGTTTGGCACCCCAAAACCAGCTTTACAACAATGTTAAAGGAACTTCTCTAGGCAAAAAAGAAAAGGCCACAGCAAAAACAAGAAAATTACGAAATGTAAAAGCCCACTACTAAAGGCAAACATACAGTAAAGGTAGGAAATCATCCACACGAAGCTGGTAGGGAAGTTCAAAGACAAAACAGTAAAAATCATATAGATCCACAATAAGCCGTTAAGGGATATACAAAACAATTAGATGTAAAATATGATATCAAAAACAGTAATTGTGAGGGGAAGTGAGTACAAGTTCAGGGTGTTTAAAAATGTATTTCAAATTTAAGAGATCAGCAACTTAAAACAAAACTGTTATATAGACTGTTATATAAAAAAAAATCATGGTAACCAAAAACCTATGACAGATACACACACACACACACAAGGAATACAAACATAACACTGAAGATTGTCATCAAATCACAAGAGAACAAAAGGTTAAAAAAAGATCTGCAAAACAAACACAAACCAATATATCCATAATAACATACAAATCAATTACCTTAAATGTAAAAAAAGAAAATAAATGCTCCAACCAAAAGACAAAGAGTGGCTGATGGATACAAAAACAAGATCCATATATATACTGTATACAAGAGACTCACTTCAGATCTAGAGACACACACACAGACTGAAAGTGAGGAGATGGAAAAGGCTTTCCATGCAAAAGAAATCAAAAGAAAGAGCAGCAATACATACATCAGACAAAATAGACTTTAAAAACTGTAACGAGACAAAGAAGGACACTACATAATGACCAAGGGACCAATCCAAGAAGTAGACTTAACAACTATAAATGTATATGCACCCAACACAGGAACACCTCAACAGATGAGGCACATGTTAATGGACATAAAACAAGAAATCAACAGTAATACAATAATAGTAGGGGACTTTAACACCCCCCTTACATCAATGGACAGATCATCCAGACCAGAAAAATCAATACAGAAACAAGGAGATTGGGATAAGATGGTGAAGTGGAAGGACTTAAGCTCACCGTCTCTCATTAAAACACCAAATTACAACTAACTGCTGAACAACCATTAACAAAATAGACTGGACACTACCAAAAACAATATTCTACAACCAAAGGCAAAGAAGAAGCCACATCCAGATGGTAGGAGGGAAACTTTTGCAATATAAGCAATCTCATACCCACTGGGTGTGTGACTCACAGACTGGAAAATAATGTATCACAGAGGCTCTCCCACAGAAGTAAGAGTTCTGAACCCAAAGTCAGGATACACAGCCTAGGAGTCTGGCATTGGGAGGAAGAAGCCCTGGAGCATATGGCATTGAAAGACAGAGGGGCTTGTGCACAAGAGCTCCACGGGACTGGGTGGAACAGAGAGACGACTCTTGGAGGGCACACACAGGGTTTCATGTGCACTGGGTCCCAGGGCAAAGAAGAGACTCCATAAGAATCTGGGTCAGACCCACCTGCAGGAATTGGAGGCTTTCTGGGAAAGCAGGGAGCAGTTGTGGCTTGCTGTGTTCACAGGACTTTGGTGGTGAGATCTTGGGAATAATCACTGGCATGAGCTCCCCTGGAGGCTGCATTTTGGAAATATCTGGCCCCACCCATCAGAGCTGAAAGCCCCAAGTCTAACAACAAATAGAGTGGGAACACAGTCTCACCTATCAGCAAACAGTCTGCCTAAAGTCATCCTAGACATCGAACCACCTCTAATCATACCCAGGAACAAAATCCCAACCACCAGAGGGACATGACTCAGTTCCACTTACCAGTGGGCAGGCACCAGTCCCTCCCGTCAAGAAGACTGCCACAAGTCTCTTATCAACTTCACCCACAAGAGGGCAGGCATCAGAAGCAAGAGAGGCTAAAACCCCATATCCTGTAAAAAGGAGATCACACAAAAACTATACAAAATGAAAAGACAGAGAAGTAAGAGCCAGATGAAGAAACAAGACGAAAGCCCAGAGAAACAGCTGAGTGAACTAGAGATTAGCAATCTCCATGAAAAAGACCTCAGGTAATGACAGTAAAGATGATCCGAGATCATGGAAAAAAAAAAACTTGAGATAAAGATTGATAAATGGCAAGAAACTATGAACAAAGAAATAGAAGATTTAAAGATTAAACAAGCAGATATGCAAAATACTATAACAAATAAAAAATGTACTAAAGGAAACAACAGCAGAATACAGGAGACAGAAAAACAAGTGAGGTGAAGGACAGGCTGCTGCAAATAACTGATGCAGAACAGAATAAAGAAAAAATGAAAAGAAATGAGGACAGTCTAAGAGAACTCTGAGACAACTGTAAATGCACCAACACTTACATTATAGGGGTGCCAGAAGAAGAGAGAAAAGGATGGAGAAAATATTTTAACTGATAACTGAAAACTTCCCTAACATGGGAAAGGAATCACTCACTAAAATCCAAGAAGCTAAATGAATACCATATAGAATAAACCTGAGGAGAGGGAGTTCCTGCTGTGGCTCAGTGGTAATGAACCTGACTGGTATCCATGACGACCTGGGTTCAATCCCCGGCCTCGCTCAGTGGGTTAAGGATCTGGCATTGACCTGAGCTGTGGTGTAGGCTGCAGACATGGCTTGGATCCTGCATTGCTGTGGCTGTGGTGTGGGCCAGCAGCTGTAGCTCCAATTCAGCCTCTAGCCTGGGAACTTCCATATGTTGTGGGTGTGAACCTGGAAAAAAAAAAAAGAGAGAGAGAAAGCAAGACAGAAAAATAAAAGAATAAACCCAAAGAGGGACACCTCAAGACACATATTAATGAAACTGACCAAAATTAAAGACAAAAAAAATTGAAATCAGCTATGAAAAAGCAAAAAATAACATACAAGCCACAATAAGGTTATCAGCTGATTTTTCAGCATAAACTCTACAGGAAAGAGGGAGTGGCACCATATACTTAAAGTGATGAAGGAAAAAAATCACCAACCAAGAATATTCTACCCAGCAAGTCACTCATTCAGATTTGAAGGAGAAATCAAAAGTTTTAACAGACAAGCAAAAGCTAAGGGAAGTCAGCACCACTAAACTAGCTTTACAACAAATACTAAAGGAACTTCTCTAGGCAGAAAAGAAAAGACCACAACCAGAAATTTTAAAATTACAAATGAGAAGGCTCACTGGTAAAAGCAAACATATATTAAAGGTAGGAAATAACTCATACACAAATAATGACACCAAAACCAGCAATCATGAGAGGAGGAGGGTAAGAGTACAGGATACTGGAGATGCATTTGCAATTGAGACCAGCAACTTAAAACAATCATATATATAGAGAGAGAGAGTCCTATATCAAAAACTCATGGTAACTGCAAACCAAAAATCTACAAGAGATACACAAATAAGAAAAAAAAAAAAAAATCCAGGAGTGGGATCAAAATGGCAGAGAAGTAAGAAGTGACACTTACCTTCTCCCAGAAACACATCAAAAAACTGTCTACATGTAGAACGATTTGCACTGGTCCAAGGAGAGGAAACTCCCTGTTGGGTAATAACTAAAAGAAATAAAAAAGAACCTAGAGACAAATGAAAATGAAAACATGAGTTCCCACTGAGACTCAGCAGGTCTCCTTGAGGCGTAGGTCACAGATTCAGCCCAGATCTGGTGTTTCTGTGGCTGTGGCATAGGCTTCAGCTGCAACTCCAATTCAGCCTCTAGCCTAGGATCCTCCATATGCCACAGATCTAGAAATAAAAAGAAAGAAAATTAAAACAGGATGACCCAAAACCCATGAGATACAGCAAAAGCAGTTCAAAGTGGGAAGTTTACAGAGATATAAGCTTACCTCAGGAAACAAGAAAAACCACAAATGAACAAGCTAAGATTACACCTAAAAGAACTAGAGAAAAGAAGAACAAAGCCCAAAGTTAATAGAAGGAAAGAAATAAAGATCAGAGCAGACATAAATGAATTGTAGACTAAAAAGAAAAAAAAGAAAGAAAAGATCGATGAAACTAAAAGCTGGTTCTTTGAAAAGATAAATAAATTTGATAAGCCTTTAGCCAGACTCATGAAGAAAAAAGGGAGAGGGCCCAAGTCAATGTAATCAAAAATGAAAACGAAGACGTTATAACCACCACTGAAATTCAAAGGATCATATGAGACTACTATGAACATGAAATGGACAAATTTTTAGAAAGTACTATCTTCTAAGACCGACTCAGGAAGAAATAGAACATATAAACCATTTACCAGCACTGAAACTGAATCAGTAATTTTAAAACTCCCAACAAACAAAAGTCCAGGACAGGATGGATTCACAGGTGAATTCTACCAAATATTTAGGGAAGAGCTAACACATATATTTCTGTAACTATTCCCAAAACATGCATAGGAAGGAACACTCATTCTACGAGGTCAATATTACCCTGATACCAAAACCAAAGATGTCACAAAAGAGAAAATTACAGGCCAGTATCACTGATAAACATAGATGTAAAAATTCACAACAAAATATTAGCACGCCAAATCCAACAACACACTAAAAGGATCATGCATCATAATCAAGTGGTATTTATCCCAGGAATGCAAGGGTTTTTCAACATTCACAAATCAATGTGATACATTATATTAATAAATTGAATAAAAAACCCTATGATCATCTCAACAGATGCAGACAAAGCTTTTGATAAAATTCAACATCCATTTATGATAAAAACTCTCCAGAAAGTGGGCAGAGAGGGAATGTATTTCAACATAATAAAGGCCATATATGACAAATCCACAACTAACATCCTATTCAATGGTGAAAAGCTGAAAGCATTTTCTCAAAGATCAGGAACAAGACAAGGATGCCTACTCTCACCATTTTTATTCAGCATAGTTTTGGAAGTACTAGGCACAGCAATGAGAGAGGAAAAACAAATAAAAGGAATCCGAATTAGAAAGGAAGAAGTAAAACTGTCTCTGTTTGCGATAACATGATACTATACATAGAAAATCTTAAATATGCCATCAGAAAACTACTAGAGCTCATCAATTAATTCGGTAAAATAGCAGGATACAAAATTAATATACAGAAATATGTTGCATTTCTCTACACTAACAATGAACTAGCAAAAAGAGAAATTAAAGAAACTCATTTACCACTATATTGAAAAGAATAAAATACCTATGTATAAGCCTACCTAAGGAAGCAAGAGATCTGTATTCATAAAACTCTAAGACAATGATGAAAGAAACTGAAGATGACACAAGAAAATAGAAAGCTATACCATGTTCTTGGACTGGAAGAATCCATATTGTTAAAATAATCATACTACACAAGACAATCTACAGATTCAATGCAATTCCTGTCAAAATACCAATGGCATTTTTCATAGAACTAGAACAAATAATTTTAAAATTTGCATGAAAACAGAAAAGACTCTGAAGTGCCAAAATAATCTTAGGAAAGAACAGAACTGAAGGAATCATGCGCTCTGACTTCAGACTATACTACAAAACTACAGTAATCAAAACAGTATAGAACTGGAAGAATAATAGGCACATGGAGCAATGGAACAAGAGAAGTAGCCTAAAAATAAACCCCCTACACTGGTGGTCAATTAATTTACGACAAGAGAGGCAAGAATACACAATGGAGAATAAACCGATCTCTTCAATAATTGATGTTGGGAAGACTGGCCACATTAAAAGAATGAAATTAGAACATTATCTAACACCATACACAAAAATAAATTCAAAATGGGCTAAAGACCTAAATTTAAGCCCAGATATTATAAAACTCCTAGAGGAAAACACAGAACACTCTTTGACAAAAATTGCAGCAATATTTCTTTGTATCCTTCTCCTAAAGTAAAGGAAATAAAAGCAAAAATAAACAAGGGGAACCTAATTAAACTTAAAAGCTTTTTGCACAGCAAAGGAAACCACTGACAAAATGAAATGACAACCTACTGAACGGGAGAAAATATTATGCAAATGACACCACCAATTATGGATTAATATTCAACATATATAAACAACTCACGCAACTCCACATCAAAAGATCAAACAAGCCAATTAAAACATGGGCAGAAGAACTGAATAGATATATTTCCAAAGAGAAAATGCAGATGGCTAGTAGGCACATGAATAGATGCTCAACATTGCTAATCGGGGAAATGCAAACAAAACTACAATGAGGTACCACTTCTCACCTGTCAGAATGGCTATCATCAAAAAGAACACAAATAACAAATGTGGAGAAAAGGGAACCCTTGTACACTGTTATTGGGACTATAAATTGGTGTAGCCACTGTGGGAAATAATACAGAGGTTTCTCAAAAAACTAAAAATAGAAATACATGTGACCCAGAATTCCACTCCTGGCTATGTATCTGAAGAAAACAAAAACACTAATTTGTAAACATACATGTACCCCAGTGTTCATGCAGCATTATTTACAACTGCCAAGATATGGAAGCAACCGAGTGTCCATCAACAGAGAAACAGATAAAAGAAATGTGGTGTATGTATGTATGAATTGTATATACACACACATAAGCATATACATACACGATGGAATACTACTCAGGTGCAAAAAAAAAAATGAAGTTTTGCCATTTGCAGCAACGTGGATGGACTTGGAGGATATCATGCTAAGTGAAATAAATCAAGCAGAGAAAGATACTATATGCTATCACTTATATGTGGAATTTTAAAAATATAACAAACCAGTGAATCTAAGGAAAAAAGAAGCAGGCTCACAGATATAGAGAACCAAGTAGTGGTTGCCAGTGGGGAGAGGAAACAGAGGAATAGGGGAGCAAGAGGTACAAACCATTAGATATAAAATAAGCTACAAGGATATGTCACACAACAAGGAGAACACAACCAGCACTGTGGTATAACTAAAATGGAATATAACCTTTAACAATTGTGAATCACCATGTTACACACTTGTCACACATAATACTGTAAAGCAAGTCTACTTCAGTAGGAAAAAAAGACAGAAAATGCCAGTGTACATGGAGAGAGGCATAATGAGAAGAGAACAGGTACACATGCTAATTTGCTTCTGTCAATCATGGAGTAAGTTTTTTTATTATTTATTTTCTGTGGCTGATGAGCAGAAGCAGTAGTCTTATCACGTAATTCAGCCTATAAACTATAAAACTAACCATGAGTAGATAGACCTGTTTATTTCCAAAGAGACTATGAGCAAGAAGGAAATTTTTAAAAAGAAAATCCCCAAATGCAGAAGATAATGCAAGAAAAACAAGTGCAATAAGATGACAAAAACAGGATCAAACACGATTCTACTTTTGTTTTTAATAACAAATGGGGAAAACTTGTCAGGCTTAACAGTTAAGAAACGTCATAGACGAAAAGAGCTATATCCAATCTCCTGGATTTTATATGTATAACTGAACAGCTCTGCTGTCTAGCAGAAGTTGGCACAACATTGTAAATGAACTATAATTTTTTAAAAAATCATGGAGTTCCCACTGCTGCTCAGTGGTAACAAACCCGACTGCTATCCATGAGGATGCGAGTTTGATCCCTGGCCTCGCTCAGTGGATTAAGGATCCCTTATTGCCTTGAGCTGTGGTGCAGGTTGCAGACATGGCTCAGATGCCATGTTGCTGTGGCTGTGGTGTAGGCCAGCAGCTGCAGTTCTGATTTGACGCCTAGCCTGAGAACCTCCATATGCCACAGGTGTGGCCCTAAAAAGACCAAAAAAAAAAAAAAAACAGTGCAGGATCTGTATTAACATAACTAAACCCCATCTGAGGCAAAACACAGACAAACTGATGAACTCACATTCTTGGAGAGAAAGACTCGCGAAGAGGTCAGTCCTCTGAGTACCACCGACTCCAATGAAATTCTAGCAATATTGCAGCAGTACTTTGGCTGGGGAGTAGGCAAAGGCCGCTGTGCTACAGGGGCGTGGAAAACACGGGGACCACATAAGCACGCCGTTACAGGGAGCTACCCTGGGGTGGCAGCAGTGCTGAGGAAGAAGGCACGGCTCACTTTTCTTCATATACCTTTGTCTGATTTAAATTTACTGAGTGTTACTTCTGTTAATTTTATAAAACCTACAGAGAGAGTGGGCTAAGCTTATTTTAGACTTCACTACAGAGAAAAATCTGTCAATTAAAACACCACGCTCCCCAGAACCAGGACTGTGCCTTACCCATCTCTATGCACTTGGAGCATTTGCACAGAGCAGGTGTGTTCAAAAAAACGTCTTAACACCCATCACTGGACAGAAGGCACTCTACCTGCTGAATCCGCTGTGTGCAGTTATTAGCAGTGAGAGAGATGCGCGTGGCTTCTGTGGATGCAGAAGGAAAGTCAACGGACCAGATTTACAGCTAGTTGCAAAGCCGTTCGCAGATCATGAATCTGAAAGAAAGCTGAAGTGTAAACTCCACTTAGTTATTACCCAACAAGGAGGTTCCTCTCCTTGGACCAGCAGAAACTCCTCCGAGAAACATCCCTGAGCCGCGGTGCCCCTCCCTGCAGCGGGTGCCGACAGACGGTCCACCGGATGCTGTGGTCCAGGCTGTGGGGAAGCCGATTCCTGCTGCTGCTGGGGAGAGGTCAGCGTTTGCTCAACGCCATGGAGTTGGTAAAGAAAAAAATGTTTCTGCTGTTCAGTCTTACCCTGGAGTACTTCCAAACAAGGAGAGTACTCCAGAGAACAATCATTATGCACTGACAGGATAGCAGACACTGGCCAGAAAAATGGAAACTGACACAGCCTCCTGCCAAGGGAGGGGTACCCAGGTCATTTAATTACTCTCCGCCTCCAACACCCTGCTTCGCTTCTCGGACCTTTGTGCTCTCGTCCTCCGTGGGCAGCGTACTGAGAAAGCAGCTTCAAGCTAAAGAAACCACCGACTCCGCGCCCAGGGGAGGCCCGGGCTCCCTGCCTGACGCAGACCAGGTGCAATGTTCATGCCAAGCCCCAACGCCACCACCCCGCCAAGAGAAAACGCAAACTTCAAATACTATTATCTTTTTTATTCTCTTTCATCATTTAGGTTTGTTCAGAACATTACAGTTGAAAGGAAATGAAAGGAAAAATAACTGCATGTTGAAATGCAATCTGTCTAAAGTATATGAAACCGTGCCGTTATCTCGTAGGGGCAAAAACACATTCAAGAGTTAATTTGATATTAGGCTTAAAGATTAAGACCAAGACCAAGTAAGCCATGTATAAGGTTTAGGTGCAAGTTGTGTTTTCATTCCAATGGGTTTACAGAAATGCTCCAGTGATGGCTAATGATTTGAAACAGTCAAATCCTTGAAGTCTTCTGCACTAGTATTTAAATAAATACTAACACGTCAGCATAGTCTCATTGGCTTTCAATTTCCTGTTTGATCTCAGAAATGTAAGGGTGGTCTTTGCCATGAGCTACTTCCATGATGGCAATGGCCTAGGAGAGAGAAGAAGAGGGGTTGAGAGCCTGAAGCCAGCCCCAGCCCCGCCCCCGCCTACTTTAAGTTCAGCCGGGACTTCTCTGCTGGAAGGCAGGGGACGCGAACCAGCTTTCAGAGCCTTGCTCTCCTCCCAAGTCTGGCTTTTTTAAAAAACAAAAACCCCCCAAAATCAAGACTGTCTCATATCCAACTTGTCACCTGGTCTCTATGGTTGAGGAAAACATTTTTCAGGTGCTGAAGAAATAAAAGAAACATTGATTTAGGGACAAACCCTTTTGATTGTAGTTTACATGGCTAATGGGTAAGATGTAACTAAACTGTCTTTCCCCTTTCAAGTGTGTATGCTTACCTCTTCATACACACTCTTGAAAAACTTAAAAATAGGCACGAATTTCATGTGAGGAATCCAGAGAGAATATAATTAATAAAGTTTCTTTAAGTGGAAGAGCTTCTAGTGGCCCCACTACTTTGTAGCTGTGTAATCTCAGGCAATTTAAGACTCGAGGCCTCATTTTCCTCATCTGTAAAACAGAACTCATACGCACCTCTCAGAGCTGTTAATACACATAAAGTGTTTAGGACAGCGCCTGGCATACAGGAATTACGTATCTAGTGGAATCCATAATAATTAATTTTGCTCTTTTGGATTCAACTATATTACTCACAGACTGAAAAAGTTAAGTTATTCCCACTCCTCCCAAACAGGGAATAGTGGAGGGCCTGCGACTCTGGCCTTGCTTTCTGTTATGCCATTCTCTTCCTAGACCTCAAACCAACAGGAATGCCCACGCGTAGGAATCACCTGTAGTAAAAGTCTCCTCTCACCCCCTGCATTCATTTCTCAGCTCCTAGTCCCTGCTCTGATCTACTCTAGGCTTCAATGAGCCGCATTTAATTACTTACCAGCCCTTTGCAACTGTGAGCTAACTGGTCAGTTTTCTTCCAGCTTCACTAAGGCAATAAACGTTATCTTCGAAGACAAATTCCATGGTTTAAAAATAGAAAAAAAAAAAAAGGAGTTCCTGTTGTGGCTCAGTGATTAACAAATCCAACTAGGAACCATGAGGTTGCGGGTTCGATCCCTGCCCTTGCTCAGTGGGTTAAGGATCCGGTGTTGCCGTGAGCTGTGGTGTAGGTTGCAGATGCGGCTCAGATCCCGTGTTGCTGTGCCTGTGGCATAGGCCGGCGGCTACGGCTCCGACTGGACCCCTAGCCTGGGAACCTCCGTAAGCTGCAGGTGCGGCCCAAAAAATGACCAAAAAAAAAAAAAAGAGGAATAAAATGTTCTGGAGTAGCTCACTGAGCAAGTTCCTAGTCAGATTCGCTAACCACTGCACCACGATGGGAACTCCGGAACATTTTATTCTTAACTCCAACTTCTAGGCTGGGTGGGCCCTTCCATCTGGGACGTGGGACCTTACTCCATCTACCCGTATCATCTCTGGGGAAGATCTGGGGAATCTGGAGAACTGGGCATCCAGGCCTTGTCTATGGCACCAACTTCGACAAACACTCTCTTATAGCGGTAAAGAGACTGTCTCAAAGATCATATTTTAATAACTTTTGGCTCCTACATAAAGAACTGTTCCAAAGATTATATTTTATCAACTGTTGCCTCCTATATAAACAGCCACAAGAACCAATACTCAGGATGATGACCACGCTTCTGTAAGCTGAGGGGCAGAGCCAGGCCCACGGGGCAGCTGAAAACACTGTGCCCAGGGTCCTGGTTCGCCCTATGGGTTAGTCACAGTGTGAGCGTGTAGAGCTGAAGCTTCCAACTCGGAAAGCCCCCAGCGCGAGTGGGGGCCCCACCACGTACCCTTGGCAAGTTGCTTCACCTGTTGGAGTCTCAACGTACTCATCAGGAAAGCCCATGTCACATTTTTTCGTGAGAATCAAAAGAAAAAACCCACGAGGCATGTAGCTGTACTCAAGGAATTGCTGACAATGACATTAAGTCCATTTCAGAAGCTGCAAATGCATCATCCTCACGCCGAGGCACACTCCAGATCCAACTGCCTCGCCTCCGCCACAACCGGGCAGCTTGAATCTGCAAACCCTCAAGGGCAGAAGTCTGGAGAGTTCCCTCGCCACGGTCTCCTGGCCTATCCGTGGCCTCTGCCCGCTTCCACGGACGAGGGGGTACCCCCTTCTCCATGGCCATGAGCCTGGACTCGGGGTCGGCCCCTCTTGGTGTGCAGCCTTCCTTACACAAGGGTCAGGACACAAACCTGCCAAGGGCTCGATTACTTACTTCCACCGCCTCCCACTCGCACGGCTGGAGGGCAGCCGAGAGCTGGTGGCTCTCCACTACCCGTCAGTGCCCCGTGTCCTGCGGGGAGCGTGTGAGGGGGCCGTGGGCCCAGGTGTCCCACATCGTGTCGCACACGTACCTTCCTCAGGGCTCTCTCCCCGGCAGCTCTGTTCTCCAGGCCCATGGACAGCCTTCCTAGCTTCAGCCACATGGAGGCCACGTTCAGGGAGTACAGAGGGTAGTGCTTACTAGAGGAAGGGGCGAGACAACAGGCCGCCTTGTCAACAGCTGCCCAGGGCCCACAGGCCGGGCACAGTGAGCCTGTGGCCACCAAGCTGATGGCCACACTCTCCAGGGCAGCCAGGCTTCTCCCAACCCCCGAGGGCAGGCTCTGAGCGGAGGGCGGAAACCGTCCTTGCCTAACCATCGTGGAAACACTTGTTTTTCCTTCATTTTATGGCCGCACCTGTGGCATACGGAAGTTCCCAGGCTAGGGTTCAAACTGGAGCTGCAGCTGCCGGCCTTCGCCACAGCCTCGGCAAGGCAGGATCCAAGCCGCATCTGTGACCTACGGTGCAGCTTGTGGTAACGCCGGATCCTCAACCCACTGAACAAGGCCAGGGATCAAACCTGCATCCTCATGGACACTATGTTGGGTCCTTAACCTGCAGAGCCACAACAGGAACTCCAGTGGATGCAGTTCATTTTATGGGGTTTCTGAAAAATGACATGAAAACTACAGGGGAGGTCCTATGAGAAAAACATGTACAAACACAACATTCAAATGTGTGTGTGTGTGTGTGTGTTGTTTATTTACAGCCTGGTCTGCTCCACCTGCTCCATTCTCAAAGTCCATCCCAAAGAGACACCTTCTAGCTGTATTCCTGGCCAGGGGGCACGAGCTCGCTGCGGGAATCCTGGGCCAGTGGGCAGGGGAGGCCAGGGCTGGGCTTGCGGGAGGGGCTCCCGAAGTCAACAGAGGGTCCAGCAGGGCAACCCCAGGGCTCATTCTCACCCTCTCTCCCTACAGATCTCGCCGAGGGCACTGTGCATGGACCAGAGTTCTTCCTCACCCACCTTGGGAAGGACAGGCTTTGCGATTATCTCCAAAGTACCACAGTCTGTTTCTAGGAGCAGATTTTAAGAGCTGGCTTCCCCAAGGGCTCCCCCTGCTGGCCAATCAGGGCACCGAGGGGTAAGTGGGGCTGACCGACGAACGGAAACTAAGCCACACATACACTACATAGTCCCCAGCCTTAGGACTTGAAGGAATACTGAAGGCTTCTCAAAAGCACTGGTTGCTTCTGGAACACAGAGATTTCAGGTCCAATGCCCAGATATTCTGTAAATGCATAATGCAAATGTGTTTAACAAATGCCCCAGTGGTCTGATCTAAGCCAACCTGGACCTGAAGTGGCGAGTCAGGGCCTCCTTCTGTCACCACTTTAAGGTTTACTAACCCTCTCAACAGGAAACTTCCCCATGGTTAACATTTATTACTTCTATAAGTTAAATTCCAACTTGCTGGAGTTCCCTAGTGGTTAAGGATGTGGCACTGTCACTGCTGAGGCTTGGGACACTGCTACGGTGCAGGTTCAGTCCCCAGCCTGGGAACTTTCACATGCCACAGGAGTAGCCAAAAACAAAACAACAACAACAACAAAAAACCCAGTAAGCTTAAAAAAAAAAAATCCAACTTATTCAAATATCAGAAAGGATACTAAATAACCACAGACAATACACAGGTCCCAGAGTCTCCCCACTTGCAAACTGAGGCTGCACTTTGAAAAAGGCGAAAGAACGGGAATCTTTTAAAAAAGCAAGTTTTCTGAGACTACCGCCAATCTATTGCTAAGTGCCATTTAACTCGGAAGGTATGCGAGGGAAGAGAAACAGACTGGTGGCTTTTTAATACTGACGTGAATTAACAGCTACGGACCGAGCGACCTGGATGGGTCCTGGGAGGGATCCTGCCCAGCAGCCCCCGCACCGCTCCCTGCCTCCCGGGGTGTCCCTCCCGGGGGGTGGAGGGCACAGGCTGGGCTCAGAGGAAGCATCCTGCACCTGCACCTCCGCACGTGGCGCGGAGAAGAGAAAGCTGCTCCCGGCACGCTCCAGCGGGGGTGGGGCAGAACACAGGCGAGCTAAGGGGGGGCACTCCGAACCACCCAGCTCCGTGCTGCGACAACGGGAAGGGCCACTGCAGTCACCTGTAGGGCTGGATGATTTTCTGTCCGTACCGCAGAGCTCCCTCCCAGTCCTGCATGTACAAGCAGACGCCCATGGCCTGGTACATCATGTGCAGCATGTACACGTTACTGTCCTCAAACACGCAGCTCATCTTCTCCTGACTGAGCTCGCAGATCTCCAGCAGCTCACTAGGGGGTGCTCTGGAGTCAAGGAAAGCACAGGCCCACCGGCTGGGCTAGGCTGGGCTAGGAGGCTGCGCGGGGCGCAAGGCCCAGAGACAAGCAGTTACCCTGTTCTCTGCTCCAGCCCCATCCTAACCTTCTGCAAAAGGAAATTATGCAAAGCTGTGCAAAAGTGAAAGGAGTCACATTTTTCTTGAAGGAAAAAAAAGAACTAGGAAAAAATACGGGAGACCTCAGCTGTTCAACACAGCTAAAGAATTTTAGCCACAGGGAACGGAGCCTCCCATCAGCTGTAAACCATGCTGATAAAAAGCACAAATCTTCAATCTTCTAGTTAACTTTAAATCCTCGCCCAAGCTGAGAACGTCGATTAAAGAATTTTTAAGGAAGAGGTTCTGACCCTGGGAAAGTCCTTTTTTAGGCTCTGAAAAGAAAGGAGTGCCTTTCTCCAGTTTCCTTCGCGGGTTTTGCTTCTTCCTTCAGTACTAATCCGATGCTTTTTCAATATGCGGGAAAATGCTACTGTGTAGCAATTAAGCATATGAGTTGTGGTAGCGGAGGTGCAGCAAAATCCTGCACCTGCCCTGTTCGACGGACGGTGTCCCCCGGGCAAAGTACCTGCTACCTCTGAGCCTGTTTACAAGCTAAGGCTGCTACAGGAGTGTCCCTGTGAGGATTAGGCAAGGCAATGGAAGCAAAAAGCAAAATCCTTGCCCAAAGGAAGGCACCCAAGCAGCGAGGGTCTTCAAGGAGCTGTTCTCCAGTTGAAGACAACAAAAGTCTTCCACGAAGAAGAACGCCTGACCCAACCAGTCAAACAGGGACAGACGAGACAAGGTCAGCTGACTCCAAGTCGTGGGTGGCCCGCGGGTCTTACCCATTTATGGGGAAACACCCTCCAGTGCTCAGAACCTGAAACCCACCCGCAGGGAGGCGCAGTGGCAAAGGATATACTTGTAGTGCTTGGCCCTCCGGAACTCCTCGATGACGTTGCGGGCGTACCTGACCATGTCACGGACGGCTTCTGCTTTCGGGGGATCGCTGAGCTTCCGGATCTCCACCTTGGCCTTATCCTGAGGGAAATGACCACGGGTTACTTCCCAGGGAAACCGTACTGACGGGGAAACGTCGCGAACGGCACACTGCCCCAGGCCGTGGCAGAGGCGTCCGTCCTCCAGTCACAAAAGCATGACGGGCAATCAAGGAGGCATCTCAGAGAAGCTCCCGACGCAGGAGCTTTTCACAAAAACATTACTTTTCCAGACACGCCTTGTTCAGGCAGGACACCTGCAGTATGTCTGCTCTGGGCGGATATGTGTCCACACGTCAGTGAAATCAGGAGAGTGGAATAAGGAGGGCGCATGGACAAAACACGGGCGACACCAGAGGAAATTCTGTGGATTCCGGTGAAAAGGTCTGAAAGCTTGAAAATGTGCTTTCTCATGTGCTTTTTCCCTTCCCTCTCTTTTGAACAGCCATTTCTTTTCAGGATACGGCCGTCTGGCAAGTCCTCTCTCGTCTCTACAACGGGATGGAAAGGTTCTCATGGGCTGTGAGGACCAGCTTGGAACAGAGACCTGGTCTAACCGGATTCCCTCAGGCTGTGCCAGCCAGTAGGTGGGTTTAAAAGCTTAAAAACACAACAGGAGGGGGCACCCCAAGCCAGACGGGGGGACATCCCAAGCCAGACAGGGGTGCTCCCTTGGCAGAGGGGTCCCCAGAGAGAGCACAGTGGGCCCCTGTGCTGCGTCGGGTGCTTACCTTGTCTCTGGTGGTGCACTCCTGGCACTCACAGGTAAAGAAGTAAGAATCTCTTAGCCGGTCGTTCCTGTCTTCCGTTGGGTACAGGAGGTCAATGTAGCTGGTAAAAACCTAACGGGGGTCCAAAGGGTTAGCACGGCGGTTTGCTACAGGCCACCCTGAGTCTTACCCTCCTGAAGGCTCTGCAAACATTCCCGGTGGTGACCTTGCAGGGACCGGTGCTGAGAAGGGCCACAGCTCCAGGAAACACGCTGGATTCCCTGGGCACCCGCCGGTGTTGCCCAGCTCCTTGTGGTGGAAAGGGCTTATCTTCCCACCTTCTATAGAATCAAGGAGTCCCTACCATGGTGCATTGGAAGGTTGAAGGCATCCCTGCCCCCCTCCTCCCCAGGGAGCGAGCTGTGCATCTGGTCCAGGCAGTGGATGCCCTGGTCTGGTGCATAGAAGCAAAGCCCCCCTGGGCAAAGAGTCTACTCGTCCTTCAGAATGGCCCTGCGCTGGCTCAGCTGCACTGCTGGGTGGGTGGAGGGGGGGAGCATGAAACACACACACACACACACACACACACACACACACACGTTGCTCTGTATCCTGCACTGCTGGGTGGGTGGAGGGGGGGAGCATAAAACACACACACACAGACGCGCATTGCTCTGTATCCTGCCACTCTGCCAGATGCCGGCAGTGGAGCAGGACGCTCGGCTGGGTTGGCCAGGCCAGGTCCGTTCAGGGAGGACACAGCTCCTAGGACACCAGCGCGCTGCCGCCTTACCCAGCGGGGCCAGAGAACCTGGGCGAGCCATGGCTCTGGCTCATCAGGTTCTCCCGTCCCTGCTTTTTCCTAGTGGGGTCCGTGGCTGAGACTGGGAGCACACGGAGGAGGCCGGCGCTTAGCAGTCCAATATCTACTCACTGGACGGCCCTCGCCGCTCACCCCACACCATCAGGCAAGTGTCTGGCCGAACAGTCCCGGAGCCGTCACCGTGCCAGGAACCTCGGGCACTGGCAGGCAGGAGGGGGTGGGGACCCGCACGGGCTGGGTGCTTGCAGGCGCCATGAGCTCTCCCTGACTCAAAGGGTGATGACAGGGACCTCGGGGCTCACCCGACACCCTGAGGAATGGCTTCTTCCTCTTCGAAGGGCAGGTCACCCCGGAAAAGAAGTGGCTTCGCCCAAAGGAGGAGACTGCATGTCAGATGCGAGAGGGCAGGAGGGCAAAATCGCAGGAGCAAGCCCCTCACCCCTTAGAAAGGACAGCCGGCTCACGGTGCAACAGACAGAAGGGCCCAGAAGATGGCGACAGAGGCCGCTCAGTGTCACCGCTCTGGGCCCAGGCAGAGCCCGTCTGGGTGACAAACTGCTCCAGGCAGCGCCCCCAGCACTGGGGCCTGGTGACTTGGGTCAACCGACAGCAACTGGCTGTTTTAACAAAAGAGGCATCAGGCAGCCTACACAGGACATCTGGAAACCAAGACACCCCAACTCAAAGGAGGACGAACTCCTCGGAATGAGTTTCCCAAGAGGCACAAAGTCGGATCGTACACCAGGCTTGAGGTCCCAACTCCCAATACCCGAAACCCAGGTCTTTATGATTCTGCGCAAGAGTCATTAGGTTTTAAAAATTCTAAATACCCAGACATGCAACTTAAAACAGCCTTAAAAATTATTAAACTGAAATGTATCTAGAGTAAGACATTACATTCCCCAAAAATTCACATCTTGCTGGGGATGTCAGGATTTACTTTAAGCGCCTACAGTGTAAGTCTGGCAAGGTCCGGCCAGCTTTCTCACACCTGATAAAGCAATGATGGATGCACAGCACAGGCCAGAAGGGAACCGCTGAGCAGGTGACAGACACCTGGTTCTCTCCACGTCCCCAAGTTAGGGACGGAAGCTAATGGTGGCCCTTAGGTCACAGACCACCTCTACCAGCCCCATCAGTGTGTACACCTGGCCAGGCGCATTCCATTCCTAGAGCGTGACCTCTCCCAAGTTCGAATGTGGAACTGATGTGACGTGAAAGGTTTGGAGTTGGAACTTGTCAGCTAGTGCTGGCTTGTCTCTCTCTTTTAGGGGGAGAAAAACAGGCCAAAATTCACTAATCAAAAATAAGCTCAAACTCATCTATTTGGTAACAGGAATAAACAGACGCTAAGACTTTATTTTGGTCATTCTGGCAGTCTCATTTCCAAGTCTCTGTAAATCTTTGTGAGCAACTTTCCTCGAATTTATTCTTCCCTGGTCTTTTTCCTTGGCCGCAGATGGATAGGGGGAGCGCCAAATGGAAGCCGGGAAGTGTGGACTCCGTGCCACAGGTCGGGAATCTGATCCTTAACCCGGGAGGGCCTGAGAACGGTACCCACCGCCACAGCAACCCGCAGCTGTGCGCTCACCTCCTCTCCAGGGTGGATTTCCTGTACGGCTCTGACTTCTGCCAGGGTCCCCTTGTAGGTCACAATGACATTGGGACAACAGCTATGATTCATCAGTGCAACACTGTCAATCAGAAGAGAAAACCCAATGTGGTCAGGCAGGCAGGCAGACTCTGCAGGTAACTCCTTGACTACTTGCAGTTACAAGTTACAGAAAACTGGATCTTTGCAGGATACTAAAAAAACAAACCTAAGAGTCCGCCGTCACAGTCTAAGAGGCTGTTCTGTATGCACTTGTAACAACGTCTAACACCTGAAATTCAAACAATACTGTACAAGACGGACGGGCTGTCGCTGCCAGCGGCTTTTGACATCAGTGGCTGATTTCTAACATGCCTCCTTTAGATGTGGAGAAACCTCTGCTGTGGGGACGCCGCCTTCCCGCGAGGGTGTGTGAGTCCCCCGGGGACTCGGAGGAGCCCGTCTGAGTCTCTGCACCTCAATCTCCTCATCTGGAAAATTGGGCCATCGCCGCCTCCCGCTGCTCGCGGGCTGCTTTACTGGGGTCGCGGGACGGAGAGAGGAGCCGGCGCGAGGGCTTTGAGCTTTCTGATTATATCAAGGTCAAAGTTCCGAGAACAGAAATTTCTAAACTACAGGGGGAAAGTGCTTGATCTCTGAAAATGCTGCCTTTGAAATCACAATGCTGATATGATTTCAGCCGAAGAGACTTTTTTTCTCCCCAATTAAAACCGCCTGGAAACTGGGGCTCGCGGGGGCACTCCCATCCGTGTGTACTGCAGCTCTGGTGGCCAGTGTCACTTGCCGGAAACCTCAAGAACCAAACCCCTCTCCTGTTTGCTCCGTGAATACAAAAAAGCAAGGGGATTGGGAAGCCTTAAGTAGGGGAGCTGCCCCAGGCGTGCTGGGTACCGGGGAGCGGTTGCTAGAGGTCTGGGGGAAGGAAGGGGCTGGCCTTGGGGGCCAGGCCCACAGCAGTGGCTTTCCCCTCTTGTCCTTGGGGGCGGGGGGGGGGTCATCTGCGCCCTGCTTCCCGGCCAGGGGTGCGCAGGGAATCGGACCCTAGGAAATCTGATGGACAAATGCACCGAAAGCTGTTCTTAATGGAAAAGCAGGCTTCCAGAACTATTATGCAGAAGTACTAAGTAACCCCCTGCAAGACAGACTCTGGGCGATCCTTCTAAGGAAGCTGGGGGCTGCGCGGAGGCAGAAGACGGGACACAACCCATGCTCTTGGCAACTGCTGGACGGGGTGAAACCTCATGGGGCGCCTTGCTTTCTGCTCCTCAGATGCTAAGAGCGGAGACATCCCAGAGCTCATTTCAGGTCTAAGTTTGTCAATACGAGCCTTCTGAAGAGGAACCCATTGCCTCTGTCTCCTTCCTTTCCCCAAGGGCGAAGGTCCGAGACACCTCTCCCCAGACCACTTCTTTCCTCGCGATGGGAGTTCAAACTGCAGAGGCCACCCTTTCGGCCACTAGGACAGTGATACTACGGGAACATATTTTTGTTTCTCTGGTTCAAGAAAGCCTGTGACAGCTGCGCAGGAGATAAGGACCTGAACGCTGCTCCTCGCTCCGTCGGACCCGTGCAAGGCACAGAGCCGGCAGCGGCAGACAGACAGGGCTCCTGTGCCATCTGCGGCCACTGCAGCCAGCGCCTGGGTGTTAAGGGTTTTGCAGCTGCTTCAACCCAGAGGCAGAGGCTCCTGGATGGCACACTCAACGGCGTCACTTTTGAAGAAGCTCATCTACAGTGAGGACAGACTCAGACAGGGAAGGTGGCAGGGTTCCTCTCCATTTGGGACGCCGGGGCCGGGTGGCAGGGGACTGAGGTCTCTGGAGACCCCTCCCCTTCCATCAAAGAGACGACGGCAAAGCTGTTCCTGGCAGTCCATGAAGTCAGAGCTATAACCATCTCCGTGGTCAACTGGCTAACTTTTTTTTTTTTTCAGTCTTTTTAGGGACGCACCTGCGGCATATGGAGGTTCCCAGGCTAGGGGTCGAATCGGAGCTGTAGCTGCCGGCCTTCGCCACAGCCACAGCAATGCCAGATCCGAGCCGCAGCTGCAACCTACACCACAGCTCACGGCAATGCCGGATCCTTTACCCACCGAGTGAGACCTCATGGATACCAGTCAGATTTGTTTCTGCTGAGCCACGACAGGAACTCCATTTAAAAAAAATTTTTTTAACCTTTCTTGAACTAGAGTATTCCTGATGTAAAGAAAAACCCTATCGTTCTTTGATATTCTTCCTCAGTTCACTGCTTTAGCCTGTCTTCCCTCCAAACTGTGTTGTTTCCATACCAGTATTTTTCAAAAAGGACAGATGGAGAAGAAGCTCATATAGTCTACACGTAAGTCCACAGCCAATTCTCAGTTGGCGATTAATGTTTTACTCTGAGTGTAAGAAACCCAAAGACTTCCAGGACCACAGATATGCAAAAGAGCAGATTTCTCAGCAGGGCCTGGGCCATTCCTTCTGTGCATAATCTAAAAGATTCTTTAATAACAGCTCTCTACCTAGCAGAACTTAATAAGCAACTGTTCTCTTAACTACGACCTTCAGATCCTTAAATGCAGGGGAAATATTTTGAAATCTGGTAGAATTAAAAAAAAGAGGACTTCATTCACTTGGAGATTCATGTCTGCCACATGCAGTTAGAGAGGTTATTTAAAAATCAAAAAAAATTTTAAATTAGTGTTAAATAAGTAAAAAGAAAAGAAGTCAGACTCAGCCTACTCAGGAAATATTGCTGATCCCAAATGAGAAAGTTCTTCATCTTCAATTGTGAAGCCATTACAGTTAACCTGCGTGGAGAAAGGGGGAGAGAGAAAGAAAAAGAAAAAGAAAAAAAATGAGCTCACGCTTCTCCCTGGATAGAAATCATTTCTTTAATTTTGAACTTCAACAAATTAACTAGGAAGATGTTTGGCTTAGCAATGTGAAACCCTTTCTTTTGGCCAAGATATCTTATGTTTGAACACGACTCACCCATCGGTCTCCTGTATAAAGAAATATCAGAAGAACCGTCAGGGCTGAAGCATTCTTGGTCTAGACCCCTGCCCACGGGGGCCCGAGATCACAATGCACCACCAAGGCTCCAAGGATGGAGTCTGCAGATCAGCCTGGGGCGAGGACACCTGCGCTCCAATGCCAGTTATGCCCAGCCCCGTGTCCCCCTGCCCTTCGTTTTTTCCATTAAAAGAGGTCACCTAGTCTAGTACCCAGCTCATACGGTGAGCTGGCTGATATGAAAGCCTTTACACAGCTAATCTAACTGCTGTCTGTCCACCTGAGAGGCAGGGGGGCCAAGGCCCCGGAACTAAGGGGCTGGGAACTTCTTTTCATGTCTCAGCCACATCAACCACTGGCCACTTTCTCATCTTTGAAAAGAAACAGTACACTGAGAAACACCAAGGGCAACTTTCACTGGCCTGGAAGTCTAACTTAGAGCTAGCAAGCCGAAAATGAGGACTACACCCCCCACCCCGATTTTAGGTTGTCCCATAAACTCGTGCTTTCCACAGACATTCACTGAGGACCGCTTCCGTGCTGGGTCCTGTGCCAGGAGGAGGAACAGGCCAAAATCGGTGCCCTCCGGGAACACCCAGTCTATTGGGAGACAGTACAGTGTGTGTTATTCATCTGTGTCTAAACCTTCACAGCTGGAAGGGGACTCTGTCTCTTTACTGTTCAGTTGATGAAACCGAGGTCAGAGAGGGGCAGCGACTTGCCCAAAGCCAGCGGCGAAGGCTCAGAGCCCTGCTCCTCCCCCTCTGCACGGGGCTGGCTGTGAAGCTACGAAGCACACCCGCTGAACCCCACGGGCCGCAACCTGGCTCTTCCACACCAGACACACCACACTGTGCGCTTCGGGCCAGCGGGTGGGCTTTTTAAAGCTGGGATCCGCTGACCACTTACTCTGTGCCAGGCACCTGGGTGCTGCGTATCTGACCTCTCATAAATCCGTGACACTGCTCAGGCGCAACCCATTTTACAGATGTGGAAACTGAGGCTCAAGGCGATCTATGATTAACTCATTCGAGGCCATACAACTAGCAAGGGGCAGAAGTCAAAATTCGGACTACACATTCAGATAGCAAAGCCTTCAAAAACACAGAAAGTGTCTCTTTACATTATACTATGTTTCTTCTAAAACTGCTCTGATTCCTTTTTTTTTTTTTTCTGGCCACACCCACGGCATATGGAAGTTCCCAGGCCTGGAACTGAATCCGAGTCACAGCTGCAACCTATGTCAGGCCTGGCCAGGGATCGAACCCATGATCTCTGCAGTGACCTGAGCCACTGCAGCGGGATTCTTAACCCGCTGTGCCACAGCAGGAACTCCTGATCTCTTGAGTCTTCCTGTGGCAATTTTACTCAGAATTCAGAGCCAATGTCAAAGGCTTGGAAATCTTGGTACCAGAGGAGCAAAGGCTCTGGTGGGTCTGACTCGCAGTTTTTATAATTAAACACATTTACAATCAGTACATACAAGTCTCAACATAAAGAGAGATGACTGCAGTTTAGTAGAACAATATATAGTCTTTGAAATCCCGAGGTGTTGGGCATTTTTAGGTAGAAGGCTGAGCATACTATTTTCCGTGCCAACTTCGGGTCCTCTAACCTATTCCACCATTAGGACATCAACCAACATTAGATTAAATTAGGATTTTTCATTCAATAAAAGTGACCGGAGCATGAACTCCGCATCCTGCACTTTACTGGGAACTGAATGATCTACGTCCAGTCTTGGACTGGACACTAACACTCCTCGGCAAGTGTCTGGTACCCACAGGACAACCAGGAATGTCTGCAAAGTGGAAGAAAGAACGAGAGAACTGAGCAAAGTTCACAGCCGATCTAGGGACCCGCAGCCCCTGACCAGCTCTGAGGGGTGTGGGTGCGACACTCGCTCTTTTGCTCCATAACCTCTTCCTCTGTGTGGTCCTCAACTAGCACTGCAACCTCCTTCGGGCTGGAATGTCCCGTGGCCACTGGTCCCTTGATTCCCTGTGCGCCCGCCTCCTCTTACTGTGGAGGAAAGAGTATGTTTTTTCACAGCAAAGAAAGGCTCCTGTAAGCACCGGTGTCCTCGCTGTTCCTTTCCGGGAGGCGGGGGTGCCGCTGAAGCCCAACCGCCTAGCGCTCTGCCTGCCAGCTTTCCCTCCCTTCTAAAATATCCCTAGAGAAGAAAAGTTGAACTTGCACGTTCAGGACGATGCATGGGCCACGGTCCTTTTTTTTTTTTTCCAAGTCAAATCAGGCGTGAGTGCCAGATCTGAGCCACATCGGTGACCTACACCACAGCTCACGGCAATGCCGGATCCTTAACCCACTGAGTGAGGCCAAGGATCGAACCCAAGTCCTCGTGGATACTAGCTGGATTTGTTACTCTTGAGCCACAACATGAACTCCCTCTCTCTTTTCTTAATAAATAATTTGCATGTCAACCTCTGTCCATAATCTCTGATGAGTTCCTTCAGATAGATTCCTAAAAATGGAATTACGGGGTCAGAGGGTATGTAGGTGATCGCTTCCTCTGTTCTAAGACACAAATGTCTAAGCATCCCCCGAAGCTCTTTCATCCGTGCAGAGACGGAAGGCTCCGGCAGGGGAATGTGGCTACTTGCACCCAAGGAACAATATTCCAGTATTTCTCCCTCTGGGAAGGTCGCCTTCAACCACACGTTCCGCTTGCAGGGAAAAACGCAAGGGTATGTTAGGGGGAGAAATCCAATCTAGGAAGTCACGTCATCAAGAGCCACCCTCCCAATAACAGGAAGGCCGATGCAGTCAGATGGCCTGCGGCTAAAGGCCTCTCCCGCGCTGGCCATGCCCAGCCCAGCCTCGGCCTTTCCAAGCGGCTGGTGGCCAGGTCCCTATCGCTTTCCTTTTAATCAGTATTTGGTTGTAGTAAAGCTAGGATTCTCTAAATAGGATTTCTTAGCAACCATCCAGGAAAGACTTCCTGTACCTAGACCCGCTGGAGCTCCTCTCTGTGGTGACTGTCCCTCCTTCCCGGGGCCATCTGCATTTGCCTCTGCGTTATTAATACCGTACTGTTAAGGAGTGAAAAACAAAAACCAAACCAAACAAAAACCACCACTACTGTCAGAAGGGAAGGTTTAAGAGAGGAAAGTAAAATTTACTGTCGTAACCTCAGATGGTCCTTTCTACTCACACAGGTTTCAGTAAGCCACGGCTCTGCGGTGCTGGCTGTTTTCATAAACTCTTTCTGCAGCAAGAGGCAGGCTGAAGGTCCTACGCTCCACCCGTTCGTGAGGGCCAGTACAGATGGACCCTGATCTGCTCAGGGTCACCCAGCAGGGTTACAGAAATAGGGCCCACCAGGTCAAGTAGACGCCGTCATTCCTCTTCTGTTCATCTTCGCTGACTGCGTGCTGGGCAGAGGGCCTCGAGCAGGGAAAGGCTAGACCAAGTGTCACCCGACATTCTTACCTGTGCAAAGAGCACCACCAGGCTGTCACTATCGGGGAATTCAAGGTGCTTGGAGTAAAAGTGATGGAGAGCAGCAATGTCACTCTGAATCAAATCCCTCTTCTCATTGTCTAACTTATCCAGATCTGTGGGTAAACAAACCATTATTCACCACGTAGAACATTCTGGACTTCCAGCTATATTCTCTCTGCACTGTCAATGGCATGGAGCAGAAGAGAAACTATGTGGAGACCCCAGCAAACAGCCTTCTCCTTGATTGGTCTCAACGATCAACCTGAGGGCAAGAAGGGCATGCCATCTCTTTTTTCCCTTCCTCTGCCAACTGGAAGTCACTCTGGACATGGGATTTCAGCTGACCACTGGCAATGGGGTCAGGAATGAAGGGCAATGACTGATAACCAGCCTGTCTAGTCAGGGACAACCCCCCCGCCAACTGGTCTCGGTATCTGTGTCATGATCAAGAAAGTGGCAGCCCCTGATTTAATGCCTTCGAGTGAGGACATCAGCTGGTTACGAACTGCAATTGAGCAAAGATCCAAAAATATTCAGCATGCCAGGGGAGCCGGCAGGAGCCAGCTCGGGAAGTCATCATTCATCCTGCAAGTTCCTACTGCCCCTTAATTATTTCCTAAGCAATCCCATCACCTCGGAAAACAAAACCAAACCAAAGCAACTTAAGAGTTATCTTTCAAAACAGCACACGCATCAAAATAAAACAGTAAAAGCTGATGGATATAAAATCCCCCACCTCCACCACCACCTCCACCACTGAGAGCCTTCCTTCGGTCGTGTCTGATCCACGTAACACACGTGGCCAGGGTAACGCCTCACCCAGCCCCGGAGAGACTTACGTGATTCAAACTCCTTCACGGCTAACAACTTCTCTGATGGGGTTCTCTCCGGGTGGATTTTCTAGTAAGTGGGGAAAAAATCACACAAACCCAGATTTCAACAACTGGTGCAAAAAAAAAAAAAAAAAAAACAGTGCTTTCAACTTTAACGCTGACATGAAGGAAAAAGCAACAGTTCTCAGCAAAGCAAAGACAGCTGGCCAAGGAGTCTGCCACTGGGGCTCTGAGAGGGTTTGCCCACCATCCAAATCCAAAAGACTCTTTTGAAAAGCTTTTTAAAAGCACCTGCCTCATTCCTAACACCCTGATAATACTATGCACACAGTAGGCTCAAAAATGCTTGTTACGGGAAAGAACAGTGGCTAGAAAACAACTTTTTAGGACCCTGACTTAAAAGGACTGAATCGACAGATAAACCATCCCATTTATTATTTCTCCTTCTAAAAAGGAACAAAATCAAACCCCCCATCCGTTTTACACTTTCTTTAAGCATAGGCGAAAATGATCTCAAATTCCGGGGTTTCAAAAAGAACACCTTCGGTTGTATCCGTGAGCCCAGATTCACTTGAAACATGTTGCCGGCTTTGTTCTAGACACCCCAAGAGGAGCTGACAATAGTAAACCTGCCAGGCTTTGAGGACATGAATAAACTTGGTGTTGACAAGAGTTCAAACGCAGAGCTCAAGAGCTGGCCCAAGGCCGTGTCTTTGTAATCCGGCTATTCAATTTGGGGATACAGGTGGTCCAGCCGGCACGCTCACCTCCCTAGTTAACATGTTACACTTCCCCCTTGGTAGTTGGGTAGCCTGTCTCCCGGAATCCTTTGCAAGAGACCAGAATACAAATGGTCTGTTTTTTTTAATCATCCAGTCCTAGAGAGATGAAAAGACGGCCAGGTAACTTTTCATTTAATAGACTGTTAGTAGCAGTAGTAATTATAATGCAAGTTGAAGGAAACTGGTATAAACTCATCAGAGCATTCAGACAACCCTCCTGGTGCCAAAACACCTCAAGAGTTCTTTTTCTGGAGCAGAAATCTTCCATTCACAGCAGCCATTTCTATAAGGCCAGTCGGTCATTTTCCCCGGGGAAACTTTTCATTCAGGCAAATGCACCGGCTTCTCCTGAATTCTTAGCCCCCTGAATAATGTCTGGAGGTGGAGGTAAGAGAGAACCAGCAGACTGGTCAGCCAGTCCTCCCGGGATCTTGCAGATGGAATCCGATGGCTCATGGGCCACCTCACCTCGTCACACCGCTTCCTCCCCGACCAAGCACTCGGCAGATATTTAAATTGTCGGTGAGGCTCTGAAAGCTAACATCCTCCAGGGAAAGCAGTTCCGACTTTTCGGTCTCACCCTCCAGGCAAACCCTGAACGCCATCGGTTGCCCAGAGCTGGCGACGTGGCATTTCAGCCAGCACCTGACCCGGGCTGAGCAGAACGGAACAATGACCTCAGAGGTCGGAAATGTCCTGCTTCTGTTTACGATGCCGAGACTCCTCAACTCGGCCTGGGACAGATCTGAGCTAATGGTTACTATCGCAGGGTTTAGATTTTTTTTTTTTTTTTAAATAGAGAATTTTAAAGGAGGGAGGCGGGGTGGAGGAAGCTATAAAGAAGAGGAAGATGAAATTTCAGCTTTAAAAGACGCCCAGCACGGAGGTCCTGCCGCCAGCTTATCACTAGCAGGCAGCTCCAGGCAGCCGATTTCACTGGGTCACAGAGACACGTCCCAGGGCTTTTCGTCCCCTCCTTGCAGTGGGGTCCTGGGGAGATCAGGCGTCTTACTAGCATGCCGTCAGTAAGGACTGACCACACAAGGGAAAGGCCGGCCGGCCCTGGCTTCTTCTCTGCAGGAAACTGTCGATGGCCCTCGGGGTTCCCGCCCTCCCCCGCTCTCCACCTGCCTCGATTTCTACTCCTCTGCTCCTTCTCCTTCTCCTCTCCTTGCGTACGCCATGCTCGTTACTCCACCCCGCGCCCTGCCCGCTGAGCCAGGGCAGGCAAGGGGACACAGAGGAACAGGACACCACACAGGATGGGGGGCGCGGGCGGGCGGGATGCATGCACTCTGTGTCAGGAGGAAAGAAGGGGGCCTCCCAGAGCTTGCACGGCCAGCCTGGCTCCCTAGGTCACTCGAGTTTCCCGTTAGGTTTCCCATAATATTTTTCATTTAAAAATGTGCGTTTTTCATAAAAATGCAGAAAATCGAAAAAACGATGTATCTGAAAAAATATGAAAAATAGAAAAACCATGTAAGCCCGTAAAGCCCAGAATTTTGTTGCTGTGTCTCTGTCCCTGGCCTGGGATAAGCGACATCCTAGCTGCACCGGGCAGATAAACCAGCTTATTACGCCTGGAGGGTCGTTCCCGCCCCCACCCATATGGATGAGACGGGAAATGGGGTCCCGGAACGCTTGGTGAGAGGTGCTCACCAGCGGTCACTTGCTCATCTTTCTGACCTTTAAGAAAAAAATAAAATGAAGCACACTTGAACGGGATCCCAGTTCCTCACCTGTTTGGCCAGAATTCTTGCCGTTAGCCTTACAGTCTCTGAGGGATTCCAGTTTTCCCCGAAAACAACCATGGGAGAACATTCCAGCTTGTGCATGGGCCAATCTTCTTTCTGGGAAAGTTAAAAAAAAAAAAAAAATTATCACACACACACACATACACAGAGCAATAAAGTTCAAGAAGAGAGGATACAGTAAGTCCTCTTCACTAAGGTCAGGAGAAATATGTTTCCTTTTGGAAAACACGGCGATACTCACAAAAGCCAGAGACGAAAACATCCTTTAAGACAGACGTGGCCATATACCCTTAACCCGGGCTGGCCAAGACTGCTGGCAAGAGCAAAACTCTGCGGTGTTTCATCCAGCATCTCGTATCTCGTATCCCCTCATTACTTCAAGCAACACATACACCTTTCCATTATCTGTGGACGCTGTCCGGGCACAGGGGTGAGTGACTGGGGTGTCAGCCGCAGATCTGGCCCTGCTCCCTGCGGTTCTGTTCTGGCTCTGCCCCCACATCAGGGCATATAACTGAGAGATGGCGTGCGAGGCACCCAGCGCCCTTTCATAGGCGATAAAAATGAAACACAAACAAAGGCTTTTGCCAAGGGCCCTCAGAGTCTGCCCAGGGCAACTCTTGGGAATATTCAGGAACAAAGACTCCCAGTGACATTTTGATAAGAGGAAAGCTGTGCTCTTTTCCATCTCCTGCCTTGATGCTTTCTGCCCCAGGCTGAAGGAGAAGGACATGGTGGACCAGCCTTTCCTGCCTCAAAAAATGGCCAGTCTGCTCTTTCGGATGCTCAGGCCAGACCACCCCGAGTCTTCCTGGCCGCCTCCCTCGCCCTCACTCTCCACATTCTCCTCTCCGGTGAATCCATTCTGTCTGCCTTCAGAACACGTCAGTTTTGGAGTTTCCATCGTGGCTCAGCGGAAACGGATCTGACTAATATCCATGAGGACGCAGGTTTGATCCCCGGCCTGGCTCAGCAGGTTAAGGATCTGGCGTTGTGGTGAGATGTGGTGTAGGTCACAGATGCGGCTTGGATCCCGCATTGCTGTGGCTGTGGTATAGGCCAGCAGTTACAGCTCCGATTTGACCCCAACCTAGCCTGGGAACCTCCATATGTTGTGGGTGCGGCCCTAAAACAAATTAAATAAATAGATAAATAAAAAAGAACACATCAGCACTTGAGCCCTTCCCACCCTCCACCGTTCTACTCCGTGGCAGACTCGACGCCCCTGCCCGTGGCTGCCCCCCTCGCCGGCTACCCGGACACCTGCTTCTGTGTCTCCTCCCCAAGGGCTGTGCCCCAGAGCAGCCAGAGTGATCAGTTCCGCCAGTTCTCAGCTCAGAGTCTTCTCAGCTCAGCACGAAAAGCAAAGTCTTAGAGATGACCCACGAGGCCACACGTGGCAGGAGTCCCCTCCGCCGCCCTGAGCTCACCGCCCCTACCTCGAGTCCCCGCCTCGGTCCACGCGGCCACGCGGTCTCCTAACTGCTCCCTGAACGGAGCAAGCTTGCTCCTGCCTCGAGACCCCCTGCACCTGCTGCGTTTCCCGGCCGGACGCCTCTTCCCGCAGCCCCTGACCTCATTCCCTCCCCCCCGCCTCCACGTCAAGATCCCTGCCATCGGGTGCCCTCAAAGCAGCACCCCCCGCCTGCCCCTTTCCTCGCTTTATATTTCTTCTTAGCACTTCTCACCACCTGACATCCGACACACTGATTCGATTTTTTGGTTGACTACGTTGTCCCTGCTCCTACTGAAAGAGAGCAACAGAAAGAAAGTCTGTTCTGAGTACGCCTGTGACCCCAGAACCTAGAACAGCGCCCGACATTGACTAGGCACCCAATGAAGTCGCTAAATGAGTGAGGCTGTCTCTCTCCTCCTGCCCCCATTCCAAGAAGGGAGGACACGTGTTGCTTAATAATGCGATGCAGAGTCCGTGGCAAAGACCCTTGGCTCGAGTTCCATGCCAAGAGGTTCTGAGAGTTAAGTCACACTGAGCTGAACAGAACTAAGAGCAGGAAGAGAAAGAAATGACAAGATATGCACAGGGGAGAGGTGGATTTGTTTTTAGCCAAAGCCTAAAATGAGAACACGGTGATGAAGCAACGAGGCAGGGACAGGTGGGTCCAGCTCCCAGCAGACAGACCAGCTCCCCCCCTGCCCCAAATGCAAAGCAAAAAGGGAAAGACAGAGAGATTCTGGCCTTGGGATCCAAGGGAGGCGAGGACCACCAGCTGGGGACAGATGGATTTAGGTGACATCTATGAACACTATGACCTCAGGAATGCTAAGAAAAGGCCTTTTCAACGGCCTTGATGATGCTAGTTTGCTGAACCGTAGGTGGTATCTTTGGTGTTTGGCAATGAGCTCCGGGAGAAAGAAGTTTAATATTAACATTTTCTCTCTTTTTTTTTTCTTTTTGTCTTTTTGCCTTTTTCCTAGGGCCGCACCCGCAGCATATGGAAGTTCCCAGGCTAGGGATAGAATCAGAGCTGTAGCTCCCGGCCTTCCCTAGAACCACAGCAACGCCAGCTCCGAGCCGCGTCTGCGACCTACACCACAGCTCACGACAACGCCAGATCCTTAACCCACTGAGCAAGGCCAGGGATCGAACCCAGGTCCTCAAGGATACTAGTCGGATTCATTACTGCTGAGCCACAATGGGAACGCCTAACATTTCTGAATATAATTTATGTACTATTAGAATTTATTAATAGAATGAACACTGACTTAATGTGAATCTAAGTAACACCCAATGTTGACGTTTACTGATGCTAACGTCCTCTAAAGGGAAGGGGACCTAACTACAGGGCACGCTCTGGGGGCAGAGCGGAGAGCTGCCAAGGAAGAGGCCACCAGTCTGGGGCTCGGGGAAACCGGCATTCCCACCCCGCTCTGCAGCGGAGCAGCTATGTGACACCAGGCAGGCCTCTTAATCTCTCTTGCTCTGTATCCTTGGCTGTCAATAACATGATCCCTAAGTTACTTAGCAGGTCCAGAATTCTAAGACTATGATTTTACACCTTCCAGCAGTGATAATCAGACACGAAGCTTGAGGACTGCTCACAAACACAGGACCTTCAGAAGGCATGGCCAGG